>JAEOAE010000908.1:0-84841 GCA_036365155.1 Meriones psammophilus
ATGTTCTTTAAGTTTTATTAATGTTTCTTTTACAAATGTGGGTGTCCTTGTATTTGGGGCATTGTTGCTCAGAATACAGATGCCATCTTGATGGAATTTTCCATTGATGAATATGAAATATCCTTCCTCATTTTTATTTTTTATTTTCTATTTATTTATTTATTTATTTATTTTTATTTAGGATCTATAACTAATATCAGGCAATATTTTTTAAAGTTTTTTGAAAACTAGTTTTAAAAAATCTTTCAACATTTTATTGCATTTTTAAATTTTATTTATAACAGTTTATTCACTTTTTATCTGTACCTCCCTCCTTCCACCCCTTCCAATTACCCTCCATTTTCCCATTACCCTTTTCCAGTTCACTTAAGGGAGGTCCTCCTCCCTTCACTCTGATCCTACTCTATCAGGTCTCATTAGGAGTGGCTGCATTGTCTTCTTCTGTGGCCTGGCAAGGCTGATTCCCCCTCAATGTGAGGTGATCAAAGAGCAGGCCAATGTGTTCCTGTCAGAGACAGTCCTGTCCCCATTACTATGAAGCCCACATAGATACTGAACTGCCATAGGCTACCTTTGTGTAGGGGTTTCAGGCCATCTCCATGAGTGGTCCTTGGCTGGTGTATCAGTTTCAAAAAGACCCCTGTGCCCAGAATTTTTGGAACTGTTACTGTCCTTGTGGAGCTCTGTCTCCAGGTTTATTATCTCCCAGTTCTTCCATTAGATTCCCTGCACTCTGCCCAAAGTTTGGCTATGAGTCTTAGCATCTGCCTTGACACCCTGCAGGGTAGGACCTTTCAAAGCCCTCTGTGTAGGCTCCTGTCCTGTCCCTGTATTCTCCCTCATCTGATGTCCATCCTCTTTACCTTTTTGCATGGGGTTTGAGCATCTTAGCCAGCATACAACTTCCTGATTAATTTCCTTAGGTGTACAGATGTTAGTATTTTTATCCTATATTTTATATCCTATATCCACTTATGAGTGAGTATATACCCTGTGAGTCTTTCTGCTTCTGGGATACCTCACTCAGGATGATCTTTCCATTTCCCACCATTTGCCTGCAAATTTCCCATTTTCTTTGTTTTTCATTGCTGAGTAATATTCCATCGTATAGATATACCACAATTTCTGTATCCATTCCTCAACTGAGGGCCATCTGTACTTTTTCCAGCTTCTGGCTATTACAAATAAAGCTATTATAAACATAGTTGAGCAGATGTCCTTGTTGTATACTTGAGCGCCTTTTGGATATATGCTTAGGAGTGGTATAGCTGGATCTTGAGGAAGCACTATTCCTAATTGTCTGAGAAAGTGTCAGGTTGATTTGTAAAGTCGTTGTATAAGTTTACATTCCCACCAGCAATGAAGGAGGGTTCCCCTTTCTCCAAATCCTATCCAGCATGAGTTGTCACTTGAGTTATTTGTCTTCCGTCATTTTGATGGGTGTAAGGTGAAATCTCAGGTGGTTTTGATTTGCATTTCCTGATGACTAAGAATGTTGAACATTTCTTTAAGTGTTTCTCTGCCATTCTATATTCCTCTATTGAGAATTCTCTGTTTAGCTCTGTTCCCCATTTTTTTAATTTGGGTTACTTGATTTGTTGGTTTTTAACTTCTTGAAATCCTTATAAATACTGGATATTAACCTTCTGTCAGATATAGGGTTGGTGAAGACCCTTTCCCAATCTGCAAACAGTCATTTTGCTTTGATAACAGTTTCCTTTGACTTATAGAAGTTTTTCTGTTTCATGAGGTCCCATTTACTGATTGTTGCTCTTAGAGCCTGTACTGTTGAAGTTCTGTTCAGGAAGTTGTCTCCTGTTCCAATGAGTTCAAGGCTCTTCCTCACTTTTTTCTTCTAACAGGTTAGTATGTCTGGTTTTATACTAAGGTCTTTGATCCACCTGAACTTTTAGTTTTTGGGCAGAGTGATACATATGGATATATTTGCATTTTCCTACATGTAGACATCCATTTAGACCAGCACCTTTTGTTGAATATGCTATCTTTTTTCCGTTGTATGCTTTTGGCATCTTTGTCAAAAATCAGGAGTCCATACTGTGTGGGTGTATTTCTGGGACTTCTATCCAATTCCTTTAATCCACTAGTTGGTGTCTATGCAAGTACCATGCAGTTCTTATTACTGTTGCTCTATAGTATAGCTTGAGATCAGGGATGGAGATACTCCCAGAAGATCTTTTATTATGGAAGATTGTTTTAGCAATTCTGGGTTTCTTGTTATTCCATATGAAGTTGGGAATTTTTCTTTGAAGGTCTGTAAAGAATTGTTTTGGTAATTTTATGGGAATTACATTAAATCTGTAGATTGCGTTTGGTAAGAGGACCATTTTTATTATGTTAATCCTGCCAAGCCGTGAGCATGAGAGATCTTTCCATCTTCTGATATCTTCTTCTATTTCTTTCTTTAGAGACTTGAATTTTTTTCATACAAGTCTTTGACTTGCATGGTTAGGGTCACACCAAGGTACTTTATGTTCTTTTTGACTATTGTAAAGGGTGTTGTTTCCCTAATTTCTTTCTCAGCCCTTTTGTCTTTTGTATACAGGAGGGCTACTTATTTTTTGCGTTGATTTTGTATCCAGCCACATTGCTGAAAGTGTTTGTCAGCTTTAGTGTCTCCCTGGTAGAAGTTTTGGGGTCACTCAGGTATACTATCATATCATCTGCAAATAGGGATACTTTCACTTCTTCCTTTCCCATTTGTATCCCCTTGATCTTCTTTAATTGTCTTATTACTCTAGCAAGGTCTTCGAGAACTATGTTGAAGAGATATGGAGAGAGGGAGCAGCCTTGCCTTGTCCCTGAATTCAGTGGGATTGCTTTATTTTTTTTTTCCATTTAGCTTGATGTTGGCTATAGGATTGCTGTATATTGCCTTTACTATGTTTTAGTATGTGCCCTGTATCCCTGATCATTCCAATACTTTAAACATGAATGGATGCTGGATTTTTTCAAATGCTTTTTCAGCAGCTAAGGAGATTATAATGTGTTTATTTGTCTTTCAATTTGTTAATATGGTGGATCATATCAATGGATTTTTGCATATTGAACCACCCTGTATACCTGGCCTGAAGCCTACTTGGTTGTAGTGTATGATATCTTTGATGTGTTTTTGTATTGGGTTTGCAAAGTATTTTGTTGAGTATTTTTGCATCAATGTTCATAAGGGATATTGGCCTGAAATTGTCTTTATGCTGGGGTATCCAGGGCTTCTTGCTCCCTAAATAACTGGGTTCTGGAGATGCCATATTGCTTTGTCTTTTGTTGATTGAGCTTTACACTGGCCTGTACCCATTGGGATATCTTAGGTGTTGGGTGTTAGTTTCTGGTACTTCCTGGAATCCTGGGGTGGGTCTAATCACCTTGGCAGGAAGATGATTTTTCCCAAAGGAGCTCTCCTCCGTTTTTTTAGGTATGGTCACTGAATGGCAGGTGTTTTTCAGGAATTGCCACAGCTCATCTCAGGCGTACAGACCTGAGTAGTAATTGTTGCCTTTGCTAGTAAAAGGGGCTATTCTCTCACCCAGAGAAGTTCTGGAGACAGCTGCCCTGCCGCTGGGTTTCTTGCTGTAAATTTAGTGAGCTGCTGCTGTAACCTCAGTGCCCTGTGGCTTGGTCACTTTAGTTAGAGATAACTGATTGTCCCTTGGAGCAGTATCTGGGGATTGATCTCAGGGAACCCAGGATTTTGTAGGTCTCAGTTTTGAGTTCTGTGCCCCAGTACCCAAGTGGTAATCAGTGGCAGGTGAGCACCACTCTCATGTGTACAGCAGGAGGCTAGAGTCTGGAGCCTGTGGATAACCAGAAACTTTTCTGGAGCTAGGTGTCCTGAGGTAGGGCCAGACATTTCCCCCAACTTTGGGTTTTCTCCCAATAGGAAGACTCAGTTTTTGGTGTTTGACGTGGTGTGTAAAATGTGTAGGCACTTAACAATGATGGCTCCAAGCTGGTGACTGGGAAAGAAGCTGAGAACTTTTCCAAGAATGTATGTTGGATGTAGTGTATTGGCTGAGTTGTATGTAGTTGGATGTAGTTGTATGTAGTTGGATGTAGTGTATGGAATTGGCTGAGTTCTCTAAGCTGGGACCTGCTGTTTCCCTGTCTGTGGGGTTTTCTCCAGACAGGGAAACCCAGCCTCTAGTGTCCTGGGGCACACAGTTCTGTGATGGAGAGTAGGGCATGCAGGGCTAGCAGCTGGTGCCACACTCAGGCCTGACAGCTGTAGACCCACCAGTCTGCAGGACCTTTCCAGGGATAGACTGGGTGACCTGAGGTCAGTCCTGCTTTCTTCTTCCCTGTTTCTTTTCTAGACTGGGACTCCCAGTCTCTGGTTCCCTGGAGAACATAATTTAGTCTGGAAAGGTTATCAGGACACAAAGGTGTATCCTGTGACCCAGGATATCTTCCAAGTTCTCACTGAGTGACCTGAGAGTGGACCTGACTGACTCCCACACCGTGGACTTTCCTCTCACCTGGGAAAAAGGATCTTTGTTGTTTTAGGGCCCAGAGTTCAGTCTTTTAGTTACGGTACCAACATTGCTGTCCTACTCCTCAGACCCAATGTCCTCCTGGCACTGCCATCTTGGATTCCCCCCTTCCTCATCCCTTTCAAATAATTTTGGTTGAAAGTCTATTTTATTAGATATTAGAATAGCTACTCCTGCTTGCTTCTTGGGTCCATTTGCTTGAAAACCTTATTCCTGCTGCAACATCCCAGGAACTTTCCCAGAGATTAGCTGGGTGCTTTGAGGTAGGACCCGATTGTTTCCCTCATCATTGGTTTTCTTCTTACCTTGGAAACACAGTCAGTTGAGACCCACTGATCCAACTATTGGACGCCATGCAGTTTCTGCTACCCAGCTTATCAGACACAGCATGCAATCAGCCCAACCATCTGGGATCTATTTTTAATTTTTACTGAATATCTGTATTTTGATTGTATGCATGAATATGCACCTCTTGTGTGCCTAATCCTCACAGTAGTCTGAAGATGTCTTCAGAACTCATGAACTTATAGCAATTGATAGTAGTGGGTCCCAGGTAATCACTGACAATTGAGCCCAGTTATTTGAAAGAGCAAGCAAGAACTACTCACTGCTGAGCCATCTGTCCTGTTTTATGTTGCTTATTTATGATCAGCATTTACATTGTTAATATTTTCATCTTTCTATTTTTAGCTGTTTAAACATGCATTCCATTTTAGTAAGATATCATTGAAGTTACAGTTTAAGCTGGGGCAGTGCAGATTTCTGGAAAATAAATATACAATGGGAGTGAATGTATAATTCCTTGTAGAAGCTTCAGTAAAGACCTCTGAGTTCTTTCAATATTTTGTGTTTGTTTGATTGACTTTTAGGGGAGGCTCTGTCTTACTATATAGGCCTGGCTGTCCTAGAACTCTTTGAATAGATAATGCTGACATCTAGTTCAATAAGATACACCTGTGTCTGCCTCCTGAGTGATGGAATTGAAGGCATGACAGAATACACCCAGCTTGTCCACCATTTTTGTAGTTAGTAACTGTTAACAAATTTCTCTGATCTGTACTTAGTATTGTTCATCTGTTAATTTCTCTCTCTGTGTGTCTCTGTCTCTATGTCTCTGTCTCTCTCTTTCTATTTTGCTCTCTTCTCTCTGTCTTTGTCCACATTAATTGCCATGTCTATTCCAAAGCTATATCCTCTTCAAAAAGTTCAGATATGATACAGTTAAAACTTGTTATTCCGTTTTCTTCTAAAATGACTTAGTGATAACATTAACACTTCTTTTTTAATAGAAAAGTTTTAATCTTTATTTTTAATCTATAGGCTACATTATTTAGTAAGGAGGATATACAAAACAATGATCAGAGAATAATCATGTGTTCTATTCCTTTTCCTTTGTCTGGTCACTCAGAAATATGATGTTATTGGCTATGATTGTTGTTGCTTCCACTCACATTATTTTTATCCATGTATTCACTGTAGTCCACTTTCCCTTCCACAAATATATGAGCCCCCCTCTTCACATACTGATATGCCACATCCCTGAGCCCTGGTCAAAACATAATATTCAGTACCATGTTATCTTTTGACTGATGTTACCCATCTGTTCAGTGTCCCCTGATCAACACATCTCATTTATTGCTATATAAAATATCATGACTGTGTTTTATCCTTCCACTTGTCTCATGACAGTGTCCTGACCTACTCACCCAAGTAACTGAAGATGATTCATAGATTGCTCAAGAACCCAACTAATGGCTATTTTATATTCATGTCTTACAAACTGATGAAACACAAGTTTTTGAAGCACGCCTTTTTTTTTTTTTTTATTTTTTCAATCTAACCTTTAGGCTTTTTCATCTCCCCTACTTCACATTACACACAGCATCCAACTGTATAATATTAGCACTTCTGTGTCAGAAAATAAATGGAAGAAGCAGTAGAATTATATGATTATATTGACAATGATGTATAAATTATATTGTTGCCACTGTTTCTGTTGTACAAATGTATGGCATATTTTAGAATTCGGTGACCTTCAATGATGTGCATGTGAAATTCAGCCAAGAAGAGTGGGCCTTCCTGGAACCTTCCCAGAAGCAACTCTACAAAGATGTGATGCTAGAGACCTGTGAAAACCTCACTGCTATAGGTAGGACTGCAATTTTTCTTTCACTTTTAAAATAAAGAGACAACTTTTACTTTGTTATTGATCCTCTTCTGTAATTCCAATTGAGAATGAGGAGGAATGAGGTAAATAAATCAGGCATGGTTCTAAGGGTCACAGAAGATAGTGATTTAAGTTTTGCCTTAATAATAACATGATATTTCCAATAATATATATTTTCTCGTTCTATATTTTAGGCTACAATTGGGATGACCATAATATTGAAGAAAATTTTCAAAGTTCTACAAGTAATAAAAGGTAACTTTATGTGCATGTTGATACAGATATAAATCTTAAATTTTAATGTGTCCTGGAAGTCTGGTGTTTTTTGTTTGTTTGTTTGTTTGTTTGTTTATTGGCTGCTTTTTATTTTCTGTTTTTGAAATAGATTTTTTTTCTGGGAATCTGTGACTTTCTTAGACTTGCTTGTTAGACCAGCCTGACCTCAAAATCACACAGATCTGCCTGCTTCTGCCTCCACAAGTGCTGGAATTGAAGGCATGTACCAGCACACATGGCTGTGTCCTAGAAGTTTTAAAGAAAAGCAACAGTGTAAAAACAGCACTGCTTTAAGTGTACTGATGATCATTAAAATCTCATAATTCCATGTACTTCAATGTCAGGTATCTGATTTGTGTTTACAAGGCACTCCCGTAAGATAGAAGAAAATAAAATAATATTGTAACAAAAATACCATTTGAATCATATGGACATTACAGCTACTGACTTGAACTGCCAATCTGTTTAGTCTCATTCTATCTACTCAGATATTGTAAGAGGTGTACATACTGAATTGGTGATCAGTATGTGTCCAAAACCTTCTAATAAGCAAAAATTACATAGTAGAACCAGTGTTACTCATTTTCGTGCAGTAACATTGTAAAGTTTAGTGAAAGGAGCAGCTTATGAGAATCAAGAATATTGTTGTGGAGAAAACTTAATCCCTATATGACATGTCTATGATGAACAAAAACAAACTGTGTTAATTCAATGTGGGAATCTTTATTATTTTTGTAAATTAAAATGGTATATCATATGTCAAAATGATTCTAAGACACATGAGCATAGGGTTATTGAAAGAAGCAGTGTCCCTGTCTTTCTCCAAGAACAATTGATTTGGTAGTAGTCCCCACTGTGAGTAGATTTTCTGAATGTGATAAATGGTTACTGTTAATTGGTTTTGCAACTTCACTGAGAATTCATCATCAAACTCATATTGCTGAAAATACCCATGAATACTAGGAATTTGGAACTTCTGCTTGTCTTGGCTCACTTTGTAAATGAAGTATCATTCATACAGTACAAAAATTCGTGAATGGGATTGCTATGGTAAAACTCTGAATTCTTACAATACTCTTCATATATAGGAGAAAACCTCTTATAGAAAAATGATGCTATAAAAGTGATCCACATAACAAATGTTCTTACCATCACAGGGATCTTCAAAAATACCCATAATGAAGGGGAATACCGTGAATGTGAATAAAGTTATAAAACTTTAAAATTTGATTCTTCTTTACAATTAGACCAAATTATGAAATTAATTCATTTCGATAAATATATTTATTAGTGTAATGAAATGACTGTGCTACATCTTTCACATGTGCCAATTTTCTTTGCAGGCATGAAAGCAGTCAAACTGGAGAGAAACCCTTTAAATGCACTCTATGTGGTAAAGCCTTCTCCTATATCACTGTTCTCCTATGGCATAAAAGAACACACACTGGAGAGAAGCCTTACAAATGTAATCAATGTGGTAAAGCCTTTGCAAAAAGCACTCAGCTCATACGGCATAAAAGAACACATACTGGAGAGAAACCTTATGAATGTAATGAGTGTGGTAAAGCCTTTGCACAAAACATTCATCTCATAAGCCATAAAAGAACACACACTGGAGAGAAACCTTATGAATGTAACCAGTGTGGTAAAGCCTTTGCACAAATCAGTACTCTCTTAAACCATAAAAGAACACACACTGGAGAGAAGCCTTATGAATGTAAACAGTGTGGTAAAGCCTTTACACGAAACAGTCATCTCATAATACATAAAAGAACACATACTGGAAAGAAACCTTATGAATATTCCCTAACGTGATAAAGCCTTTGCACAGCAGAGTAGTCTCTGAAAACATGAAAAAAAACACACAGTGGAGATAAGCCTGGTGGGGAAAATTAGTGTGATTAAGCCTTTACATGTAACAGTCATCTCCTAAGACAACAACACATTCTGCAGGGAAACCATATGAATTAACTGTGTAGCAAAGCCTTTGCACATAACATCTCCTAATACATAAAAAAACACATACTGGAAAGAAGCTGTCTGACTGTAACCAATGTGAAAAACTTTTGCACTTCAGAATCATCTTCACACTCATGAAAGAAATACTAATGGACAGAAAGCCTGTGAGTGCTTTTACCATGGTGAAACCATTCAATATTTGTATAATCTTCATCATCTTGGAAGGATTCATACTGGATAGAATTTATGAATGTGTTAAAATGGTGAGGCCTTGCACAAATCTACAGTCATCATCATCATGAAAGTATCCTTACTGGAGAGGAATTCTGTGACTAAAAGCAATATGGAAAGGCCTTTGTGTTCTTTGGTCCACTGAGATCCTACAGAAGTGAAAATCTAGCTCAATGGAAATGACCTTCCTTTTCTGAAGGGAAAGGTTAAAGGGAATAGAGACAATAGGAGTGGAGGGTAGTAATGGGGGAGAGAAGGGAGGCGGGTTATGATTGTAATGTAAAGTAAATAAACTTATTTTTTAAAAGAATACAATGAATGGTAAATATCAATTACATGCAAAAGTATTATAAAATGTGTTTAGGGAAGACTTATTGATAAACCTGATTCTCAACATTTACTGTTTTCAATTGCCTCACTTTAGACAAGAAAAGTTCAGTCCAGTGGATGAATATGTAGGGAATGGTGAACTAACACCAGCCAGGAAGTTCTCTGAGAGGAATAGAACAGTGGTAGCCTGTAGAAGTTTCTTTGTATATACATATATATATTGTTCCAGGGGTTCTATTGAAACCCATCACAACCCAGACTGAATTTTGAGATGTGAAGGAGGAGGCTTTCTCTTCCATGGATGACCCTGCTGCTGGCCTAGTTGTGTAACCATGTAAGGGTGAGTTTTCTGTGCCTGACTTCAACTGAGGAGTGTCTTTAGACATAGATGCTACTAGTCAAATTTGATAGATGGCTTTTGACACTGATCCCTTCTAACTCTCTCCTCCTTTTAAATATAGGATGATTAGGATCTGTGCTCTTGTTCATATGATAGAAATGTGCTATGTAATGCAAATCAAGCATTCATGAAGTACCTAGTTTTGAACGATTATATACACCTCTCCATGGAGTATCCCAATCATTTCCCAAGGGGTATATAGCCTCTGTTTTCTGGAATTCAATTTGAACTTATTTCCTGAGGTGGTTCCTCTAGACAGAAGGAGAACCAAGTTCTTTGAAATGCTTGTGATCAAATGTTTCAGACTTCATAGCATTTCATATTTCACATGTTTCTGGATGTGAGATGGTCAATTAAACATTGTCTTGTGAGTGGGACTCTGTAAAATGAGTTGTACTTAGTGTTAATTTCACAGTAAGGTTGCAGGGTATGGAGTCTTCTGACGTGAGCAGAGTGGCCTATGGAGAAGTAATAAAAGCAGAAATATTACTTCCTTGTTTTAATAGCTGAGTAGTATTGTGATAAGACATGGGTGGATGGTAGAGGAGGGAAACTCACTTTTTGAGTGGGATAGAGGAAAGAGAAAGGATGTGACCAGTAGGAGTTGAGGGAGGGGCCTTCAGTCAGGATATATAATGAATAAACTGTGAAAAAAATAAAAATAATTAATAAAATAAAAAAGAATTAGAAAAACAAAACCAGATAGCAAAAATTTGAGTTCAGTCTGGGTAACTGACCTTTCAAAAAAAAAAAAAAAAAAAAAATATAAATAAAAGAAAAAGATTAAGCATCTTACCATGGTCTTCCTTCTTGATTACCTTCCCGAGGTCTACAGATTTTAGTATGAGCATCCTATATTATATGTCTAATATCCACTTATATGTGAGTATGTACCATGTGTGTCTTTCTGCTTCTGAGATACCTCACTCAATATGATCATTTCTAGATCCCACCATTTGCCACCAAATTTCATGATTTCTTTGTTTTTAATTGCTGAGTAGTATTCCATTGTGTAAATGTACCACAATTTCTGTATCAATTCCTCAACTGAGGGACATCTGGCTTGTTTCCAGCTTCTGGCTATTACAAGTAAAGCTGCTATGAACATGTTGAGCAAATATCCTAGTTGTATACTTGAGCATTTTTGGATATATGCCTAGGAGTAGTATAGCTGGATCTTGAGGTAGCACTATTCCTAATTGTCTGAGAAAATAACAGGAGCCTATCAGAGGTCCTCTGAAAGACTCTACCCAGCAGGGTATCAAAACATATGCTGAGATTCAGAGCCAAACATTTTGCAGAGTAAGGGAATGTTATGACAGAAGGGGGAGATAGAAATATCTGGAGGAAACAGGAGCTCCACAAGGAGAACAACAGAATCAAAAGGTCTGGGCACAGGGGTCTTTTCTGAGACTGATACTCCAAAAAAGGACCATGAATGGAGATAAATTAGAACCCCTGCACAGAGATAGTCAAAGACAGCTCTGTATCCAAGAGGGTACCCCAATAATATGACTAGGGACCATCTCTGACATGAACTCATGAGCTAGTTTTTGGATCAGCTCCACCTGAGCAGAGAACAATCCTGCCAGTTCACAGAGAAAGACAAAGAAGCCAGTTCTGATGAGACCTGATTGACTATAGTCAGATGGAAGGGGAGGAAGTCCTCCCCTATCATTGGACTGGGGTACAGACATAGGAGAACAAGAGGGAGGAGGGTGAGATTGAGAGGGGATGCTGGAGGAGCTAGAGCTGGGATACAAAGTGAATAAACTGTAATTAATAAAATAAAAGAAAAGAAAATAAAATTAAAAAATTATTTAATAAAAAGGAGAATCAAAGATGTTGGTACCAAGAGGACAGTATCTGCAGAGCAGTACAGCAGTGACTACACAGCAAGCAATATACCAATATCTGGACCCTCAAAACAACAGCAATTGTGTTTCCAAGTTAGGAACAAACCCAAGGAGTGGGAAGTAATCGGGTCCATCTCAGGTTACCCAGGTAAACCATGGAAGAATTCCCAGTTCCCTGCAGGCAATAGGTCACCAGGTCAGAGCCACATGACTGTGTGTTCTGGTCACCATCCCAGACTGTACTGTGGGCCCCACAACACCAGAGATTGGGTTTTCCAGTATAGAGAAAACCCCATGGAGTAGGAAGCAATCAGGACTGACTTCAGGTCACCCATAAAATCCCTGAAAAAGGTCTGGGCTCTAGAAGGTGCTCAGCCCAGAGAGCTCTTTCTATGCCCAAATCACTGTCCCACACAGAACTGTGGGCACCAAAGCACAAGGGACTGGGTTTCCCTGTTGGGAGGAAACGCCATGGTGAAGAAAACATCAAATCCAACCTCAGGGCATCCAGTAGAATTCCCCCACAGTCCCCCAAAAAGTTCTCAGGTAAAGTTTTTGGGTTCCTTCACATGCCTAGTCACCAGCATAGAGCCACTTACCTGCTCCTGCGTGCTCTACTCAACATCCTAGACCGAACTGTGGACCCCAAAACAGGACAAACTGGGTCACCCTGTTTTTAGGAAACCATATGGTGGGGGAAACATTACTTCCAAACTCCGGACCCCCAGTTCAGGAAAAGTTTTTGGGTTCCCACAGGCTCCAGGATCTAGCCTCCTGCTGCATGCATGAATGCTGCACTTACCTGCTATTGATTACCGCTTGGGTACTGGGGCACAGAGCTCCAACCTCAGATCTACAGAAGCCTGGGACCCACAGGATCAGCCCTAGACAAAACAGCAATTAATTATTCACTTTTCCTTTTGCTAAGGGGAAAAGGCCCTGATGAAGGACAAGTTTTAAAAAACAGTCCCAGCATGATTCTTAAAGCTCTAGCAGGGTGGCAGGTCTACCCTAGCCTTACCCTAACAACAGAGGAATCACTCTGTCTGTACACCCTCAGGAACACAGGGCTAAAGTCAGGTTCACTGTTATCTGCAGTCTGTGGCCTGGAACACAAAATGAGGACCTGAAACTATTCAAGAAAAAGACTGGCAGGCATGAAGGTTCAGACTTGTATTTGGAGGACAAGAAGCTGTGGGAGGAGGATGAGTTCCAGACCAACCTGGGCTTCATGTTTCCAACTGCTTGTCCCATCAAAAACCCAGAGAACTGCACTGAAGAGATGGCTCAGTAGTTAAGACACATGCTGCTCTTGCAGAGGACTGGGTTAGGCTCCCAAAACACATATGAGGTGGCTCACAAGGACCTCTAGTTCTTGGGCATCTCTTACCATCTTCTGGCCTTTGCCAGGCATGTATACCCACATACACACAGATAAATAAAATAAATCTACTTAAAAACTGAGAACGGCAGACAGAGAGAGATGGACGGGTGGACACAGCATGAGCTCTCCCTGCACTGGAGACTACCACTGTGCCTAAGACCCCTCACTCTGCCTGCTGAGCTGCTGTGCTCATCGACCTGCTGCAGCTCCTGCTAACCGTACTGTCAAGTCCATCAAATCTTCTCCTACTTTCTCTGTTCATCACTGCACACTAGTTCACTCTTTTTTTTCTTTCTTGAGGTGGGGTCTCATTTACCCTGGCTGCCCTTAATCTCAGTCTGTAGCTGAGGGTGACCACAAGCCTGTAGTCTCTTCAGCTTTTGATCTTAGCCATTCTGATGGGTATAAGATGAAATCTCAGGATCATTTTGATTTGCATCTCTCTGATAACTAAGGGCATTGAGCTTTTTTTTAAGTGTTTCTCTGTGATGTTCTTCTATAGGAAATTCTATGTTTAGCTCTGTCCCCATTTTTTATTGGATTACTTTTCATTTAAACCATTGTTTTTGAACATTTTTTGAACCACATTTCTTTGGAAGAAATAACACATTTTCACAAAAATATTAGTGTGTAATAGATATATGACAAAGATGATAGATGATAGATGTGAGATAGATGGCTAGATAACTGTAATAATATGTGTGCAACAGTAGGAGGGATATTTGTATAAAACATCGTGATAGGCTAGGGTCAAATAGAATGGGAGTAGGACCTTGCCTATCAGTGGAAAATGGGAGGGGCTTAGGCACAGAAGAGGGAAGGAGGTTGTGAGCAGATGGAGATGAGGGAGGGGGGCACAGCCATAGTACAATTTAAATAAACTGTAATAACTGATAATAATAAACAGTAATCTAAAAAAGCATCGTGAAAT
The DNA here is from genome assembly GCA_036365155.1 of Meriones psammophilus. Classification (NCBI taxonomy): domain Eukaryota; kingdom Metazoa; phylum Chordata; class Mammalia; order Rodentia; family Muridae; genus Meriones; species Meriones psammophilus. The sequence continues at coordinate 14,040 of JAEOAE010000908.1, forward strand.
TTATATTCATCTCCAAAGATTATGAATACCTAATCCTTTTAAACTGTTAAAGGTCCATGTGAAAAAAGGCAGCATTTAAAATCATTAAGACTGTGAACCTAAGAGTATAACACATGCAAAAATCACAGCAGATTTTAAAGATGAATGCACTGTACTGAGATATAGTCAGAAAGTTTCATGTACAGAAAAGTCATAAAGTTTTGAAGAGTGGAGAGGACTACACATGCTTATTAATATATAGTAAATTTTATATATTAATCCTAGAGACACAAATAATTTTGACTGAAGAGATACTCTATCAATTTCATAATAAAATATGCAGTATACATTAAACATATAATAATCATGGGCAAATTATTCAAAATTAGAATGCCTCTCTTTAAAATGATTGTATTTTGGTAACATTAAAAATTTTTAGCTCTTGCAAAGTATTCAATTTCATTAATACATGTCATTATACAGTTCTAATTAAGATAACAAAATTCCACCAGACTGTAAAGTTCCTCATTAATATATTCTACTGAAAAATAGTGATATTCAAATTATGACATTTGGTTATGGGCCTCAGCATCTGCTTTGATACACTGCTAGCTAGAATCTTTCCAAGGCCCTCTCTGATAGGCTCCTGTCCTGTTTCTTGTTTTCTCCTACTTAACATGTCCATCCCATTTGTCTTGCTAAGTGAGGACTGATCATCTTACTCCAGAACCACTTCCTGTTTAGCTTCTTTAGCTATGCAGATTTTAGTATGTTTATCCTATCTTATAGGTCTAGTAGCCACTTATAAGTGAGTATTTACTGTGTGTGTCTTTCTGCTGCTGGAATACGTCATTCAAGATGATCTTTTCTATATTCCACCATTTGCCTGCAAATTTCACGATTGCCTTGTTTTTAATTGCTGAGTAGTATTCCATCGTGTAAATGTACCACAGTTTCTGTATCCATTCATGCTATGAGGGACATTGGGGCCATAACCAAACTTTGAGCAGAGTGTAGGGAATCATATGAAAGAAGGGGGAGTTAGTAAGACCTGGAGAGAATGGGATCACAACAAGGACCAAATGTATCTGAGCACAGGGGTCTTTTCTGAAACTTGATTCTCTAACCAAGGACCATGCATGGATATAACCTAGAACCCATGCTTAGACATAGACCATGGCAGCTCAGCATCCAAGTGGGTACCCTAGTAAGGGAAACAGGGAATGTGTCTGACATGAACTCAGTGGCAGAGTCTTTGACCGCCCCCCACAACCCCTGAGGGAGGAGCAGCCTTGCGAGGATACAGAGAAGGACTTGCATCCAGTCCTGGTGAGACCTGATAAGCTAGGGTCAGAGGGATGGGGAGAAAGGCCTCCTCAATCAGTTGACTTTGAGAGGGGCAGGGAGGAGATGAGGTAGGGAGGGTAGGATTGGGAGGGAATGAGGGAGGGGACTACAGCTGGGATACAAAGTAAACAACATGTAATTAATATAAAAAATAAAAATTATTAAAAAATAGGACATTTGAATATTGGAAACAAAAACACATCAGACGGAAATCTGTGTAATGGCATGTCATAACTAAACCCATTACTATTTAAAAGGACATGAATAGGTGTGATGAAAGTAATCAGGCCCTCCTAATAGTTAAAACTAGTTAAGTCCCAGGGAGTGAAAATATCCAAAAATACCTAGACCTGCTCAACATGCATTATCAAAGGATTTTTGGTGATTATAACCAAATAAGCAACAAAACAAACAAACAAACATACAAAAAACAGCATTCAGCAAAAATTTCTGAAATACTTCTTGTCCATCAAAGTAACCATTCTCCTTGCTCCAACAAAAGGGACCTGAGGATCTCTATTGACCTGTGGCTCCTATTGGATACGAACACCCATGGTGGCCTCCAGGTTACCTGAAGTGAAAGTAAATATACTTGTTACACATTTCAAAATGCACATCTAGATTCCTGTCCCTTCCCAAACATCCTCATCTCTCTTTGCACTATCTGAATCTCCTAAATATTCTAGAAATACCCCATCTTTTTTCCACTAATTAATTTATTAATTTTATATCTTCATCATAGGCCCCTCCCTTCTCGCCTCACAGCCCCACAATCATTCTCCCCTTACCCATTCCTTATTTCTCTTCAGAGAGACACTGTAAATGTACCGACCCACCCTGACACATCACATCAGGCAGGACTAAGAACATCCTATCTCACTAAGGACAGGCAAGACAGCACCGCTAAGGGAAACAAAAGTAAGGGCAAGCAAAGGAGTCAAAGAAAGCTCTCAGTCCAATTGTTAGGGGACCCACATGTTGAGTAACCTGCACATCTGCTACATATGTGTAGATGGACCTAGGTTCAGCCTATGCATTTAGCACAGTTTGTCTCTGTGTAAGCTATTTTCTATTTTTCTCGTAATAGTCTCTATTCTCTTCTAGGTAGTCTTGGATCATATCAGGTCTGCTTCTTTTACTCTCTGCTCTGAACTCTTCCAGGTGCCTCTGAACATTTTCCCTCTCTAGCCCATAATAAAAACATCCCCTGTAATAATGGAGTGGCTATTATTTTGCTGGTCTCTTTTCTGTCCCTGCTTAAAAAGTTTGAATATTTAAAGTACATATTTTATTAAGTGAATATTACTATGCCTAAATCATGTGACACCATTCAAGGAATATGTACTGAAAAGCCACAGTTTTCACTTGGGGAGGATTAAAGATACCTGTGAATAGAAGAGTCAAAGAGAGGCAATAATATAAAGGAATTTTATAAAATATTGTCAACTCAGTTTTATGATGAACTTGAAATTAAATGTGTATGTCTGTAAAGTCATTTCTATCTAGCTGAATCAGTGTTAAAATACTGACAAATAAATGTTTAAAACCAGAATGTTGTTGGACTTTGGACTGAAATCTGACCAGTTTCCAACAAATCTTTGTTGGCATAGTGGGTAAAACAACTAGATGAAACAGAAAATAATCTCTCATAACTTAGGCTGATAGTTTTGAAGATACATAGATATCATTCTCTTGTATAGCTCAGAGCATACCTCTCTGACCTGAAAACTCTGTTTTTTTGGGTGTATTGGTATTGATTATTTCTAACAGGAGTAGCTGTCATGAAGCAACTGTTAAGAATTAGTTCACATGTTCTAGAGAAATCAAGACCGAACACTTCCTGAAACCACTAGTCTATCAAGAGAATAATAATAGTCATTTTAAAATAGCTTCACAGTGAAGCCTGGAATAGAGAAACTCTCATTGATCATGAAATTATCCTTTTCATTACTGGTGCTAACCAAAAATGGCTACAGCAGTCTGTATATAAACCACTGAAGTGCAAACATTCTGTAGTAGTCAGGAGGAGAAACCACTGTGATGTCAACATCCCAAGCCTCAGGCCATAACTGACAAAGTGACACATGCATTTCATTTCCTTCAAACTTTTGACTTTAAATCACTCTTTTTGATCAATTTTTGAAACACATGTTTTTGGAAGAAATAACATTTTCACAACCTTATGTGTGTGTTCCTGTGTGTATAATAAATATATGATATAGATGATAAACAGATGATAGATGTTAGAGAGAAGGGTAGATAACTGTAATCTGTAATAATATGTGTGCAACAATAGGAGGAATACTCATATAAAACATCGTGATAGGCTAGGGTCAAATAGAAAGGGAGTAGGACCTTTCCTATCAGTAGGCTAGAGGAGGGGCTTAGGAGCATAAGAGGGAAGGAGGGTGTGATTGGATGAATATGAGGGAGGGGGACACAGACACAGTACAATTTGAATAAATTGTAATACATGACAATAAACAGTAATGTAAAAAAAAAGCATCTTGAAATTTGTATTCATCTCCAAAAATTATGAATACCTAATAGCTTCAATAGCTTCAAATCTCATTATCACAAGTAAAACAGTGAACAGGTCATACAACTTGCTAAGAGAGAAGAAAAAAGGAGACTAGGCCACCAGTCTGCAATCAAAAGCATTAACCTGTTTTCCAGTAAAGCCACATTTTCCCAAGGTGTTACCTGATTAGTACTTGTAGCTGAAAAGGAATGACAAGGCTTTGAAAGTCTTTAGCAGTGATTCCCTAGACTTCAACACTAAAACACAGTGTTTACAGCTTCCTGAAAGCTAATTCTGGTGGACATGATACCTATTTCTCCTAATTTTACTTACAGAATACAAAGAAAAATTATTCTATTTTTTTGGAAATACTGAATATTAAGTTAAGTTCTGTGTTTCCCTTTCCTAAGGTAGAATGTACACCTTATGAAACTAAAACCTGCTTTACTTATGGAATTTATTCACTGTTTTTCTATGTTTAACAGTTGTCCTGGTTTGTTTCTCTGTTGCTATGATAAACACTGATCAAAGCAACTTTGGAAAGGGTTTATCTGGCTTATAATCCATTGAGGAAAAACAGGGCAAAAACTCAAAGTAGTGACTGAGGCAGAAAGCATGAAGGAACAACACTCATTGGCTTGCTCAGTTACCTTTATTATACAACCCAGGCCCACCTGAAGGAATGGTAACATACACAAGCAGAAAGGTACTTCCACAATGGACTGGGCCCTCCTACATCAGTTAGCGATTGCCCCCATGGCAATCTGATGGAAAGCAATTTTTATTTAAGGTTCCTTTCTCTCAGGTGAGTCAACCTGAAAGTTCAAGTTAGCCAGTATAACAGTCTTTGGCTATAGAAAAAAACAGGGCTGGGCATATAGCTCAGATTGGTAGGGAGGTAAGAAGGGGGAAGGAAAGAAAAGGAGCAAGAAAAGGAGGCGAGAGAAAATGTGTGTTTTCTAGGCACAGTCACTAGTACAGGGAAAAAAAGAAGGGAAGAAGGGAGGAAAACAAGAAAGAAAAGGAAATAATAAGGCAAAACAGGGCCTTCTAATATTCCTCAACACCCAGGACTGAGAAATGAACCTGGGGCCTCACTAGGCAGGTGATTCACTATACTGAGCTATGGCCACAGACATTTTTCTAATTTTATTTTTGTTTGAGATTAAGTTTCCCAGTCAGGCCTTGAACTCATTCTGTAACTCACAAAAGCCTTGAACTTGGCATCTTCCAGCATCTGTCCCCCAAATAGCTGGGATTATAGACATGTACCACCAGGCTGAACAAAGAAATTGTTTTTATGAAAAAAAAATAAATAAAAAAAAAGATTCAAACAAAGAAAGCCATGCGAAGAGAAGAAAAAAAATAGAATTATGGTGCCATAAATGGTAGAACAATTGGGACCACCAGAAACTAGAAGAGATGAATATTCTTCCCTGAAAGCCCTCAAAGTAGGTTACCTCCTGACAAGTAAATTTCAGAGCAACCCCCAAAATTATGCAAGAATAACCACCTGTTGTTTTAAGCCTCCACATTTATGATACTTTGTTATAGCAGCCCCTATGCTGGAAAACTAACTTGTAACTAGTATGTAATATATCATTAAGAAACAGATTTAAGCCTGATGGTGATGGCCAACACTTTAGTTCCAGAATTTTGGAGGCAGAAACCAGCAGATCTGAGTTATGTGACAACCAAGACTACACAGAGAAACTCTATTTCAAAATTTTAAAATATAAAAAGTGAAAATGAAATAAACTGAGAGAGGAAGATAAAATGATTTTATAAAATAAAGATTTGAAGTTGGGCATCTTGATGCAAGCCTACAATTCCAGCAACTCAGGGAGTCAGAGACAGGTGGATCTTTGAGATTTCCAGGCCAGCCTGGTCTACAAAATGAGTCCAGGATAGCCAAGCTACAAAGATCAACCCTGTCTCAAAAAAATACTTCCTTTGTATTTTCCTCTTAAAATGTAATGTTTGCAAGTACTGGTGGCAACTACCTAGTGAGTTACAGGCCAGACTAGGCTTCAGAGATCCTGTCTCGGAAGGAAGGGAAGGAAGGAAGGAAGGAAGGAAGGAAGGAAGGAAGGAAGGAAGGAAGGAAAGTAAATAGCCAGACCACACTAGTACATGGAACTGGTCTTTTTAAATTTTAATAAAACACATTCAAAGTATTCCGACATATGTTCATACCTATCACAATGAGATTTCTCACATGGGGGGTGTTTAATCAGCTAACCTCAATTCTTATCATTTCTTCTACCAATATTCTGTAATTTGGTTAGTAAAACAACAATCAAATAAAAAAACTCAGAGTTAAAAATTATCCTTTATGCCAAGCAGTGATGGCACACATCTTTAATCCCAGCAGTGCTCAGGAGGCAGAGACAGGCAGATCTCTGAGTTTGAGAACATTCTTGATTTACAGAGGAAGTTCCAGGATAGTCAGGGCTACACGGAGAAACACTATCTTGAGAAAACAAACAAACAACAGCAAACAAAAACTGAAAAAAAGGAAAAAAAAAACTGTATAAACTCTCAAAAGAGTACATCATTCATTAGCGTAAACTTGCAGTTCATGATTTGCTGTTCAATGATGGAGTTAATTACTCACAGGAAGGAGGGAGGCTTTGCAGCCTTCTCCTTATCTGTACATTGCATATAAGTAGATCATCTGTACATTCAACCACAAAGTTCTTCAATAACTGCTTCTCTCAGTGATGCCCTCAACTGGTTAGACATGACACTGAAAAACATTCCTTCACTTTCTATGTCCCTGGATCCTGATAACCCATCCTGTCACCTTGTACCTGTTTTGACAGCATGAAACCAAAAACTCAGATTTATAGTGCTTTAAACATATAATGTTATTATTTATCATGTTAAAAACAAAGAAAAACAGAACACAAATCAGCTATCTAGATCAGCTATGGCAACCCTACTGTTAGTCATTAGTTATCCAGGATCTTTCTAGCTCTTTGCTCTGTTACTCTTACCCAAGATGGCTGCTACATCTCCAGTCCTTTGCTTGCTTGCTTGCTTGAATTGGGTTTCTCTGTGTAGGTTTCCTGGCTGTCCTGGAATTAGATCTATAGACCAGTATGGCCTTTAATGCAGAGATCCAAATGCCTCTGCCTTGCCTTCCAAATACTGGGATTAAAGATGAGCCACCACCTCCCAGCTGATATCCAGTCTCAGCTAAAAGAAAGGCTGAGAATACACACCATTACCTCCCTAGAACACTTTTGAAACATTGTATTCTTCATTTCATTTATATTCAACTAATCCAGGTATAATCACATGATTATATCTGTTAAAATTTTAAAAAGAGCTGCAGATAGGTTAGGGATTAAGAGTACTGAAAGAGGGGAAGGGAGAGGCAGGGAGGGGAGGGGAGGGAAGGCAATAGAAGGGAAGGGACAGCAATTAGTATAGCTTAGTGGTAGAGTACATGCTTAGCATGAGTGAGTCCCTGAGTGCAATAATCAGCAACAAAGGGAAAGGGGAAAAGTGCAACGGTACAATTATACAAAATGGATAGGTCTCAGTGTATGAATCTAAGTGGAAAATAAGCCAAACATTGAAAAAAAAAACTGTCTGGTTCGATTTATATGCCACTCTGCAAACAACCAGAGATCTGTTTTCAGGAGAAAACAGATTGCAAAAGAGCATAAGAGGACTTTTGTTTTTCAAGACAGGATTTCTCTGTGTAGCCTTGGCTATCATATCCTTGAAAACCAGGCTGGTTTTCAATTTACAGAGATTCAATTGTCTCTGCCTCCCTGCGTGCTGGGATTACAGGCATGCACTACCATGCCCAGCATTATAAGAGGACTTTTTATAGAGAAGAAAATATTCTTGACTGTGGTAGTAATCATATTAGTGTATATAATTGCTTAAAACCACTGAACTGTTTGCCTAATTTTTGCTCATAAATTATGCTTGAATAAACTACATAAATTACACAAAAATATAACAGAAAAAGTATACATTTCATTCTATAGATTATAATCTATGCAACATTCTGAGTTTCATTTAAAAAACAAAGGAAAGAAAAAATCTTCCATTTGTTCAGTGTGGGAGAAGGATAGTCATAGTAGCCACAGGATAGAGGTGGATTTGCAAAATTTCAAGCAAGCTTGGGAAATGGAAGAATTCATGTGGTCAGAGAATGGCCAAAGCCAAACACAGTGTATCAGAAACTGTGGATCAAATCTGGAGGAACAAACTTGCCTGGAGCATTAAGATGCAAAGGGAGTCAGTGTGAAGATGTCTAAGAATGAGGTCAGAGCATGAGCAGAAAGAGAAGTGTGTCCACAGAATCCATCATAAGCACAAGTACATCAGAGCACAAGCAAGTTGGGCAGACCCTGTGTGGTGGCATCCTAACATGGGCTTATAGATCCAACAGGGCTGGAAATGAGGAGGAGGATATGAAATGAAGAAATAGCATCAGTAAAGACAGAGAAATTGAGTTGCTATAAACAACTGCAAAAAAATAAAAATAAAAATAAACAAGGTGTCTGTGTGTGTGTGTGTGTGTGTGTGTGTGTGTGTGCAAAGCCTGACTTCTCACTGTTTGGGAAGACCATTACAACATGAAAAATTCAAATGCTAGATTTCTGGGCTGAAGTCAGAAGTACTGACTTAGTTCACAGTTTTCAATGTACAGAGACAGAAATATAGACATATGTGAAAATATGGATAAATATATCCTCTAGCTCCACATGAAGAGAATTTGGGAATACTTGTAACTCAACAGTAGTAATGATGATAGTCATGAGAAATTAGCCTCTACTGGGAGAAAGCAGGGATCCCTAGAGGAATAGTTGATTACAGGGTCGCACTTGGCCTATTGTGTAAGCAGCCCCATGTCAGAGGCTTAGCACCACAAAGGAGAAGAAATGGGTGTGCTTGTATGCCAGAAACACCTTAGGTCAAAAAGTAATGATGCTCAAAGAATGATGGAAATGGGACATGTCAAAAAGACACAGAAGGGAGTGGAGAGATGGCTCAGAGATTAAGAGCACTGGCTGCTCTTCCAAAGTTCCTGAGTTCAATTCCCAACAACCACATGGTGGCTCACAACCATCTATATCTGCTACCCTCTTCTGGCCTGCAGGCATACATGCAGACAGAACACTGTATAAATAATAATAATAATAATAATAATAATAATAACTTTTAAAAAGACACTGAAGCCGGATGTATGAGCTCTCTTTGGTCCTATGACAAAACAATTTAAATATCAAAATGAATGGTCTGAATATCTATGTCCTCCCAAAATTTTTATATTGAAGTCCTAAGACCCAAAGTAACATAACTGCATGAGATCTTTGGAAGGTACTCATGTCTTAGAGGTGAAGTCCTTATAAATAGATTCATAACCTTATTAAAGAGATCCTATAAAGTTATGTGGCCCTTTAGGCCACTGAGGTTAAAGCAAGAACAGGACTGTAGAAAAGCATGCCCCCAACTAGACCTCATATTTTAACTTTAGACTTTCCAGAGTTGACAACTGTGAAAAGTAAAGTCTTTGTTTATAAATCATTTGTCACAGTAGCCCCAGCAGACTAAAACAAACAACAATACAGTCTACTACAGAAGACACATGAATCATGAATCCATACTGATGTAAGTGTGGCAAATGCATTAACATTCTGATGAGAACCAACACATAGAGTGTCAAGGTACTCATAGGGGTGCAGGGTATTAACTCTGTAGCAGAAAAGCCTTGCAGATACTGATTACAAATAATCAAAGTGAAATTATGTACCACCTGACAAGACAATGTGTGCCACTGTTGTGATACCCTTGCCTAAGTATATGTATTGTTCCATGAGAGCAAAGAGAGCCGAGAAACAGTCTACAAAAATAACTATCCTGGGATATTAGCAATATAGTACAAAATAAGCATCCTACAACCAAAAAAACTAAGTAACATGGAGGGTTCAAAAGAGGGGAAATAAAATAGACATCACAGACATGGGAAGTCGAGGGGGAAAGGAAGAAAGGAAGTGGGTAATAGAGGGGGTGAAGAGAGGAGCAGGAGGGGGTTCAAATGTGGGTAAAGTGGGGATAAATGTGAAGGCTAGGAAAGAAGGGAAATTGGTGTTGGGGAATTTCTGAAGCAAGATGAAGATCTGGAATTCTGGAGAAGATATGGGGGTGACCCTGGCTAAAACTCCTAGCAGCAGGGATATTGAGACTGAAGTAGACACATCCTGTAGCTAGAGGAGGGAGGGGGACACCAACCAACTCACAAAACCCTCACTTAAAATTTACCACCTACAAGATATGCAGGGATAAAAGATGGCACAGAGATTGAGGAAATGGCCAACCAATGACTGGCGCAACTTGACAACCAATCAATGGGAAAGACCCAACTTCTCACATTATGAATAATATTCTGTTATGCCTGTAGACAGAAGACTAGCATAACTGTCATCTGAGAGGCTTCATCCAGCAGATAATGGAAAAAGTTTGAGAGATTCACAGCCAGACAAATGTTAGGCAGAACTCAGGGAGTCTTGTGGAAGAATTAGAGGGAGAATTGAGAGAGCTGGAGGGATAGGACACCAAAAAATACCTACATAACCAGCTCACCTGGGACCATGGGGCCTTGTAGAGACTGAACCACCAACAAAAGAACATGCCTGGACTATTCCTAGCCCCCCTTCACATATGAAACTGATGGGCTGCCTGTCTTTAAGTGGGTCCCCTAACAACTATAGCAGGGGCTGTCTCTGACTTGGACTCTGTTGCCTTCCTCTGGATCTTCTTTCCCTAGCAGGACTGCCTTGTCTTGCCTCAATGAAAGAGGAAGTACTTAATCCTAATTTACCTTGTTATGCCAAGGTAGGTCATTTGGTGGGGATTTTAGGAAAGTGGGTGGGTGGAGGGTGGAACTGGGAGGAGAGGAGGGAGTGCAGTTGTGAGAGGGTTATGTAAAATGAACAAATAAATTAATTAATGAAGAATGCAGCCAACTCGGATGAGATTAGATAAGCAAGGGTCAGATGGAAGGCGGAGGAGGACATCCCTATATGTGGACTTGGAGAGGGGCATAGGAGGAGATGAGAGAGGAGGTGGGATTGGAAGGAGAGGATAGAGGGGACTACATCTTGGATGTAAAGGAAAGAAACTGTAATTAATATAAAAACAAAATTTAATTAAAGAAAAATTATAACTGACCCATAGTCATCAAAAGTGACAAGATCATGAAAAAGATGAGGGAACTGTTGCATTTTGAAAGAGACTAAAGAGATAAAGAAACTATGCAACACTTAAATGAACCAACTTCTTTCAACATTTATGTGAGTGATAACATAGTCAACAAAACCCAAATTAAATGGAATATTATGTCGGCATAAATTTCCTATTTTGATAATTGCACTGTCATTACATAGGACAACATTCTTGTTTGTATAAAATTGACACTAAACCATTCTGAGTGACAGGGCATAAGGTCAGCAGCTTCCTCTCAAAATGTCCAAAGTAAAAGAGCAAAGTAAAAAAAAAAAAGTACATACTTGGAACTATCTTCAAATTTGTTATTGTTTCAAAATTGTTGTGGGGGAAGCTGGGCATGGTCTTTAACACCAGTACTTGGGAGGCAGAGGAAGTCAGATCTCCGTAGGTTCAAGGCCAGCCTGATTTACATAGGGAAGCCCAGGATAGCCAGGGCTTTGTAGAGAGAATCAAAAAAAAAAAAAAAAAAAAAAAAAAAAAAAAAAAAAAAAAAAAAACCTCTTTACACTGGCAGTCTGGGAAAGACTATGTCTTAAGAAACTAAAAAGTGAAATGACGTGATATTATGGAGCAGCATGAAGATTCTCTAAATACAGCTCAATGTCCTCTTTTTAGTCTGTGTGTGTGTGTGTTTGTGTGTTCATGATGCGGGTGAAACATGCATACTAGGGAACACATAGGAAGGTCAGAAGACAACTCTTGCATTTCACCTTTTCATGAATTCAGGGATTGAACTCAGGTCTCCAGGATTGCCAGCAAGAGTGTTTTTATGCTGAGCCATCTCACCAACCTGCAAGCAATTCTCTTAAGTGACCTCAATTAGGTAGTAGTGAGAAAAAATGTGAAGGATCCCTTCTCTTAAACAAATTCTTAGGGATTGTTATGCCAGGTTCAGGGGATCCTCAGAGACCACCAGGAGACGACTCGATGCAATTGCAAGAGAGCTTTATTACGAGAGCGATCGAACTCAGGACCCAAGTCTCACTGGTGCAGCAGTAGAGAAGTGGGACCCCGAGCTCTGAGTGAACAGGATTTTTAAAGGGAAAGTCTGTGAGCAGGGGGTTTCCATGGCAGCAAGCAGGGGGGGCACAAGCCTTGGCGTTACAGAATTGGGTGAAGTTTAGCAGGGCGGGGTGACCTTTTCTGAGGCACATAATCACGATGGCTAAGGCATATAATCACAATGGCTATTTTTCTAAACCATATCTGAAACATTGGGGAGAATTTTCCCACCCGATTCTCAACAGATTCCCATTGATTATTGCCAGGGAGTTTGTCTCTATTTTCTATGAAGCATTTATTCTGTTATATTTCCTGCAGGCTGTTGCTAGGAGAGTTAACTTTGTTTTCTGCCAGGTGTACATTCTGTGATATTTCCTGGTACCTGAATTCAGTTCCCAGTCAAGATCTTTATTTCAAAATGGAGTTATATTTAGGCTATCTTAAGCTCTTCAGGATGAATAAATAATAAAAAAGAGATGGACAGGTGGACACAGCATGAGCTCGCCCTGCAATGGAAACTACCACTGTGCCTACGACCCCTCACTGTGCCTGCCAAGCTGCTGTGCCCATCGACCTGCTGCAGTTCCTGCTAACCCTACTGCCAAGTCCATCAAATCTTCCGCTACTTTCTCTGTTCATCACTGCACACTAGTTCACTCTTTTTTTTTCTTTCTTGAGGTGGGGTCTCCTATACTCTGGCTGCCCTTAATCTTTGTCTGTAGCTGAGGGTGACCACAAGCCTAAAGAATCTTTTGAGCTTTTGGTCTTAGCCATTCAGATGGGTGTAAGGTGAAATCTCAGGATCATTTTGATTTGCATCTCTCTGATAACTAAGGGCATTGAGCATTTTTAAGTGTTTCTCTGCGATATTCCTCTACAGAAAATTCTATGTTTAGCTCTGTCCCCATTTTTGATTGGATTACTTTTGATTTAAAACATTGTTTTTGAACAATTTTTGAACCACGTTTCTTTGGAAGAAATAACAGATTTTCACAACAATATGTGTGTGTAATAGATATATGACACAGGTGATAGATAGACAGATGATAGATGTGAGATAGATGGCTAGATAACTGTAATAATATGTGTGCAACAATAGGAGGGATACTTGTATAAAACATTGTGATAGGCTAGGGTCAAATAGAAGGGGAGTAGGACCTAGCCTATCAGTGGACTAGGGTAGAGGCTTAGGTGCAGAAGAGAAAAGGAGGATGTGAGCAGATGGAGATGAGGGAGGGGGGCACAACCACAGTACAATTTGAATAAATTGTAATATATGAAAATAATAAACAGTAATGTAAAAAAAGCATCATGAAATTTATATTCATCTCCAAAGATTATGAATTCCTAATTCTTTTAAACTGTTAAAGGTCCATGTGAAAAAAGGCAGCATTCAAAATCATTAAGACTGTGAACCTTAGAGTATAACACATGCAAAAATCACAGCAGATTTTTTTTTTTTCAATGCAGTTTATTTAGGAACCTTGAACAATCATCTGACCCTGGGGAAAGCCAGCCCACTTTAAATAGCCTCTGGGCAGCCAACCTCAGTATGCCACGTGGGCAATGCAGATAGGTCCACATACATGGAAGCAAGCCAGATCCTCAGCCTTAGCCAAATGTGGAGTTGTTTGTGACAGAGAGCACTCACCATCGGGAAGGTGGAAGGCGGAAACCAGCTCCATCTTTCAGGAGCAGCATTACGCAGCTCTCTACAGTCCCCCCCTTTTTGTTTTGGACGCATCAGGCAAGAGTAGAGGTCTGATCTCTGATATTAGAAATAAATTGGGACTTTGTACTGATGTTCATTTAGGTGTCATCCACCCAAAGAGCATCAGACCCGTCCGATACCTTTTTCTCAGAGGCGGGACCTGGGGCATCAACCCGCATGCAATCAGACATGCTCTTCTCTGGGTCCAAGGCGGCTGACCCTGAGTGCAGTGTCGCCTCGCATCCTGAGCGTAATATTTTGGCTTTTTATGGTAGCCAACCATGCTTGGGGAGACTGTCCTGCTTCAATGGCTGTAAAGGCCTGAATGGTCATGGCTGCATTACGCTGTTGTGAGACTCTAATCTTGCATATATACCACAGGCAAACCAAGGTGACCAACACCAGAAGGCCTGCTAACACTCCCATGCCCGCCCATTCCTTCAGATGATTCATGGCTGCAGCGATCCATGATGATACTCCTGTGGCTAGTCCTGCGTCCACTCTGGTAGAATTTACCATGGCAATGGCCACTCTCAGCTGGTCCATCGTAGTATCGAATTCTCCAGTCCAATTACCTAAAATATAGCTTGACAATTGTTTAGACAGATTTGCAGCACAGGGAAAGTTCTCATGTTGTATGCTAGTGACACAAAGTCCAACATATGTTCATTGACAGCCAAATTGAGCGATTTGCCATAGGGTATCAATTTGCTCCTGCACGAGGTCAAACCTCTGATTGAACACCATCAAACCTCTTAGTTGAGCATTAATTCCTTTTTGTACATCTAAGGCATGAGCTACATTGGCTAAAAGGTTATTCAGGGTCTGAGCAGTCTGCCCAGTATGACTCATGGCTAATGCCGTGGTGGTAGCTCCAACAGCCACATCACAGCAGATTTTAAAGATGAATGCACTGTATTAAGATATAGTCAGAAAGTTTCATGCAGAAAGAATTCAGAAAGTTTTAAAAAGTGAAGAGGACTACATATGCTTATTAATATATAGTAAATTTTATATATTAATCCTAGAGACACAAAAATTTTTGACTGAAGAGATATTCTGTCAATTTAATAATAAAATATGTAGTATACATTGGACATATAATAATCATGGACAAATTATTCAAAATTAGAATGCCTCTCTTTAAAATGATTGTATTTTGGTAACATTAATTTTTTTTTTTTTAGTTCTGGCAAAGTGTTTAATTTCATTAATACATGTCATTATACATTTCTAATTAAGATAACAAAATTCCACCAGACTGTAAAGTTCCTCATTAAGATATTCTACTGAATAATGGTGATATTAAAATTATGACATCTGGTTATGAGTCTCAGCATCTGCTTTGATACACTGCTAGGTAGAGTCTTTCCAAGGCCCTATCTTGTGGGCTCCTGTCCTGTTTCTTGTTTTCTCCTACTTCCAATGTCCATCCCATTGTCTTGCTAAGTGAGGACTGATCATCTTAATCCAGAACCTCTTCTTATTTAGCTTCTTTAGGTATACAGATTTTAGTATGTTTATCCTATCTTACAGGTCTAGTACCCACTTATAAGTGAGTATATACTGTGTGTGTCTTTCTGCTGCTGGGATACCTCACTCACTCTTTTATTTTCTATATCCCACCATTTGCAAATTTCATAATTGCCTTGTTTTTAATTGCTGATTAGTATTCTATTGTGTACATGTACCACAGTTTCTGTATCCATTCATTCTATGAGGGACATCAGGGCCGTAACCAAACTTTGGGCAGAGTGTAGGGAATCATATGAAAGAAGGCAGAGTTAGTAAGACCCAGAGAGGAGTGCTACAAGGACAAAATATATCTCAGTACAGGGGTCTTTTCAGAAACTTAATTCTCCATCCAAGGACCATGCATAACCTAGAACCCCTGCTCAGACATAGACCATGGCAGCTCAGCATCCAAGTGGTAAGGGGAAGAGGGACTGTGTCTGACATGAACTCAGTGACAGACGCTTTGACCTCCCCCCAACCATGCTAGGCCACAGAGGAGGACTTACATCCAGTCCTGGTGAGACCTGATAACCTAGGGTTAGAGGGAAGGGGAAAAAACCTCCCCAATCAGTGGACTCAGTGAGGAGCAGGGAGGAGATAAGGGAGAGAGGGTGGGGTTGGGAGGGAATTAGGGAGGGGACTACAGCTGGGGTACAAAGTAAACAACATGTAATTAATATAAATAATAAAAATTATAAGAAAATGACATTTGAATATTGGAAACAAAAACACATCAGATGGAAATCTATGTAATGGCATGTTGTAACTAAGCCCATTACTATTTAAAAGGACATGAATAGGTGTGATGAAAGTAATCAGGCCTTCCTAATAGTTGAAACTAGTTAGGTCCCAGGGAGTGCAAATTTCCAAAAATGCCAGTCCTAGACCTGCTCAACATGCATTATCAAAGGAATTCTGGCGATTAGAACCAAATAAGCCACAAAAAGCAAACATACAAAAAAACTACATTCAGCAAAAATTTGTGAAATACTTCTTGTCCATCAAAGTAACCATTTTCTTTGCTCCAACAAAAGGGACCTGAGGATCTCTATTGACCTGTGGCTCCTATTAGATACGAACACCCATGGTGACCTCCAGGTTACCTGGAGTGGAAGTAAATGTACTTGTTACACATCTCAAAATGCACATCTAGATTCCTGTCCCTTCCCAAACATCCTCATCTCTCTTTGCACTATCTGAATCTCCTAAATATTCTAGAAATACCCCATCTTTTTTCCACTAATTAATTTATTAATTTTATATCTTCATCATAGGCCCCTCCCTTCTCTCCTCACAGTCCCACAATCATTCTCCCCTCTCCCATTCCTTACTTCTCTTCATAGAGACACCCTAAATGTACCAACACACCCTGACACATAACATCAGGCAGGACTAAGAGCATCCTGTCTCACTAAGTACAGGCAAGACAGCACCGCTAGTGAAAATGAAACTAAGGGCAAGCAACAGAGTCAAAGAAAGCTCTCAGTCCAATTGTTAGGGGACCCACATGTTGAGTAACCTGCATATTTTCTACATATGTGTAGAGGGGCCTAGGTTCAGCCTATGCATTTATGAAAGCACAGTTTGTCTCTGTGTAAGCTGTTCCTACTTTTCTCCTAATAGTCTCCATTCTCTTCTAGACAGTTTTGGTCATATCACATCTGCTTCTTTTGCTCTCTGCTCTGAACTCTTCCAGGTATCTCTGAACATTTTCCCTCTCTGACCCATAATAAAACCATTCCCTGTAATAATGGAGTGGCTACTATTTTGCTGGTCTCTTTTCTGTCCCTGCTTATAAAGTTTGAATATTTAAAGTACATATTTTATTAAGTGAATATTACTATGCCTAAATCATGTGACACCATTCAAGGAATACGTACTGAAAAGCCACAGTTATCACTTGGGGAGGATTTCTAACAGGAGTAGTTGTCATGAAGCAACTGTTAAGAATTAGTTCACATGTTCTAGAGAAATCAAGACCAAACACTTCCTGAAAACACTAGAATATCAAGAGAATAATAATAGTCATTTTAAAATACCTTCACAGTGAAGCCTGGAAGAGAGAAACTCTCATTGATCATGAAATTATCCTTTTCTTTGCTGGTGCAAACCAAAAATGGCTACAGCAGTCTGTATACAAACCACTGAAGTGTAAACATTCTGTAGTAGTCAGGGGGAGAAACCACTGTGATGTCAACATCTCAAGGCTCAGGTCATAACTGACAAATCACACATGCATTTCATTTCCTTCAAACTTTGGACTTTAAATCACTCTTTTTGATCAATTTTTGAAACACATGTTTTGGAAGAAATAACATTTTCACAACCTTATATGTGTGTGTGTGTGTGTTTGTGTGATAGATATATGATATAGATGATAAACAGATGATCGATGTTAGAGAGAAAGCTAGATAACTGTAATAATATGTGTGCAACAATAGGAGGAATACTTATATAAAACATCATGATAGGCTAGGGTCAAATAGAAAGGGAGTAGGATCCTGCCTATCAGTAGACTAGGGGAGGGGCTTAGGGGCCCCAGAAGAGGGAAAGAGGGTGTGATCAGATAGATATGAAGGAGGGGAACACAGCCACAGTACAATTTGAATAAATTGTAATAAATGATAATAAACAGTAATGTAAAAAAAAGCATCGTGAAATTTATATTCATCTCCAAAGATTATGAATTCCTAATTTTTTTAAACTGTTAAAGGTCCATGTGAAAATAAAAGAACAACAAGGGAAGAATTCTAGAAAAACCAGAGAGTGTAATCTTGACTCCTTAGAAGGACATAAAGATCCCATTTGAGGCTTACTTATCAAGCATTATTAACTACTCATACAATGTCTTTGAGTCCTTTAACAATGCCTTCAATAGCTTCAAACCTCATTACCACAAGTAAACAGTGAACAGGTCATACAACTTGCTAGGAGAGAAAGAAATGAGACTAGGCCACCAGTCTGCAATCAAAGGCATTGACCTGTTTTCCAGTAAAGCCACATTTTTCCCAAGGTGTTACCTGATTAGTACTTGTAGCTGAAAAGGAATGACAAGGCTTTGAAAGTCTTTAGCAGTGATTCCATAGACTTCAACACTAAAATACAGTGTTTACAGCTTCCTGAAAGCTAATTCTGGTGGACATGATAACTATTTCTTCTAATTTTACTTACAGAATACAATGAAAAAATATTCTATTTTTTTGGAAATACTGAATATTAGATTAAGTTCTGTGTTTCCCTTTCCTAAGGTAGAATGTACACCTTATGAAACTAACTTTATGAAACTGCTTTACTTATGGAACTTTATTCACTGCTTTTCTATGGTTTAACAGTTGTCCTGGTTTGTTTCTCTGTTGCTATGATAAATACTGATCAAAGCAACTTTGGAAAGGGTTTATCTGGCTTATAATCCATTGAGGGAAGACAGGGCAAAAACTCAAAGCAGGGACTGAGGCAGAAACCATGAAGGAACAACACTCATTGGCTTGCTCAGTTACCTTTTTTATACAGCCCAGGCCCACCTGCAGGAATGGTACTATCCACCTGCTAGTGGTGGAAGGTACTAGGAAGGTATTTCCACACTTGACTGGGCCCTCCTACATCAATTAGTGATTAAAAAACTGTCTATACCCCCCATGCAATCTGATGGAAGCCAATTTTTATTTAAGGTTCCTTCCTCTCAGGTGAGTCAACCTGACAGTTTGAGTTAGCCATTATAATAGTATTTGGCTACAGAAAAAAAAAAAAAAAAAAAAAAAAAAAAAAAAACAAGGCTGGCGATATAGCTCAGTCTGGTAGGGAGGTAAGAGGGGGGAGGAAAAAGAGGGAACAAGAGAAGGAGGGGAAAGAGAAAGAAAATGTGTGTTTTCTAGGCACAGTCCCTACTACAGGGAAAAAAGAAGGGAAGAATGGAGGAAAAGAAGAAAGAAAAAGAAATAATAAGGAAAAACAAGGCCTCCTAATACTCCTCAACACCAAGGACTGAGAATTGAACCTGGGGCCTCACTAGGCAGTTGCTTCACTATACTGAGCTATGTCCACAGACATTTTTCTTTTTTTTTTTTTTTTTTGTTTGAGATTAAGTTTTCCAGTTAGGCCTTGAAGTCATTCTGTAACTCACAAAAGCCTTAAACTTGGCATCGTCCAGCATCTGTCCCCCAAATACCTGGGATTTTAGACATATACTACCAGGGTGAACAAAGAAATTGTTTTTATGAAAAAATGAAAAAGATTTAGACAAAGAATGGAATGTAAAGAGAGGACAAAAATAGAATTATGGTGCCATAAATGGTAGAACAATGGGGACCACCTGAAACTAGAAGAGATGAATATTCTTCCCTAGAAGCCCTCAAAGGCGGTTACCTCCCGACAAATAAATTTCAGGGCAACCCCCCAAAATTATACAAGAATAACCACCTGTTGTCTTAAGCCTCCACATTTATGGTACTTCGTTATAGCAGCCCCTATGCTAGAAAACTAACTTGTAACTAGTATGCAAAATATCATTAAGAAACAGATTTAATCTTGATGGTGAAAACCAACACCTCTAGTTCCAGAATTTTGGAGGCAGAAGCCAACAGATCTGAGTTGTGAGTCAACCAAGACTACACAGAGAAACCCTATTTCAAAAATTTAAAATATAAAAAGTGAAAATGAAATAAACTGAGAGAGGAAGATAAAAAGTTTTTAAAAAATAAAGATTTGAAGTTGGGCATCTTGGTGCAAGCCTACAATTCCAGCAACTCAGGGAGGCAGAAGCAGGTGGATCTTTGTGATTTCCAAGCCAGCCTGGTCTACAAAATGAGTCCAGGATAGCCAAGCTACAAAGATCAACCCTGTCTCAAAAAATACCTCCTTTGTATTCTCCTCTTAAAATGTAATGTTTGCAAGTACTGGTGGCATCTTCCTATTGAGTTAAAGGCCAGACTAGGCTGAGGAAATCCTGTCTCAAAAGTAAAAAGGAAAGAAAGAAGGGACGGAGGGAGGGAGGGAGGGAGGAAGGAAAGGAGGGAGGAAGGAAGGAAGGAAGGAAGGAAGGAAGGAAGGAAGGAAGGAAGGAAGGAAGGAAGGAAGGAAGGAAGGAAGGAAAGTAAAAAAGCCAGACCATACTAGTATATGAAGCTGGTCTTTTTAATTTTTAATTAAACACATTCAAAGTTTTCCAAACATATGTTCATACCTATCACAATGAGATTTCTCACATGGGGGCGGTGTTTAATCAGCTAACCTCAATTCTTATCATTTCTTCTACCAATATTCTGCAATTTGGTTAGTAAAAACAACAATCAAATAAGAAGTCAGAGTTAAAAATGACCCTTTATGCCAAGCAGTGATGGCACACATCTTTAATCCTGGCAGTGCTCTGGAGGCAGAGACAGGCAGATCTCTGAGTTGGAGAACATTCTTGATTTACCAAGGAAGTTCTAGGATAGTCAGGACTACATGGAGAAACCCTATCTTGGGAAAACAAACAAACAACAACAACCAAAAACTTAAAGAAAATAAAAAGGAAAAAAAAAACCTGTATAAATTATCAGAAGTATACATCATTCATTAGAGTAAACTTGCAGCTCATGATTTGCTGTTCAATGATGGACTTAATTACTCACAAGAAAAAATGGGAGGCCACAGGAAGGAGGGAGGCTTTACAGCCTTCTCCTTATCTGTACATTGCATATAAGTAGATCATCTGTACATTCAACCACAAAGTTCTTC
This sequence comes from Meriones psammophilus, assembly GCA_036365155.1. Taxonomy (NCBI): domain Eukaryota; kingdom Metazoa; phylum Chordata; class Mammalia; order Rodentia; family Muridae; genus Meriones; species Meriones psammophilus. The sequence goes on from JAEOAE010000908.1 coordinate 35,084, forward strand.
AATAACTGCTTCTCTCAGTGATGCCCTCAACTGGTTACACATGACACTGAAAAACATTCCTTCACTATCTATGTCCCTGGATCCTGATAACCCATCCTGTCACCTTGTACCTGTTTTTGACAGCATGAAACCAAAAACTCAGATTTATAGTGCTTTAAACATATAATGTTATTATTTATCATGTTAAAAACAAAGAAAAACAAAACACAAATCAGCTATCTAGATCAGCTATGGCAACCCTACTGTTAGTCATTAGTTATTAGATCTTTCTAGCTCTTTGCTCTGTTACTCTTACCCAAGATGGCTGCTACATCTCCAGTCCTTTGCTTGTTTGCTTTGCTTGCTTGCTTGCTTGCTTGCTTGTTTGCTTGGATTGGGTTTCTCTGTGTAGTTTTCCTGGCTGTCCTGGGGCTAGAAATATAGACCAGGATGGCCTTTAATGCAGAGATCCAAATGCCTCTGCCTTGCCTCCCAAATTCTGGGATTAAAGGTGAGCAACCACCTCCCAGCTGATCTCCAGTCTCAGCTAAAGAAAGTCTGGGAATACACACCATTATCTCCTTAGAACACGTTTGAAAAATTATATTCATCATTCTGTTTATATTCACCTAATTTAGACATTGTAACATGAATATATCTGTTAAAAATTTAAGGAGAGCTGGCAATGACTCGGTGATTAAGAGTACTGACTGTTCACCAAGTGGTGCAAGCCTTTAATCCCAGTGCTTGTGAGGCAGAGGCAGGTAGATTTCTGTGAGTCTGAGGCAGAGTTTCAGAACAGCCTGTAATACACACACAGAGATACCATGTCTTGTCCACCCCTTCCCTCTCCCACAATAAAAGAAGGAAAAAAAGAAAAAATAAATAAATCTAAAAAAAATTTGTTTTAATTTGAAAAATTTCTCTTCTGTACAGCCATGTAACTAGACAAAAATTATGGCTCATATCACCTACAAGAAAAGTAATATCTCTTAGGGAGAGCTGAATATCTCTTCCAAGTTCACCAAATGCATTTTCTGCTCCTCTTCTTTCATCCCCTAAGCAATGGTGTACCCCAAAGCCTTGGCCCTTGTCAATTATTCATATCTCTGCTATGCTTGGAGACAGGAGACCAGCATAACTGTCATCTGAGAGGCTTCATCCAGCAAATAATGGAAACAGTTGTACAGACGCACAGTCAAAAAAGCATTAGGCAGAACTCTGGGAATCTTGTGGAAGAGTTACAGGAAGGATTGAAGAGGTAGGGGACCACAAGAAAACCTACATAGTCAGCTCATCTGGGACTATGGGGCCTCATAGAAACTGAACCACCAACAAAAGAACATGCCTGGCATAGCCCTGGGCCTCTTACACATATGAAACTGATGGGCTGCTTGTCCTCAAGTCAGTCCCCTAGCAACTAGAGAAGGAGCTGTCTCTGACTTGGACTTTGTTGCCTCCCTTTAGATCCCATATTCCTATCCAGGGCTGCCTTGTCTTGCTGCAGTGAAAGAGGAGGTATTTAATCATGATATAACTTGATGTGCCTGGGTGGGTTGGTTGGGGGAAGTACAGGGAAAGTGTTTGGGAGTTTGGGACTGGCAAGAGATGAGGGAGTAGGGTTGTAAGTGGGCTGTAAAATGAACAAATAAATAAATTAATGAAGAAAAAATATAACTGACATATAGTCATCAAAGTGACAAGATCATGAAATAGTTGAGGGAACTTTTCCATACTGAAAGAGACTAAAGAGATAAAAAAAATGCAACACTTAAATATACCAGCTTCTTTTGACATTTTTGTGAGTAATAACATAATCAGTAAAACCCACATTAAATGGAATATTATGTCATCGTGAATTTCCTGTTTTGATAACTGCATTGTCATTATGTAGGACAACATTCTTGTTTGCATAAAATTGACACTAAAGCATTCAGAGTGACAGGGCATAAGGTCAACAGCTTCCTCTCAAAATGACCAAAGTAAAACAGCACTTAACTGTGTACCATACTTGGAACTTTCTTCAATTTTGTTATTGTTTTAAAATTGTTGTGGGGAAGCTGGGCTTGGTCTTTAACCCCAGCAATTGGGAGGAAGAGGAAGGCAGGTCTCTGTAGGTTCAAGACCAGCCTGGTCTACATAGGTAATCCCAGAACAGCCAGCCAGGGTTCTGTGTAGAATTTGTCTCAAAAACAAAACAAAACAAAACAAAACAAAACAAAAACCTAAATAAAATTATTGTAGGGGAAGAACAATGTAACTGAAAACTGAACAAGATTAAAAACAAACTGATTCTCCACACTGGCAGTCTGGGTAAGATCTTTGTCTGTAAGAAACTGAAACGTGAAATGACATGACATTTTGGAGCAGCAAGAATATTCTCTAAATACAGCCCACAGTATTTTGTTTGTGTATGTGTGTGTGTTCATGATGTGGGTAAAGGATGAATACTAGTGAACACATAGGAAGGTCAGAAGACAACCCTGTGCAATCATTTCTGCCTTCACCTTTTCATAAATTCAGGATCAAACTCAGGTCTCCAGGCTTGCCCAACAAGAGCTTTTATCTGCTAAGCCATCTTACCGACCTGCAAGTGATTTTTTAAATGACCTCAATTAGGTAATAGTGAGAAAAAAAAATGGGAAGAATCCCTTCTCTTAAACAATTTCTTAGGAATGAATAAATAATAAAAACATTGGTAGAACATTTGTACTCTAGTGCTACCAACGACCAACAATCATCCAAACACAACCTAAGCATTTCCAGAGACAAAGGGATGCAGGGCTGGTAGCTAAAATTCCTTGCAAGGGTAAAACTGGAATTACCCTGAAATAAAAGACTTTCCCAGCTCTACAGTAACCTTGTTATTATGTCCTGGTTATCTATACATAACAACACAAAGAGATAAAAATAAGAAAATAAGCCTGTGTGAACCCTGTATACTCCTGGTTGTGCAAGTCCATCAAAGTATAAACAACAGTGTATCCGACAAACTCTTCCTTATGAAGAATTCTCTGACAAATAAAGGGAACAATCAAAACTCATGAAAGCCCAGTGAGAGAGAGCACTGGCTCTCTTTACCCAAGAGTCTGGCTGTCTTTACTTAAGAAGAATCATTTCATTCTGGAATGCCTGCATATACATCCTGAAAAAAATAATGTTCCTAGAAATGTGCATGGATCCTGTAGCCTTTCCAAGTACCCTGATTTCTTTCGATCCAGATGTCCAAGCTCCCCACCCCACGAGCCCCAGACAGGGGGAGGCAGAACGGACTCTCTGCTCTTACTTTCCAGGAGGACTGGTCCCAGCATCACTCTTCCTCAGGATGCAGGGCACAAATGAATCCCTAGGAACTCCACAAACTCTGGTCCTGCCCTCCCAACCCAGGCGGTCCTAGGGCGTGGTCCCGGGAACCAACAGCCTCCACAGAAGCTCATGGAGGAACTCGGGCAGTCTCTCCCAACCCGCCCAGCCTGCCAGCCCCCAACTGCACAGCCCTGGCCTCTCCCACAACCACCCTCCTGTGGGTCCCTCACACACGCTCACAGCCAGCCAGACTCCACCTCTGATGGCCAACACCTGTTGACCTGCCGCTCCTCCACCGTGGGACAGAACCCTGTCTCCTCCCTGCCTCCCAGCTGGGATGCCAGGCCCAGTGCCACCTAGCCCAATGGATGGCTGCTGGGGCGGAGGCGGAGCCCAGAGCGGAGGCAGGGGGGAGGAGTCCAGGGCAGGGACAGAGCCCGGGGGCGGAGGCAGAGCCCGGAGGGAAGGGGTGGAGCCCGGAAGAGATGGGACGGGGAGGGGCCAGGGTGCAGAGGCGGAAGCCCAGGAGCGGGGAAGAGCTCGGGATGGAGGCGGAGGGGGAGGGGCCTCAAGCTGAGCCCAGGTGCGGAGCCCTGGGAGGTGGGTGGGCAAAGCCGGGGGGAGGCGGAGCCCGGGGCGGAGGCGGAGCCCAGGCGGTGCCCGCCCCACAGCCTTACCTGGCTTCTGGTCTCAGCCTACCACCATGAAGTAGTCCACTAGCTGAGCCATGACCGCCACTACTGCGCCCGGGAAGAGGGTTCCCGTCGCCAACCCTCGCCTCCGCCGCCCACCAGGCCCAGGACGAGCTCAGCGTTTTTTCCTTTGGCGTCTGTATCCATAGCAACGGCGCTTTGGCCACACTGGACAATGGAGGCGCTCACTGCACCTGCGTTGCGCCTAGCGTAAGCTCCTCCGCCGCCCCAACTGAGTAGGTTCTGCCTTATGGGTCCGGCGCTGTGAGGCCTGAAATTTCTGAAATCTTACTATTAATTTTACAGGACAAAAGGATCTTTGAGATGAGTGTATCTCAAAGCATTTCTCTCCTGTTTTCAAACCCCTTGCGTTAGCTACTCTTCTGGGGAAGTAGTTTTTGAAAAGATGTTAGGCATTTTCATATCTTTTTCTTTTCATATTGATGTGACTTGTTTTTGCTTTGCCTATAAATAATGATCCCTGGAATAAACCTGCTCTGCTTCAGCCAGAATGACAGCCCCCTCAAACCATCCCCTGTGTAGTGTGATTAGTTCTCACTCTCTACTCAGGTACTGTTCAACTCTGCTGGCAGGATCTGGCATGCCCAGTCAGGCCTTGAACTCATTCTGTAACTCATAAAAGCCTTGAACTTGCCATCTTCTAGCATCTGCCCCCAAAATAGCTGGGATTATAGAAATTCAACAGGCCAAACAAAGAAATTATTTTTATGAAAATAAAAAAAAATATTCAAACAAAGAAAGCCATATGAAGAGAGGGCAAAAATAGAATTATGGTGCCATTAGTGGTAGAACACTGTGGACCCCCATAAACCAGAGAAGTTGAATAATCTTCCTAGAAGCCCCCAAAGTAGTTACCTCTTGACACATAAATTTCAGAGCTACCCACCAAAATGATGCAATAACCACCTGTTGTTGTAAGCTCTCAAATTTATGACAGTTTGTTATAGCAGCCCCAATGCTGGAAAACTAACTTGTAACTCTTATGTAATACATCATTAAGAAACAGAATTAAGCCTGATGGTGATGGCCAATGTCTTTAATTCCAGAATTTGGGAGGCAGAAGCCAGCAGATCTGAGTTCCAAGACAACCAGAACTACACAGAGGAATGCTACCTCAAAAAATCTGAAATATAAAAAGTGAAAATAAAATAAACTGAGAGAGAGGGATATAAAATATCTTTAAAAAAAATAAAGAATAGAAGCCGGGCATCTTGGTGCAAGCCTATGATTCCAGCAACTCAGGGAGGCAGAGGCAGGCAGACTCTGTGAGTTGCAGGCCAGCCTGGTCTACAAAGTGAGACCAGGACATCCAAGGGTACACAGAGAAATCCTGTCTCAAAAAATTATCCTGTCTCAAAAAATTACTTCCTTTGTATTTTCCTCTTAAATTGTAAAGTTTGCAAGTACTGGTGGCAACTACCTAATGAGTTACAGGACAGAATAGGCTACAGAGATCCTGTCTCAAAAGTAAAAAAAAAAGGAAAAGAAGGAAGAAAGAAAGAAGGAAAGGAAAGAAAGAAAGAAAGAAAGAAAAAAGCCAGACCACACTAGTACATGGAGCTGGTCTTTTTACATTTTAATAAAATACATTCAAAGTTTTCCAAACATATATTCATACCTAAAACAATGAGATTACTCACATGGGGTGTTTAATCAGCTAACCTCAATTCTTATCATTTCTTCTACCAATATTCTGCAATTCGGTTAATAAAACAACAATTAACTAAGAAAAGTCAGAGTTAAAAATTATCCTACATGCCAGGCAGTGATGGCACACACCTTTAATCCCAGTAGAAAGGCAGATCTCTGAGTTTGAGACCAGTCTCAATTTACAGAGGAAGTTCCAGGATAGTCAGGACTTCATGGAGAAACCCTGTCTTGGGGAAACAAACAAACAACAAAAACGGAAAAAGAAAACCCTGTAAAAATTCTCAAAAGAATACATCATCCACTGGAATAAGCTTGCAGTTTATGATTTGCCATTCAATGATGGAGTTAAATACTCAGAAGAAAAAATAGGAGGCCACAGGGAGGAGGGAGACTTTCCTTTCTTCTTCTTAACTGTACATTGTATATTACTAGATCATTTGTATGTTCAACCACAAAGTTCTTCAAAAACTGTTCCTTTCAACAGCCTCAATTGGCTAACCAGGACACTGGGAAACATTCCTTCACTATCTATGACCGTAGATCCTAATAACCCCATCCTGTCACCTTATACCTGTTTTGCCATCATGAAACTAAAAACTCAGATTTATAGTGACTTAAACATATAATGTTTTTAATTATCATGTTAAAAACAAACAAACAAAAAATCATAAAGCAGCTATCTAGACCTGCTATAGTAACCCTATTGTTAGTCATTAGCTTTCCAAGTTTTCTAGCTCTTTGCTCTCTTACTCCTACCCATGATGGCTGCTATATCTCTAGTCCTTTGCTTGCTTACTTGCTTGGTTTCGGTTTCTCTGTAGGTTTCCTGGCTGTCCTGAAAGTAGATCTATAGACCAGACTGGCCTTTAATTCAGAAATCCAAATGCCTCTGCCTTGCCTCCCAAACTCTAGGATTAAAGGCCTGAGCCACCACCACCCAGCTGATCTCCAGTCTCTGGTAAAGAAAAGCTGGGAATACACACCATCACCTCCTTATAACACTCTTCAAACATTGAATTTGTCATTCCATTTATATTCAACTAATGTAGACATAGTCACATGATTATATCTGTTAAAAATTTAAAGAGATCTGGAGATGGCTCAGTGATTAAGACTACTGACTGCTCATCAGTTAGCACACGCTTTTAATCTCAGTGCTTGGTAGACAGAGGTAAGCAGACCTTTGTGAGTATGAGGCCAGACTGGTCTTCAGAGTTCCAGAACAGCCAGGGCTACACACAGAGAGAAACCCTGCCTTGAATAACCCCTCCAAAAAGAAGAAAAAAGAAAAGAAAAAAAGGAATATAAAAAAGTGTTTTAATTTGAAAGCAATCTTTCTATTCTGCACAGCCATGTAACTAGAGAAAAATTAGGGCTCATATCACCTACAAGAAGAATAATATCTATTACGGAGAGTTGAAGGTCTCTTCAAAGTTCACCAAATCCTTTTGCTGTTCCTCTTCTTTCATCTCCTAAACAATGGTGTACCCCAAAGCCTGGGCCCTGGTCATTTATTTTCCTGTCTCTGTGACAACATTCTGTGGACATCTACACAAACCACAGCTCTATCTGTGCTAATGACTCCCAGATCTTCATGGTTAGTCTCTATTTGCTCTATCATTTCACACTTCACTTGGATGTTGATGATCACAATTCAGGGCATGATATGACTGTTACCATCTTAATGACAGCAGCTATGATTACCCACAAAAGGGTCAGGGGAACATCATTAGATCCTCAACTGAAATTACAACCACTTCTCTGCACCCTGCCTGTAATTCTGCTAAGAAACGAATTCCTTTCTTGCTGCCTGACAAAAAAAAAAAAAAAAAACCAAAAAAAAAAAAAAAAAAAAAAAAAAAAAAAAAAAAAAAACAGCTATATTTAACACGTCCAAAATTAAATTCAGTTATTTCTCCCCTTGCTTGAATTTATATACCAGTTACCCAGGTTAGAATCTTTGTTACTCTCAACCACTTTTCCTACTTCAGCCCTCACATAAATTTATCATGAAGCTTTACTAATTTCAGCTTTCTAACTCTAGCATCCACACCATTATTTCCACAGCAAGTACTCCTGAGTTTCCTCACACAGGTCTTTCTGTGTGCAGCTCACTGCCACTTGAGTCACTATTTTGTTAATTCCTGATTCTTAAGAACTCTCATTTTCAAAGTCATAGAAACAGCTCAGCAGGTGCTTGAAGACATGCCTGATGATCTCCCAAAATGCTTTGTAGGAGAGAACATATTCCAACAAGTCATCCTCTCACCTCTAGACATATGCTGCGGTGTACACACACACACACACAAACACAAATTCAGTCTCAAAATACAGTATTTTGCTTATGGAAGAACATACTTTTGCTTATGTCACCTGCAATATACTGCTTAATAGTTTCAAACCATTTCAAATACTTTTCTAATAAACTGAAGCCAACTGATTTTTAAAATATACAGGACTTCAAGTGAATATTAATGAAAATTAATATAGTTTAATAAAATATATATAATTTTATATCTACATAATCTATAATTTTGCCAGCAAATATTTTTTTGCCTGTGCCATTTCTTAAAACTTAGGACCTTGCACATGTTAGAGAAGAGCTCTGTTACTAAACTACATCCCTAGTTATATGGGTTATTTCTAAAACAGTAGAATAAAAAATAAACATGAAGGACAAATCTCAATAAAACTAAAACAAAGTGACAGAGTAAGAAAAGTAAAGGTAATTAAATAAGTAACTTTGTATTTTAGAGACAAATTACACTTCCACCATCATCCATATATAAAGTAAAATGAGTTTTTTTTTGGGGGATAATGTATGTGGGTATATGAGTAAAGAGAACAGAGGTAGACATGGTGTCTTCTTCCATTACTGTCAACCTTATGTCCTCACAGAACTTGAAGCACACTGATGCGGCTAAACTATGTGGCCAGGAAGCTCCAGGAGTCTCTGCCTCCCCAGCCCTTGGGTTACAGATGCTTTGAATCACTGAGCCTCGATATTTTTATATGGGTGCTAGGGATTAGGCCCTCATTACACAACAACCACTTACTTTACCAAATGAGCCATCTCACCATGCCCCCAAAATATATAGTTTTAAATAATGAATTACCAAGCTGTCATAAAAAAATCAGTGATTTTAAAGCTATGTCCTTGTAAATAATAACATTAGCATAAAAAGGACAAAACTGAAAGCAGTAAGTATTCAATAGTAATAAAGTCAATGGGACGGAGACGGAGCTTAGTGGGAAAGGAGGCGGAGCCCGGGGGCGAAGGCGGAGCTCGGGGCGGAGGCAGAGGCGGAGCCCAGGCGGCGCCTGCCCCACAGCCTTACCTGGCTTCTCCGGGTCTCAGCCTATCATGATGAAGTAGTCCACTAGCTAAGCCATGACCGCCGCCACCTCGCCCAGGAAGCGAGTTCCCATTGCTGCCCTCAGCGCCATTGACCACCTGGCCCGGGCGAGCTCAGCGTTTTTCCCTTCAGCATCTGTAGCCATAGCAACGGCTCTTATGTCATGCTTGACAATGGAGGCGCACACTGCACCTGCGCTGAGCCTTGCACAAGCCCCTCCCCCGCTCCACCCGAGTAGGTTCTGCCTTCTGGGTCTGGTCACTATGAGGCCTGACATTTCTGAAATCTTACTATTAATTTGACAGGACAAAAGGATCTTTGAGATAAGTGTACCTCAAAGCATTTCTCTCCTGTTTTCAAACCCCTTGTCTTAGCTACTTTTCTATCACTGTGCTAAGATATTATGACCAAGGCTGCTTACAAAAGAAACATTTGGTTGGGTACCTAGAGTTTCAGAGGGTAAGTCCATGTTCATCATGGCAGGGACCATAGTGGCAGACAGAAATGGAAGGCAGAGCACCAGAGAGAACAGTGGCTGAGAGCTTACATCCTTATCTACAAGTATGAGGCAAAGAGCTAAATGAGAATGGTGTGAGATTAAAAACCTCAAAGCCCACCCACAGTGACACACCTCTTCAACAAGATCACACTTCCTAATTTTTCCAAAACAGTTCCACCAACTGGGGACCAGATTTTCAAACATATGAGTCTAGAGGGGTCATTTTTATTCAAATAGCTACACACCTCAATAGCTTCCTATATAGCCAAGAATTAAGATAAAAAAAATTTCAATGTCCCAAAGCATCCCAGACACTCAGATTCTTGTGCAGTTTTATTGCTGTTGCTGCTGTTTTGTTTTTGAGACAGAGTTTCTTATGGTCCAGGTTGACTTTCATTCCTGACTTTCCTGATGCTCCATTTACAGGCATGTGTCACCACACTTGCTTTATGATCGTTTTCGTTTGTTTTTGTATTGTTTTGTTGTTTGTTTTGCTTTTCAAGACAGCATTTCCCGTGTAGCTTTGCCTGGACTGGAGTAGGTCTGTAGACTAGGATGGACTTGAACTCACAGAGATCCAGCTGACCTTTTTTTTTTTTTTTTTTTTTGATGGAGGTATTCTTATCTTTTGCATAGATGATGATAAGAGTATTTTACTTGTATGAATATAAGTGTACCACATGTGTGCCTTATATCCCAGGAGGACACATGGCATCAAATTCTCTGAAACAAGAACTACAGAAGATTGACAGCCACCATGGACATGTCACATGGAACTCAGAAAAAAAAAGCAGAGAATATCTTGTTTTGTTTTAAGATTTATCATACAATGTGTTTGAATGTACACCTGCATGACTGAAGAGGGCACTATATTTCATTATAGATGGTTGTGATCCACAATGTCGTTGCTGGGAATTGAACTCAGGACCTCTGGAAGAGCAGCCAGTTCTCTTAACCTCTGAACCATCTCTGCAGCCACACAGAAAGTATTTTTCATCAGTAGGCCAACTCTTCAGCATCTCTGGCTTCCTCTTTAATTATCATCATCATTATTGTTGTTCCTTTCTTCTTCCCTAGTATATTCCAAACAAATTCACCTTCTTTCATTTCCCCTACTGAACTAAAATGTTCTCCCCTCTAGGCCTTTGACTATGTATATTCTTTATCCCTTTTGGGGTGTTAGGTACCTATTGCTTTTCTTTAGGTTTCATAGTGTAATTTCTAATGATATACACATTTCTATGCATGGTCTATAGATTTGTTTATGGTGGATTACCATACAAGACTGTAAGCTTATAAGAAAGAATGGTATTTGCATGAATCATTTTTTGTGTGTTCAGGACTTAGCACAGTATTGGTTACCTAATTCACAAACAGTAACTATCTGGGGAAGGACAAATAACCTTTTAAATAGTAAATGCCTTTAACAAAGTCTTTATAATATGATAGTAATACAGAATTCTTACCTAGAGGTTGGGAGCATGTAGCATTTTATTTGTTAATGCCAGCCATTGTGCTATCTGTAATAAACTTCTCCTGAAGTCTTTTTATCTTGTTCTGTTACTGCTGTTACTAGGATAGCCTCCTCTATGCCTGTTGCCTTCATTGCCTTCTCTGTATTCTCTTTCATTTATACCATAAAAAGTTACTTCCTTTAAGCTTTAGTGAGGTTTAGCAACTGGCTTTATTATATCCAAAGACTATCTGTATCTGCCACTTTTATACAGAAGCTAGGAATACAGCTCAGAGGTAGAACATTTGCTTCACATATAGGAGATAAGGAAGGAGGAGGAAGGGGAGGAGAACAAAGGAACAGGAGAAGCAAAGCATTGCTTTGATTTATACAGATGCTCTTCATTAATACAGGGGTTAACAGTCTTCCTGTTCCTGACTTCCAAACAAGATAGGAATTTCAGATACAGCAACAGTGCTACTTATTTGATGTTAGTTTTTAACCCAGTCACTCTCCTGACATTCACTCTGTAAGTGCTTTATATGTAGTTGGTTTTATGTACATGTTCATTTTCTGGGAAGAATCTATATTTTCATTAGGTTTTATGAGAGATCACATCCTCAGAAAATGTCCTGGGCTTTGCATCCTATCATACTTATCCCTAGGAGACCATATCTGGAAAGCTGATTATCTCCTCTTTGTACATCATTTGATGTTTGGATTTCAGGACTCATCTTGAACCTTGTTTTCAACAAAATGTTATAAACATGCCTTAAGCTTAAGAGGCATTTTGTGCCTCATGAAAAAAAATCATCATAAAATGTCCTGTCTGAAAAGAGCATCTGAGTTCATTGTATAATGCACTCAGTAACTTTAATTTATTCACTAACATTATTAGTACTGTTTGTTTTTTTTTTTCATTACTTTTCTAGAAATCCAAGCATGATGACCCTGGTGTAAGGGACTGTGCACACACTGTTAACTAAGACAATAAAACCACACATTCAAAACAAGCAAAACCTCTAAATATTGAAAGAATTAGGTTTAGATTTATGGCCCAAAAATAATTCAGTTGAAATGTGAGGAAGACATTGAAACACCATTATTCAGCAAGCTTTTAGAGTATATACACGTGTGTGTGTGTGTGTGTGTGTGTGTGTGTGTGTGTGTGTATGTAAAAAAGATGAAAGGATGCATGCATAAACACAACTTAAAGAATTCTTGGGCACACACACAAAAGGTGGAACATCATTAAGCAGGATTTTTTCCTTTCTGTTTTCTTGCCAGGGAGATTTTGAATATGTTCCTTCCCTCCCCTCCACTTTATTTCCTAGTTCCTTCCTTGCTCAGTGTGAATTTACAAACATTGCATTTGAATGGATGCAGTTCTGTGAAAGCATTGCCCAAAGGCCCCCTGCTGCCTCACTTCTAGACCTTGAACACAAAATGCATTCTAGCTATTTTTTTTTTTCTTGCACTGGTGATATTTCTGGAGGGGTGAAGGGTAGACACCCAGACATGGTGAATTTCTCATCTATCCCTCCCTCCTACCCAGGCTTATTTCCTTTAGGACTTTGGGGAGCACACTGACAGAGGTTCCCCACCCATGCAAACCACAATCATACATGTGCTTTCTAAGATTTTCTAACAAAATTCTTCCAGTTGCCAGACTGAGACCTCGTCTAAAAAAATTGGCTTGGTTCTCAAGCAACAATCTCATAAGTGCAGCCAGGCTATTAAGTCATGTGCCAAGGTGCTCAGATGGGTATTCTTGGCACAGTGCCAGTATACTGGCACAGGCCCAGGAGATCAGTGGAGCCAAGACTTCTCCTTTTGGATTCAGTCCACTTCTTAGTTGAAGTCACCTATGGCTCAAAAAGAAGTTTGAGGGATTAGGGATGTAGCTCAGTTGATAAGAGGTAGAACAGAAGGATCAGAAATTCATGGTCATCGTATAGCTGTCTAGTTTCAGGCCAGGCTGGGCTACAGGGGACCCTAACCAAATAATAATAGTAATAACCACAATACATTTCAGCTAAGAGCATATTTGGCAATCATTGTTCCAAGCCAGAGCTAAGCTCAGGTCACCAACTTTCCTCAGAGAGGAAGCAGGAGGCAATGAGTTCCAGCCCAGCAGGATTTTCTGCAAACAAACCCTAAGCAACTGAGCTTTCAGAGCCAAGCATATGGAAATGTGTGCTCCTACTGCCGACCAGAGGTGCCCCAGCTTGTAGCACTGGGAGCATGGGGCAGGCAAAGTCACCATGGAGCACAGCTGTTTGGTCACTGGCCCACTGAGACCGTCAAAAGCAAAAAAAAAAAAAAAAAAGAACAACAACAGAAGAAAAAAATGTACTGGGCACAATGTGCTCAAAGAGAATGGAAGAAGAAGAAAATACCAAAACTCAGAACAGTGGCCTGTCTCTCGATGGGCCCTCTATCCTGCTCCATTAGTGGTGGCCTAACCGGAAACCAGGATTCACCCAACTACACCAGAGTTTGGAACGGTGACCTGCATTCAGCCAGACCAGAGAATGGAGCAGCAACATATCTGTTGATTTCTACAAGACCAGAGGACAAAGAACCAGCCAAATTCTGCCAGACCAGAGACCACAGCAGCAGAAAATCTCAGCCAGCTCAGAGTCCAGAGGAGTGGCCAAGCTCTGCCAGACATGAGGCCAGAGTAGTGGATAAACTCTGCCACACCAGAGATCAGAGAACATTGGCAGAGGTGCCAAACCTGGGGCTCCACATATTGTATCAATCACTTGGCACCTCCTTGCCACTCTCACTGGAGCCTGTGGAGCATGGCTCAAGCCTCCCTGAAATGGGAAAGTCTAGAAGGGTAGAAGGATTCTGTCCCATGTCTTCAGTCAGTTCCAGAGACAAAAAAAAAAAAAAATGGCAGTGAGAGACAAAACAGTTAAACAAGAAACAAACAGCTAGATCCCATTGATTGTGCAGCAGAAAAATACACAGAGCCAGACAGCAGATTCCACCACTCCTGCAGTGGAAAAAATGAAAGTAAAATATCAGCGAATCCCTGATGCAGGAGCTACCTGCATTGTCCTTGTTCAAAGATCCAGAGATCACAGAAAACTGGGTACTCTACCACCTTTTACAGATAGGGGCACATTCATCCTCTCTGAGGTCCAAAGATCACAGAAATCTCAGTGTTCAACTCCTTTTACAGATTTGCCCTTTGAGGGTGTCTCCAAAGTCTTGCAGACCCATCTGGCTCACAGCTGTCCAAGCATCAGCTCTCACCTTTCTGACCACATAGATTACACATTTTGCCCCAAGGTCCTAAAAAAAAACTAGAGCAAAACAGACAAAAAGACAGAGACAGACACAGAGTGCTCACTTCCTGGCTGTTGCTCAGCAACATGTGCCTGGGTTGCTTGGGAGACTTGGGGATCCAATATGAGAACCCATATGTTATGGCCAGATCTTAGGGTCACCAAAGATCACCAGGAGATGGACCTCATATGCAAGAGCAAAGAGTTTTATTTGGGCTTAAGCTGGGTCTCTCCATCATCGCCAACACAGTGGATCAGAGAGGAGAGCCCTGAGCAGCTGCATGGCAGGGTTTTGATTGGGGTTTTAGGAAGGACCAGGAAATTCCAGTTTAACAGTTACAGAACCGGGTGACATTCAGCACGGGCAAGCTTTTGCAAAGTGAATGGCTAGCTAAAATAACCAACATTGAGCGAGCTATCTGTAGGCCTCAGGAACGTTAGGTATTTTCTGTGTCATTAAATGTTCTACTACAAGGTTGGTAGGCTGCTCAGCACAAATACCTCACTTTGAGATAAGATACTTTCCCATCCTTGTGGTTATCCTCAGGCTGTTCATTGAGTAAGGAATCTTATGACCTTGTTTTTTTGAATTGGTGACCCATGGCCCAATTCCTGCTGACCTTGGGGTAGAGTCACTAGTCTGGTGAGCTTTAGGTGACCTTTTTTAGTCCTAGTTCCTGGTGATCTTTGGGGGTGTCAGGTAGATTCTCTAAGTTCTAAAACATCCGTTTGGATATTGTGGGCATTGTAAATGGTATGTCCTGTGTCACAGAGCACTCCAATATCAAGCTGTGATATAGAAGAGTATAACTGATAATGTAAAGGATTTCCTATTGCTGAGAAACTAGTGGCAGCAGTTAGAATTTAGCTGAAGGAATACTGCCTGTAAACCAATCTACAGATAAGTAGTATGCTAACCAGGCCTGTTAGAGATTAGGATCCTGGGATACACATGTTTGTTCACGAGGATTATCTAGAAATGTGGCAGGGTGAGTTTTTTTTTTTTTTTTAATTTGTAATTTCCCAATGTGTATTTATTAATTCAGGAATGCAAATGAAAACAGACCAGATTGGTGGGTATACAAGTTGGGTCAGGTAGCTTGATCCAGTGAATATTGAATTTCAAATTAAGGGACTGTCCTATGCCTATATGTACAATCCTCATTGACACAGTTTTGTCAATTCAAACTTGAGACAAAGGCTATTTGCTAAAGCTGTGTCTGTCAGGTTACAGGTCTCAGCAGCAGGTTACAGTCTCACAGGGACAACGTCCCACAGTATCTTATTAATGGCTTTCCCTCTACAAGAGAATGGTCTGTTTTTGCAAAGTCAGTATGCCTATGTGTTATCTTTTTCAACTCTGAGGTTAAGAGCACTGGATGCTCTTCCAGAGGTAAGGAGTTCAATTCCCACCAACCACATGGTGGCTCACAACATCTATAATGAGATCTGGTGCTTTCTTCTGGCATGCAAGTGTACATACATGCACAACACTGTATACATAATAAAGAAATAAGTAAATAAATAAATAAGTCAGTTGTTGGTATTATTAAATGTTATTTTGTTGATGCATCATTGCTCTAGTCTCTTATTAGTTAATATTCTCTGATAATCCAAGTCATTAAGAATTTCATTCCTTTTTTTCTAGTGCTTTGATTTTTGTTTTTGTTTAAAGCGATGTCTCCTGTAGATCAGTCTTTCACACCTTATGTAGTTTACACTTTATTTAAACACTGAATGCTAACTCTGAAAGACCCCCACCTCACCCTAAGTTGAACATAGCTAATGCCATTTTGTGGTATATCACTGTTTTGAGAAACTCTGAAGGCTAGGTGGGGAACTGGAAAATTACTGAGAAACCCAGCTGTGCTGGCTGTGTCCTTGGGATATCTGTGGTCAGGCTGCCCCAGCTGAGCTAAAAACAACTTGTTTGACCACCCTTTGGGATATCTGTGGGACTGTTCCAGCTGAGATAGGAGTCCTTAAAAACAACAGGTGGGCCACGGGTTAGGGGTCATCATGACCGTTTCGACCACCCAGTTCCTGGTATCCTGGTGTCCCTGCCAAACTCTGACTCAAATTGTGGTCTCATTTAAATGTACCAATCAGCTCCCTGTAACCATGCTTTTTCTGTACTCACGGTCTGCTCTGAAACCCTATAAAAACCCCAGCTTTCCACACCAGAGTGGGAGTAAGTCCTCCAAGAGACTTTGAATCAGGTACCTATGTACCGAATAGTTGCCTCTTGCTGTTTGCATGGAAAGCAAACTGGTCTCGTTGATCCTTGGGAGGGGGTCTCCTGACAGAAGATACCCTCGGGGTCTTTCAACTCTACTGCCCAATGCCTAGAACATAATCCTGCAACTCCTTTTCAGGCAGGCCCTGACTAGTCAGTGTGAAGTAAAAGAGATCAGTGAATGAGTGTCCACTGACCTCCTGGGTTTTGTTTGTTTGTTTGTTTGTTTGTTTGTTTGTTTGCAGGTGGGTGATTACAAATAAAAGGGACCTGTGTAAGAATTGAGTTCACTGACGTACTTTGAAGCTGGTGTTGTCACAACACAGAAAGGGAGGGGAGGAGGGAAGATGGCAATGATAATGGTAATCAATTTTAGATGGTCAGTTAATGTGAAAAGTGTTTAGGGCTGGGTGTCAGACACAAAGAGAATCAAGATTATGGATTACTTGCTGAACGTGTTTCTGGAAAGCAAATTTTACAGTTACACTAGTTCAAACACACAGAAGATCTGGACAAAGTGGGGTGGTAGTGCCTAACAGGAATGCTTTCCCCTCCCCCCATTTGAAAATGCACAACCTGAGAGAAAAGGTGTAATACTTTGTGTGCTCTAATACATATTTGAATTCCCTGAAGAATATTGGACCATAAAGCCATTTTCAACTTTTAAAAATAACTTTTGAGATTATAAAGAAATCATATCAACCTTCTCATTTCACTCTACTATTATGTCTCAAATGCTGGGATGAATCATTAAAGTGGCTACTAAACAATCAAAGAAGACGTTTTGTCAGGTTCTCCCAGCATCCCTCATTTACTTGTTACAAATGAGTGTCAAACACAGATCTCTAGCCCAGGAGTTGAGCTGTCCTCCTCCCAGCTGTCCTTTTATGTATTCCAACCATTTTTTACCTGGTCTTTTCATTTATCATTTATCCTCCTGGCCCTTTGTTCTGGCTCTTCACTTCCCTCTCTCCTCTCGTCTCACATAGCTCAGGGTCATGTCAACTCTAGACTGTCCCAGATTTCCCTGTGTCTGACTATGTTCTCTCGTCTATCTATAATAAACTTTCTACTCCAATATTCCTAGGTACAGCCATATCCTTTTTGTTTTATATCTCATTTTTGTTGAGCTCCCATTAACTCCTTTCTTTCAAATTCATGGATATTTGTTTCTTTAATGGTTGTTACTCTTTGGCTTTGACTGAAGTTTCGATGAAGGACTTCCCAACTATGAGGTAGAGGTGACTTCACTGGACACTGAGTGTGTAATGGAATGTGCAACATAAATGGCTTGTATCTGGGAAGATGAGCAGTTGTCCTGGTACACTGAAAGATTGTATTTTAAAACATTTCCAACATGAAGATGTTGCAGGATATTTGATCCCAGTGTGATCCCTGAGATTGTGAACTGTAAAAACCCGTGCTTTGTTTGGTGTGGGTGAGCCCTAACACAAATCTTAATTCCAAGAATTTACAATTTATTGTAAACAGGTGATTACGGTATGGTTCCATCAGCCCTAGAACATGCCTTTAATTCAAAAGCTCTCTGTGCACATGATTTAATAATGTTAATTCTAGGTCAAGAGGCAAAGCAAGAAGCCAGCTGACAGGGATTAAAGAGAAAGTGGAACTTTCACCTGAAATGTATTTAAGACAGAGTGTAAAAGTGGAAGGAGTTTTAGCATGGTAGATTTTGAACTTTTTGAGCTTTGAGTTAGAAAGCCTTTGGCCTAGGGTTCCTTTGGTCTATCCCCCCTGAGCTGTCATCTGAGCTGGTGAGCTTTTGGGGCATTTTCCTCTTGGAGGTGAGGTGAGTAGTAGGGTCATATGGGTGCTTTCTCTGCCTCTCTGCACTAGCAAGTTTTAAAATCGAACAATTGAGATTTTCATTATTTTATAACAATATTAGCATTCTGTGTGCCCATAGGGGTTAGGGCAAAGCTAGAATGTCTCTGCTATCTGCATCATTTGATCTTTGATCCACTGGTAGAGGATCTACTACTCTCCTGAGACTCAGCTCTATTGTTCAAGCTAATGAGGGACTCTGGGCAGGCCTAGAAGTCAGGAACAACAGTGGGAGGTAGTTTATGGGTTTGTTCTGAGATTTTCCTCTGATGTAGATCTAAAGAGCTGTGAGTGAGACTAGAGGCCATGTCATGCTGAGCGTGGGGCCATTGTCCCCAGGACAGGAAAAGCAGGATGCTGAGCTCTCACAGCCTGATCTGCTTTGAAAGAGATGGACTGTGGTTCAGATTGTGGTTCCAGGCTGGTTCTGTTGGTCTCCATGTGGTGATCTCAGCAGAGACCCTTGGCCTCCAACCCTTCCTGAGTGTTTATTGACCAGAGATGTGAGGATTTTGTGGCCTGAGCAGTAGAAAGTTGTGGTGCTTATAATTTGACTACCTAGTGTGCACACACAGGCATTGGTATTGCAGTGGACAAATTGGAAAACTGAAGGTCTCATTTCTAGAAATGATGAACGTTGTATTCCACATACAGCTTTGTGTAGCAAATTTTACAAATCATTTGAAACTGGAAGAAAAGAGGTGGTGGTGGTCATCTTTCAGCAATACTTGATTACGTTTTTTTTTTTTTTTGTTGTTGTTTGTTGTTGTTGTTTTTTACCTTTCAACTACCACTAGTCACAATGGTGTGATTTAGGGAAATTCAATTTGAGGGTACAAAAGGATTTCTGAGATGCAGAATTTTGTCAGGTGTGCCTGGTTTTAAATAAATGGATAGGGCAGATTCCACATCTTGTGACATAATTCTTTCAGCAGGAAACAGATACTAAATTATTCTCAAACATTTTTTTGTGTGTGAGTGTCCAAAGGGCTGGGCTCTGTCTGAACCCACAAGGGGACATGAGGGACTGCAAGCCATAGCCCATCTTTATGATCACCTCCATTTTCCAAGAGACTTCCAGAGCAAAAAGACTCTCTGTAAAGGAAGTTATTAGTAGCTGGAGGGTCAGAAATATAACAATTTAGGTGTCACTTTGTGTTTGTCTTATAACAGTTGAGAAATCTGTGTTTATTTAATTTGTATTAATGAGAAAATCAAAGGTATCTCTGGTCCAGTGCATACTTTTCATGTTAGATTTTCCTTACGTCTTTTCATGTAAACTTGACTATATTTTAGGCTTATGTTTTTTAGCTTTTTCTCCCACCCCCTCATTCTTTCACAAACACTGTACACATTCTTGATTATTTAAGTTTCTGGTAAGAACAGAAGTCACATCATGCCAGAAGATTATGAGATTCATGACAATAGACTCATCCCTTATTTTTCTGTTTTCCTCTCTTTCTTACCAGGTGGCTTTTCTGATATGAGATAGAGATTTTGGATTATTCTTTAGCAATCACATAAAGGCAATTTGCAGCTATGTCTGTAGAAGGCAGAAGAGATAACATGAAGGTGAGTGATACCAGTTGGCCAGT
Source organism: Meriones psammophilus (assembly GCA_036365155.1). Lineage (NCBI taxonomy): Eukaryota > Metazoa > Chordata > Mammalia > Rodentia > Muridae > Meriones > Meriones psammophilus. Next base: position 55,015 of record JAEOAE010000908.1, read on the forward strand.
TTACTCCTTCTCTTTTGACATTTTCTTTTGGTGATCTGTCATTTTCTTCAGAAATTCCATGTGTCCAATGGTCTCCATATTCTTTAGTTGGATGATTTTATTCTCCTGGAAAGATTAAATCAAAACCCTGCCCCATCCCTAATTCTGGGGTGAGGGTTGTGCCTTTTTAGGGATGTTATATCTTTTATATGGCAAAATGTTTTTTTTGGAAATAGAAAAAGTATAATATCTCAATTAAAGTTAAAAAACTCTTTGAAAGTTAACAAATATACTTTAAAGTGTATTTACTTCTAGATAATAAAGGGCATTCATTTTGATTTTCAGCCTGCCTTTTACAAGCAGCTTTTAAATAAAATCACTGTAAATCCTATGTGCCTGCCTCTGCCTCCCACGTTGTATGTAAAAGGCATGTGCCTCTGAAATGCTGTGATTAGGACTATGAACCACCAACCCCCTGTCATTGTAACTCCTGAATTTAGAAAACAACTAATTAATAGAGAACTGCTTGTCTCTGCTGGGATTAAATGCGTGGTCTATCACCACACTGTTCAAATATGTTATATTCACTCCAAATTATTCCAACTCAAACAAGTTTACACTTTTGAATTTACTTAAAACATTTTAAACCTCTTAAATGTTTTTAATATGAAACAACAAATGTATCTTTCTTTTATTTAAGAAGAAAACTTTAGTCTTTATTAAGTTAGTTTGGACTGAATGACCACACTGTCTGATGAACAGTTACCTCTGCTTATTCAGGAGATCTCTATTATTCAAATCTGATCATTATCAATTTTGATAGGATCCACCATTCTTTTCCTGTGGAAACATTTGGTTTTACCAGTGAAGACACAGTTCAGTAGTTTCTCACTGTATACTCCTTTTATTTATGTTTACTTCTTTTTGTTCTAAAGTACTTAGGTGTACTGTTAATTTGCTACTAAGAGATCTTTCTGATTATTTTCCTGAATGTACTTAGTGCTATGAAATGTATTCTGGTCAACACTTCCATTGTGTACTATGAGTTTTGATATGTTGTGTATTCATTTCATTGACTTCTAGAAATTCTTTAATTTCTTTCTTTATTACAGTTTTGATCAATTGTTTTATTCAGTAAAGAGTTGTTCAATTTCTATGAGGTTGTAAGCTCTCTATTGTTTTTGTTATTGGTGATGTGCTGCTTTAAAACTTAGTGGTCTGATAGGATGTAGGAGGTTATTTCAAGTTTCTTCTATCTTTTGAGACTTCCATTGTTCAAGTATATCATCAATTTTGGAGAGCAATATATGATTTGCTGAGAAGAGGGAACAATCTTTTTTGTGCTTGGGTGGATGTTTTGTAAATATCATTTGTGTATATTTAGATTTTTGATATTAGCTGGAGCATTTCTCTGTTCAGTTTGGTCAGGAGGACCTGTCCATTGGTGAGAGTGATATATTGAAGTCTTTCCCTATCAGTTTATGAGGGCTAGGATGTGATGCAAGCTGCAGAAGGGTTTCTTTTATAATTTGGGTGCTGTTAGATTGGGGTCGTAGATGTTAAGTATTGAAATGTTATATTGCTAGATTTTTTGAATACATCATGTCCTTTGCCATCTTTTGAATAGGTTTTTGAAAGCTGTTTCATTGGATATTAAAATTGCTATACAAACTTGATACTCCAGTCCACTTATTTAGAATATCTTTTTCCAAACCTTTACCTTGTGATAATGTCTATCTTGATGTGAAGCTGTGTTTGTTGTATTTAGAAGAAGGGTGGATTCTATTTTATCATCCATTTTGTGAGTCTGTGTCTTGTTATTGGTGAATTTGGGTCAATAATAGATATCATTGAACAGTGATTGTTATTTTGGTGGTGGTGGTGGTTTTAGCACCTTGAGTGGGGCTGTATTTATAGATACATATTATTTAAAATTGACCTTTTTATGGAACATCTTATTTTCCCCATTTGGTGACTGAAAGTTTCTGGGCATAGTTAGAAATTTGTATTGGCTTCTGTAGTTTTTTTTAGAATCAGAAGCACTCTGTCTAAGCCCTTCAACTTCTAGCATTTTTACTGAGAATACAGGATTAATTCCAATACATCTGCCTTTTTTCTTTTTTGTTTGGTTTTTGTTTGTTTTGGTTTGTCTGATTGGTTGGTTAGTTTGGTTTGTTTGTTTTCATTTGCAGCTTTTCATATTCTTTCTTTGTTCTGTATATTTAGCATTTTGATTATTCTTTGTTAAGAGGACTTTCTTTTCTGGTCCAGTGTCTTTGGTATTTTGTATGCTTCTTGTGCCTTGATAGACATCTTCTTCTTTAGGTTAAGAAATTTTTCTTGTACGACTTTGTTGAAAATGTCTTCTGGACCTTTGATCTCATCCTTCTTCTAATCTGATTATCAGCATGTTGTGTGTTGTCATAATGTCCCAGAGTTCCTGGTTGTTTCCTGAAAGTTTGTATGTAGACCAGGCTGGTTTTGAACTTACAGCTCTAACTCCAGTTGAGTGTTGGGCTTAAATCTATGCCAACATGCCTGGGATCAACATCACCGTCACTGGCTGCTGAACATGGAATATAAAGTTTTTAGTATTTATTTTATTTTGTTTTGTTTTGTATATGCAAGCATAGGTTATTGTGTTGATCTTCATCAACATCTTGCATTTGAAATTTTGCAAGGAGTATATTTAATTTCTTAGGATGGCATTTATTCATGACACTAACACTATCTGATCTTTCTGAGTCATTGAATTGTAAGTGTATGACACTCTTCATACCTGTTGTATTTGTTTATTTTTTTATTTTATTTGTGTGTTTTATTCACGTTTAATTTATTTTTCCTTTAAATTTGTTTTTATAAATAATTCTCTGGCATGAACTCAAGTCTTTGATTACTTCCTCCTGGGTGTTGCAGCCTTGCAAGGGCAAAAAGGAAGATGATGCAGCCATCCTTGATTAGACCTGATAAGCTAGAAGTGAAGGAGTTCCTCCCCCATTATGAGAGTAGAGAAAGCTCATAGGGAGAGAAGAAGGAGGGTGGGTGGGACTGGGAGGAGATGAGGGAGGGGGCTATGCAAGGATACAAAGTGAACACATTGTAATAAATAAATAAATTAAATTAAAAATAATTTACCCGCTTAATATCCCAATTGTAATCATCTCCCTTGTCACTTCCAAGTCTCACCCTCCATTCTTCTTTCACCCTTATCCCATTTCCTATATCTCAGATACAGGGATCCCTCTTCTCCTACCATCTGAACCCAGCCTATCAAGTCTCATTAGGACTGCCTGCATCTTCTTCCTCTGTGGCATATAAATGCCCCCTCCACCAAGGGGAAGTGATCAAATAGCAGACAACAGAGTCCATGTCAGAGCCAGCACCCTCTCCCCTTACTATGGATCCCACATAGAGACTGAGCTGCCTATCAGCTACATTTGAGAAGCAGTCTGGGTCCTCTTCATGAATGGTCTTTTGTGGGTGCATCAATCTCTCCAAGTCCCCATGGGCCCAGATTTGTTGTCCTTGTTGATCTTCTTATGGAGGTCCTGCCAGCTCTGGATCTTTCTATCCCCCCACTCGTTCCTATGATTTCCTGTGCTCTACCCAAAGTTTGGCTGTGAGTCTTAGAATCTGCTTTGATCCCCTGCTGGGTAGAGCCTTTCAGAGCACATGTATGTTAGGCTCTCATCCTGTTCCCTCTCCTCAGTCACTTCTGATGTAGATTCTATTTGCTCTTTTGAATAAGAATTGACCATCCTCCATAGGGTCCTCTTTTTATTTAGCTCCTTTAGGCCTATGGATTGTGGTATGTTTATCCTGTATTATGGCTATTATCCACTTAACATGCATGTCTTTCTGGTTTTGGAATAAGTCACTTAGGATGATCATTTCTGGTTCCGTCCACTTGCCTGAAAATTTCATGGTTTCCTTTTTTTTTTTTTTATACCTGAGTAGCATTCCATTGTGTAAATGTACCACAATTTCTGTAAAGCAATTGTTCAGTTGAGAGACATGTAGGTTGTTTCCTGATTCTGGCTATTATGAATATAGATGCTATGAACATAGTTGAGCAAATATCTTTGTTGAATGGTAGATCATCATTTTGATATATGCCCAGGAATGGTATAGCAGGGTCTTGAAGTAACACTATTTCCAATTGTTTGAGAAAGCATCAGATTGATTTCTAAAGTGGTTGTATAAGTTTGCACACCCACCAGCAATGGAGGAGTGTTCCTCTTCACATTCTCACTAGCACGTGTTGTCACTTTAGGTTTTGATCTTAGCCATGATGGGTTTAAGATGGAATGTCAGAGTAGTTTTGATTTGCATTTCCATGATGACTATTGATATTTAGCATTTATTTAAATGTTTTTCCACCATTTGATATTCCTCTGTAGAGAATTCTCTGTTTAGTTCTGTACCCCAGTTTGAAAGTCATTATTTGGTTTGTTGGAGTTTAATTTATAGAGCTCTTTATATATTTTGTTTGTTATTTATAGAGCTATTTATAGAGCTTTCTGTTGTTTGTAGGGTTGGAGAAGGTCCTTCTCAGGCTGTAGGCTGTTATTTTTTTCTCTTCACAAAGTTCTTTGCTTCATAGAATCTTTTCATTTCATGAGATCCTATTTATTAATTATTGATTATAGAGCCAGTGCTCTTGGTATTCTGTTTAGGAAGTTATCTTCTATGCCAATGAGATCAAGGCTCTTTCCCACTTTTTCTTCTAACAGATTTAGCGTATCTTCTTTTATGTTGGAAGTCTTTGATCAACTTGAACATTAGTTTACTGCAGGGTGATAAATACGGATCTATTTTTATTTTTCCACATGTGGACTTCCAGTTAGACCAGCACCATTTGTTGAAGATGCTGTCCTTTTTCCATTGCATGGTTTTGGATTCTTTGATAAAAATCAAATGTCCATCGGTGTGTGGGTTTTTTTATGGGCCTTCACTTTAATTCCATTTATCCACCAGTCTGTTTTTATTCTAGTACCATGCAGTTTTTATTACTATTGATTTATAGTAGAGCTTGAGAGCAGGGTTGGTGATACCTCCTTAAGATCTGCTATTGTACAGGATTATTTTAGCTATTCTGGGTTTTTTATTTTTCCATATAAAGCTGAGAATTGTTTTTTCAATGTCCAGGGGGAATTGTGTTGATATTTTGATGGGAATTATCATTGAATCTGTAGATTGTTTTTTGGTAAGATGGCAATTTTGACTATGTTGATCCTACTGATCCATGAGCATGAGAGATATTTCTATCTTCACTGGCTTGCTGAGGATAACACCAAGATACGTCAGTTTTTTTTCCTGCCTATTGTGAAGGGTTTTGTTTTCCTAATTCTTTCTCAGTCCATTTGTCTTTTGCATACAGGTGTGCAACTGATTTTTTTGAGTTAACTTTTCATCCAACCACTTTCAACTGTAGGAGTTCCGTACAGTAGAATTTTTGGGTTCACTTTTGTTACCTGTCATATCATCTGTTAAGAGCCATACTTTGACTTCTTCCTTATCAATTTGTATCCCCTTGATCTCCTTTAGTTGTCTTATTGCCCTAGATAGGACTTTGAGTACTGTATTGAAGAGATTTGGAGAGAATGTGTGGCCTTGTCTTGTCCCCGAGTTCAGTGGAATTGATTTAACTTTCTTTCCATTTAATTTGATGTTAGCTATCGGATTGCTGTACATTGTCTTTACTATTTTTAGATCTGTGCCTTTGTCCCCAGTCTCTCCAAGACTTTAAACAAGAATAACTGTTGGATATTATCAAATGCTTTTTTGGCTTATAAGAAAATGATCCTGTGCTTTTTTTAAATTTGTTTATATGATGGATTAAGATTCCATATATTGAAACATTCCTTCATGCCTGGGATGAAGCCTACTTGGTAATGTTGGATGATATTTTTGGTATGTTCTTGGATTTGGTTTGCGATTATTTTATTGAGTATTTTTGCATCATTGTTCATAAAAGAGGTTAGTCTGAAGATCTCTTTCTATTTTGGGGTCTTTGAGGATTTATCAAGGTGACTGTTGTCTTACAAAAGGAGTTTTGTCATGTTGTGTCCATTTCTATTTTGTGGAATAATTTGAAGAATATCAGTTTTCACTCTTCATTGAAGGTCTTGTAGAATTCTGCTCTGAAATCATCTCGCACTTGGCTTTTTTTGGTTGGAAGGATTTTGATGGCTGCTTCTATTTTTTTAGGCAGTATAAGACTATTTAATATCTTTACCCGATTTTGATTCAACTTTGGTAAGTGGAATCTAACAAAGGAATTTTATATTTCATTTAGATTTTTCAAATTTTGTGGCATATAGGCTTTTGACATAAGAGCTAATAGTTCCTTGGATTTTCTCAGTGTCTGTTATCTCTCTCTTCCTGTCAGACTTTGTTGATTTGGATAGTGTCTTTCTGCGATTTACTTAGTTTGGCTAAGAGTTTGTCTATGTATTTGATTTTCTCTTGGTTTGGTTGATTCTTTGAATTATTCTCTTTGTTTCTAATTTATTGATTTCAGCCCTGACTTTGGTTATTCCTAGTGGTCTACTCCTGTTGGGTGTGTTTGCTTCTTTTTTTCTAGGGCTTTCAGGTGTGCCATTAAGTTGCTTGTATGGGATGTCTCCAATAGCTTATGAAGGCCTTTAGTGCTATTAAAACTCCTCTTAGGACTGCTTTCATTGCATCCCACGAGTTTAGGTATGATGTGCATTCATTTTCATTGAACTGTAGGAAGTTCTTTCTTTATTTCTTTCCTGACCTAGATTTCATTGAGTAGGGAGTTGTTCAGTTCCCACGTGTGTGTAGGCTTTTTATTATTTCTGTTATTGTTGAGGTTCATCTTTAGTCCATCATGGTCTGATAAGATACAAGATATTATTTCAGTCTTGTTGTATCTTTTGAGGCCTGGTTTGTGACCTACAGTATGGTCAGTTTTGGAGAAGGGTCCGTGAGGTGCTAAAAGAAGATAGATTCTTTTCTTTTTGGGTTTAAAATTCTCTAGATATCTGTTAGGTCCATTTGATTCATGACATCCATTAGTGTCATTATCTCTCAGTTTAAGTTCTGTTCCATTGCACTGTCCCTTGATGGTAGTGACATGTTGACATCTCCCACTATTAATGTATGGTAATTGATATGTTCTTTAAGCTTTATTAATGTTTCTTTTACAAATGTGGGTGTCCTTGTATTTGGGGCATTGTTGCTCAGAATACAGATGCCATCTTGGTGGAATTTTCCTTTGATTAGTATGAAGTATCCTTCCTCATTTCTTATTTATTTATTATTTATGAGCAATAACTGATATCTGTCAATATTTTCAAAGTTTGAAAATATGTGTAACAGCATAGTTCTTAAAATATCTTTCAAAATTTTATTCTTTTCTTTTTAATTTTTATTTATAACAATTTATTTATTTTGTATTCCCCCTGTACCTCCTTCCTTCCTCCCCTCCCAATCCTTCCCTCCATCTTCCCCACACCTGTGCTTCTTCCAGTCCCCTGATAAGGGAGGTCCTCCTCCTTTTCACTCTAATCCTAATCTATCAGTTCTTATCAGGAGTGGCTGCATTGTCTTCTTCTGTGGCATGGCAAGGCTGCTCCCCTCTCAGGGGGAGGTGATCAAAGAGCATGCCAATAAGTTCCTGTCAGAGACAGTCCCTGTCCCCATTACTATGAAGCCCACTTGGATACTGAACTGCCGCAGTCTACCTCTGTGCAGGGATTTCAGGCCATCTCCATGAGTGGTCCTTGGCTGGAGCACCAGTTTCAAAAAGACCACTGTGTCCAGAATTTTTGGAACTGTATCTGTCCTTGTGGAGCTCCTGTCCTCTCCAGGTCTTACTATCTCCAGAAGATTCCCTGCACTTTGCCCAAAGTTTGGCTATGAGTCTCAGACTCTGCCTCGATACCCTGCAGGGTAGTACCTTTCAAAGGCCCTCTGTGGTAGGCTCCTGTCCTGTCCCTTTTCTCTCCCTTATCTGATGTCCATCCTCTTTGCCTTTCTGCATGGGGTTTGAGCATCTTAGCCAGCATATTCCTTCCTGATAGACTTCCTTAGGTGTACAGATTTTAGTATTTTTGTCCTATATTTTATATCCAATATCAACTTATGAGTGAGTATACACCCTGTGAGTCTTTCTGCTTCTGGGATACCTCACTCAGGATGATCTTTTCCACTTCCCACCATTTACCTGCAAATTTCATGTTTTCCTTGTTTTTCATTGCTAAGTAATATTCCACCATATAGATATAGCACAATTTCTGTATCCATTCCTCAACTGAGGGGCATCTGTGCTGTTTCCAGCTTCTGGCTATTACAAATAAAACTACTACAAACATAGTTGAGCAGATGTCCTTGCTGTATACTTGAGTGCCCTTTGGATATATGCTTAGGATGTATGCTTAGGATGGATCTTGAGGAGGCGCTATTCCTAATTGTCTGAGAAAGTGCCAGGTTGATTTGCAAAGTGATTGTATAAGTTTACATTCCCACCAGCAATGAAGGGTTCCCCTTTCTCCAAATCCTATCCAGCATGAGTTGTCACTTGAGTTATTTGTCTTAGTCATTTTGATGGGTGTAAGGTGAAATCTCAGGGTGGTTTTGATTTGCATTTCAATGATGACTGAGAATGCTGAACATTTTTTAGGTGTTTCTCTGCCATTCTATATTCCTCTGTTGAGAATTCTCTGTTTAGCTCTGTAACCCATTTTTTAATTGGGTTACTTGATTTGTTGGTGTTTAACTTCTTGAAATCTTTATAAATACTGGATATTATCCCTCTGACAGATATAGGGTTGGTAAAGATCCTTTCCCAATCTGCAGGCAGTCATTTTGTTTTGACAACAGTTTCCTTTGACTTATAAAAGGATTTCAGTTTCATGAGGTCCCATTTATTGATTGTTGCTCTTAGAGCCTGTACTGTTGAAGATCTGTTCAAGAAGCTGTCTCCTGTCCCAATGAGTTCAAGGCCCTTCCTCATTTTTTCTTCTAACAGGGTTAGTATGTCTGGTTTTATACTGAGGTCTTTGATCCACCTGAACTTTAGTTTTGTTCAGAGTTATAAATATGGATCTATTTGCATTTTCCTACATGTAGACATCCATTTAGACCAGCACATTTTGTTGAAAATGCTATCTTTTTTTCCATTGTATGTTTTTGGCATCTTTGTAAAATATCAGGTGTCCATAAGGGTGTGGGTTTATTTCCGGGTCTTCTGTTCGATTCCATTAATCCACCATTCTGTTTCTATGCCAGTACAATGCAGTTTTTATAACTGTTGCTTCTATAGTACAGCTTGAGATCAGGGATGGAGATACCTCCAGAAGATCTTTTATTATGAAAGATTGTTTTAGCAATTCTGGGTTTCTTGTTATTCCATATGAAGTTGGGAATTTTTCTTTCAAGTTCTGTAAAGATTTGTGTTGGTAATTTGATGGGAATTACATTAAATCTGTAGATTACATTTGGTAAGAGGACCATTTTTACTATGTTAATCCTGCCAAGGCATGAGCATGAGAGATCTTTCCATCTTCTGATATCTTCTTCTATTTCTTTCTTTAGAGACTTGAATTTTTTTCATACAAGTCTTTGACTTGCTTGGTTAGGGTCACACCGAGGTACTTTATGTCCTTTTTGACTATTGTGAAGGGTGTTGTTTCCCTAATTTCTTTCTCAGCACTTTTCTCTTTTGTATACAGGAGGGCTACTTACTTTTTTAGTTGATTTTGTATCCAGCCACATTGCTGAAAGTGTTTGTCAGCTTTAGGGGTTCCCTGGTAGAATTTTGGGGGTCACTCATGTATACTATCATACCATCTGCAAACAGTGATACTTTGACTTCTTCCTTTTCCATTTGTATCCCCTTGATTTTCTTTAATTGTCTTAGTACTCTGGCAAGGACCTCTATAAATATGTTGAAGAGATATGGAGGGGGCCTTGTCCCTGAATTCGGTGGGATTGCTTTAAGTTTCTCTCCGTTTAGCTTGATGTTGGCTATAGGATTGCTGTATATTGCCTTTACTATGTTTAGGTATATGCCCTGTATCCCTGATATCTCCAATACTTTAAACATGAATGGATGCTGTATTTTTTTCAAATGATTTTCAGCAACTAAGGATATTATCATGTGTTTATTTTTCTTTCAATTTGTTAATATAGTGGATCATATCGATAGATTTTTGTATATTGAACCACCCCTGCATACCTGGCCTGAAGCCTACTTGGTTGTATTGGATGATATCTTTGATGTGTTTTTGTATTGGGTTTGCAAACTATTTTGTTGAGTATTTTTGCATCAATGTTCATAGGAGAGATTGGCCTGAAATTGTCTTTATACTGGGGTATCCAGGGCTGCTTGCTCCTGAATAACTGGGGTCTGGAGATGCCATATTGCTTTGTCTTTTGTTGGTTGAGCTTTTATGCTGGCCTCTACCCACTGGGATATCTTAAGTGTTGGGTGTTAGTTTCTGGTACTTCCTGGAATCCTGTGAACCACTTAACAAATGCTCTTACCATCACAGGGATCTTAAAAAATACCCATAATAAAGGGAAAAATCATTAATGTAAATAACATGATAAAACTTTAAAATTTGATTCTCCTTTACCATTAGACCAAATTATGAAATTAATTAATATAGATACAGTGTAAAGCACTGACTGTGGTAAATCTTTCACATGTGGTACTTATCTCTGCAGGCATGCAAGCAGTCGTACTGGAGAGAAACCTTCTAAATGCACTCTATGTGGTAAAGCATTCTCTTATACCACTGATCTCATACAGCCTAAAAGAACACGCACTGGAGAGAAGCCTTACAAATGTAATCAGTGTGGTAAAGTCTTTGCACAAAAGAGTCATCTCATAAGCCATAGAAGAACACATACTGGAGAGAAACCTTATGAATGTAACCAGTGCGGTAAAGCCTTTGCAGAAAACAGTACTCTCTTAAGCCATAAAAGAGCACACACTGGAGAGAAACCTTATGCATGTAACCAGTGTGGTAAAGCCTTTGCACAAAATAGTCATCTCATAAGACATAAAAGAGCACACACTGGAGAGAAACCGTATGAATGTAACCAGTGTGGTAAAGCCTTTGCAGAAAACACTCATCTCTTAATCCATAAAAGAACACACACTGGAGAGAAACCTTATGAATGTAACCAGTGCAGTACAGCCTTTGCACAAAAAAGTCATCTCATAAGCCATAAAAGAACACATACTGGAGAGAAACCTTATGAATGTAACCAGTGCAGTACAGCCTTTACACAAAAAAGTCATCTCATAAGCCATAAAAGAACACACACTGGAGAGAAACCTTATGAATGTAACCAGTGTGGTAAAGCCTTTTCACAAAATAGTACTCTCCTAAGACATAAAAGAACACACACTGGAGAAAAACCTTATGAATGTAACCAGTGCAGTAACCCTTTACACAAAAATGTCATCTCATAAGCCATAAAAGAACACATATTAGGAAGAAACCTTATGAATATACCCAATATGATAAAGCCTTTGCACAGCCGAGTAGTATCCACAAACAAGAAAAGACACACAGTGGAGAGAAGCCTGGTGAGGGTAATTAGTGTGATAAAGCCTTTGCATGTAATATTCATCTCCTAAGACAACAACACATTGTGGAGGGAAACCATATGAATATAACTATGTGGCAAAGCCTTTGCACATAACTTCTCCTAATAAAAGAACACATACTGGAAAGAAGCTGTCTGACTGCAATCAGATGTAAATAAACTTTTGCACTTCAGAATCATCTTCAAACTCATGAAAGAAATCCTAATGGGCAAAAAGCCTGAGTGCTTTTAACATGGTGATACTATTCCACATTTGTATAATTTTCATCATCATGAAAGGATTCATACTGGAGAGAACTTATGAATGTGTTAAAATGGTGAGGCCTTGCACAAATCTAGAGTCATCATCATCATCAAAATTACCTTACTGGAGAGGAATTCTGTGACTATAAAAAATGTAGAAAGACCTTTGTGTTCTTTGGTCCACTGAGATCCAACAGAACTGAAAAACTAGCTCAATGGAAATGACCCCCCTTTTCTGAAGGGGAAAGCGAATAAGGGCAATAGGAATGGAGGGTAGTTCTGGGGGAGAGAAGGGAGGGGGACTAAGATTGGAATTTTAAATAAATAAACTTATTTTTAAAAAGAATACAATGAATGGTGAATATCAATTACATGCAACAGTACTATATAATAAGGTGTTTAGGGGAGACTTACTGATAATCCCGATTCTCAACATTTATTGTTTTCAATTGCCTCACTTTACACAAGAAACTTTTAGTCCAGTTTATGAATATGTAGGGAATGGTGAACTAACACCAGCCAGGAAGTTCTCTGATAGTAACACAATAGTGGTAGCCTGTAGAAGTTTCTTTGTGTACACATACTTATTGTTCCAGGGGTACTATTGAAAAACATCACAACCCACACTGAATTTTGAGATATGAGGGAGGAGGGTTTCTTTTCCATGTATGGCCCTGTTTCTGGATTAGATGTGTAACCATGTCAAGGGTGAGTTTTCTCTGCCTGAATTCATCTAGAGAGTGTCTTTAGACATAGACACCACCAATCAAATTTGACAGATGGCCTTTGACACAGATCACTGATAACTCTCCCCTCCCTTCAAATATAGGATAATTTGGATATGTGTCCTTGTTCTTATTCATATAATAGGAATGTGCTGTTTAATGCAAATCAAGCATCCTTGAATTGCCTAGCATTAAACAATTATCTACACCTATGCTTGGAACATCCCAAGCACTCCCCAAGGGATATAAGCCTCTGTTTTCTGTTTTCTGGAATTAAAGTTGAACTTACTTTCTGAGGTGGTTCCCAGAGTGGCTGACCACAGTTATGCTTGCAGGCTTTCCAAACTTTATGCTAATCACCTTCTGCCCCTTATGCCTTCCTGGGCTGGTGGGAAACAGCCCTCCAGGCAGCAAGAGAATCACATTCTCTGAAATGCCTGTGAAAAATGTTTCAGACTTCATAACATTTCAAATTTCACATGTTTCTGGATGTGAAATGGTCATTCAGTGTCATTTAGTTCATGGTAAGGCTGCAGGCAAACTTCATGGTATGAAATCTTCTGAGGTGAGTAGAGTGTCCTATGGAAAAGAAATAAGAGCAGAAATTTTATTTCTCTGTTTTTAATAGCTGAGTACTGTTCTGCTAATGTATGGGTGGATGGCAGAGGAGAGGAACTCCCCTTTTGAGTGGTCTAGGGAAAGCGGATGGGGGAAGGTGGAGGGAGGGTGAGGCCAGTAGAAGTTGACAGAGTGACCTTCAATCAGCATATATAATGAATAAATTGTGAAAAATAAAAACAATTAATAAAATAAAATAAAATATAGTAAGACAAACAAAACAAAAAAGGAAAAAATTGAGTCTAGTTTGGATAACCGCCCTCCCTCAAAGAGAAGAAAGAAGATATATAGAAAGAAAAGAAAAACATAATCTTTGTCTTTGTCACCTTTCTTCCCTGTGGGCTCACTTGATAATCATTATCCAATGGAGACCATGCTTCTCTTGCTGAAGTTTATGTTACCATAGCAGTAGGATTCAAACCTGGAACTAATGGCAGAGGTTCCTAGTTAACATATCAAATCAAACCTACCTGACATTTTCTCCCAGCAATCCTTCAGTTCTTCCATGTTGTCTGGTCCTCCAGGCTAGTATAGCCCATGCAATACCCTGAATTCTCCTTCCAAGGGCCTGAGCTAACCTCACTTCCCCTTCACATATATATAGGCAAACTATTTTGGCTACCCGGTCCTGTCAAGAGCCATTCAGGAGCAACAGCAAAAGAGCTGTAGAACTCATGGAATTTGGCCCCCCTGTTAGCATAGTCATGAGGAGTTTGTCTTGGAGAAGCATAATTCCTAGAACTGCTTGTCCTGAGGACTTTGTGCTCTTATGTAGCATATCTCTGCTTGTTGCCCTTATGATGCCCATATTCCTCATAACATGAGTTGTATGAAAACTCTAAGGAGGCTTCTAGCCCATCACTGGGCGATATCACTGACATTTAAAATTAACCATGTTTGATCTCTTTCCACCTGTTTACTGGAGCAGATTAATGAATTAACCACTGTCCTTGAAAGGAGCCATAGATGTAGATTGTTAGCAATGGCCATTACACTTAGAAAGAATTTGGAAAAATAGATTGTTTAACAAGGTCAGGGAGGATTTTTTTTTTTATTACTGTTGCTCTATAGTATTACTTGAGATCTGGGATGAAGATACCTCCAGAAAATATTTTATTGTACAGACATGTTTTTATCAATTCTGGTTTATTTTTGTTTGTTTGTTTTTAAACATGAAACTGAGAATTGTTCTTTCAATGTCAGTGAAGAGTTGTGTTGGTATTTTTATTGGAATTGCATTGAATCTGTAGATTTATTAGAGTGGCCATTTTTACTATGTTAATCCTACCAATCCTGGAGCATGGGAGATCTTTCCATCTTCTGATATCGTCCTTGAATTTTTTTCCATATAAGTCTTTCATTTGCTTGATTAGAGTCACACCAAGGTACATTATGTTATTTGTGGCAATTGTGAAGGGGTGTTGTTTCCCTAATTTCTTTATGAGCCTGTTTTGCTTTTGTATACAGGAAGGCTTCAGTTTTTTGTTTGTTTGTTTGTTTGTTTGTATGTTTTACTTAATTTTTAGCCAGCCACTTTGTTGAAGATGTTTATCAGCTGTAGGAGTTCCCTGGTTGAATTTTTAGGGTTATTTATATGTACTATCACATCATCTGCAACACAAGCTGGACTGGATGTGGAGAAAAGAAAACACTCCTCCATTGTAGGTAGGAATGTGAACTTGTACAACCACTTTGGAAATCAATTGGTGCTTTCTCAGAAATTTATGAATAGTGCCACTTCAATATTCAGTTATACCACCCTTGGGCATATATTCAGTAGGTTATCAACCATACAACAAGGACATGTGCTCATCTATACTCATAAAAGTTTTTTTTTTAATAATAGCTAGAGTCTGGAAACAACCTAGATTTCCCACAACTGACGAATGGATACAGAAATTGTGGTACATTTACATCATGCAATACCACTCAGTAATTAAAAACAAGGAAATCAGCAGGCAAATGGATGCAACTACAAAATATCATCCTGAGTGAGGTATCCAGAAGCAGAGAGATACTCATGGTATATACTCACTTATAAGTGGATATTAGTTGTATAAGATAAAATTAAAAATACTAAAATCTATAGTCCTAATTGAGCTAAACAACAGGGAGGACCCTAGGGAAGCTGCTTAATTCTCATTCAGAAGGGCAAATAGGATAAACATCGGTAATGGGAGAAAATAGGGTACAGGGCAGGAACCTATCAGAGAGGGCCTCTGAAAGAATATACATAGCAGTGTATTGAAGCAGATAGTTAGACTAATAGCCAAACTTTGGGCAGAGAGCATGGACTCTAATGGAAGATTAAGGAGATAGAAAGACCTGGATGGGAGAAGTACTCTATAAGGAGGCTAATTAAGTAAAAAAATGTGGGCCCAGGGGGTCGTCTTCCAACAAAGGACCATGCATGAAGAACACCTAGAAACCCTGCTCAGATGGAGCCTATAAGTATCTATCTCAGTCTCCATGTGAGTTCCCTATTAAGGGTAACAGGGGCTGTCTCTGACATGAACAGAGTGGCTGGCTCTTTGATCACCTACTCCTGGGAGGTGCAGCCTTGCCAGGCCACACAGGAAGAAGTTGCAGCCATTTCTGGTGAGACCTGATAAGGTAGGCTAGGATAAGATAGGGGAGGAGGACTTTGCCTATCAGTGGACTAGGAGACGGGCATAGGGAGAGAAGTGGGAGGTAGGTTGTAACTGGCAGAAGATGAGCAAGGGGCCTACAGCCAGAATACAAAGTGAATAAACTGTAATAGTTAATAAAAAAGAAAAAAAATGAGTTTTATTTTCCTGACATGGCTGGTCTCAGGCAACTGTCTCTTAACAACAACTAGAAAGAATACTATTTCATCTCTATACATTTTCCTTGTTCCTGTAACAGTATTTATAATAAATATCCTTGACTAAATTCAGTGATTTTTTATATATTTCTAGTATTATAATATAGAAAAATATTTTGACATGTTAAGTGTGTAAAAATTTGATTTTGACAAATCAAATTTTGACATGTTAAGTGTGTAAAAATAGGTTATGAAAAAGTGGCTTGAATTTTCAAAAGAGTAAAGAATGATTACGCAAAACTGGAGGGTGAAAATGGAAGGAAAAATGATGGAAGAATAAATAATACATAAATAAATTAATATCTCTTACACATTAATTACAAAATTTTGGTTATTGAGATTTAAAAATATAAACAGAATATTTCTCAAGTAAACAATATATCCTACTATTAATAGCCGTTCTGCACACACCCTTAAGTATTTCTTTATATTATTCCTTTTTTGTCACTGAAATGTGTTCTTTGACATGTCATGCCACAACACCCTGATGTTCGGGCTCTAACACTGACCATCCAGTTCTTATTTTAGGGTGCTGACTACTTATAACCCAATTAGGAGTGAAGTCAGACAGAGTTTGATTCCTGTGTCTAGCTCAGGTTACAATTTTTGCTTATACATTTTGAGTTAATTCACAATTTCAAAGTAAGTTGACTGCCTTTCTTGAAATGTTACATGTTACTCTCACATACACACACACACACACACACACACACACACACACACATACGCATGACATGTAATAGCAGTTATTGACAACACAAGACTTGAAATTGTGTTTCAAAAAGAAGGCTGTATGGGAGATTTTGTAGGGAGGACAGGGATGTGAGTAATAATGTGATTATATTAAAATCTCAAAACAAAAGTATTTGTTTTCCATCAATTAAAAAATTGAATAATATGATATTTTGCACTCATGTGTTTCAGGACAATCAAGTCAGATCTAACTGGGCAGACAGTAAGTTGTGCTTCAGTAAACATGAGTGTAGATGTGTGCTGGACCAGCCCAAGTCATCTGTTGTTTTTATATGGATAATGGTGGAACTCCTCATTCAGTGTGTACAGTATATACTCTCTTTTAAATTGACTTAAGGATTTTAAGTATTTGTGTGAATTGTACCACATAAGGTTCCCCCAAACTTCTTTCTTGGTCCACTTTCTTCTACTGTCTCCTTCCATCCTTTTACCAAGAGATGGTGTCCAACCTGGATGGTAAAGAGTGTTCACCATCGCAGCAGAAGAATGATATTGTTGTCTTGTCCATTCTGTTAGTTCCTGTCATTCTATTGGAGAATTGAACTTTCAAACCGAGAGTTTTCAATGAACAATGTTTACCATTTCCCATTATTTTGTAGTTATGGTTTGGGGTTTTGGCCTCTTTTAATTTGAAGCTTGGGATTATTCATTCTTTGTGCTTTCTTGGGTGTGGTTAATATTTTTAGATAGGAGTGTTCCTTCTATTGGCTTATATAGTGAAGAAGTTTTACATAGATATTGCTCATATTTGGTTTTATTATGCAATATATCTTTATTCATCCTTTATTATTGAAAGGTTACCAGATATAGTAATAAGGGTCTCTTAAAGATTTTAAACAATCTGTATCAGCCATTCTGGGTTTACAATCTCTCATGGGAGATCAGGAGTTATTCTAATGAGCCTGAACTTATATGCTACTTAGTCTTTTCAGATTGCAACTTTTAATATACCTTCTTTGTCTAATATACTTTTCTTTAGATTTAGTATTTTGATTTTTATGTGCTGAGCACAATTTCTTCTCTGGTACACTTTAATTGTTGTTCTGTATAATTTTTGTACTTTTATAGGCTGACCCTTCTTCATTTTGTTAAGGATATATTCTATTACTTTACTGAAAATATTTTCTGGTTTTGATGTGAGTTTTGTCTTCTTCCTCTATTTCCATTATTCATAAATTACTTTTTGGCACTTTGTAGATCTTCTGGATCTTTTGTGCCTGGTTATTTAACATTTCTTTTGACAAACCTATCCAGTTGTTGCTGTTTTCTTCTTCTTCATCTTCATCTCCTCATTGTTCTCTTCCTACTTCCCTTTTTTCCTCTTCCTCCTTCTTCTTTTTCTTTTTTTCCTCTTATCCTCCTTCCTTTATCTTTATGAAATAGACATTTTACTCATATATTCATTCTGATTAAAGTTTTCCCTTCCTCTAATCCTGAAAAATCTTTCCCACCTCCCCTTCTATATGGTCTAAATTCACCCTCATAAAACAAGGAGGGCTATAATTTATAATAAAAAAATAAAATAGGAAAAAGACAAAAACAATCACATCTTAGTAGGAAAAACAAACAAAAGAAAAAGAGGCCAATGGGGGAAAAGATGTAGACTTGTTTACATGCAGGAACCTCATAAATACTAAACTTGAAACAATGGTACACACATAAATGACATGTAGCTTTAAAAATAGAAAAAAAATCCAGAAAATTAAAATGAGAACTTTGATAAAATTTTTAAAATACATGCCAGAATTATAGGACATGAAAATCCAAGTGTGCCAGTGAGTGAAGTTTGGCCATCTATCTTTAGAAATGCATTCTTAAGCATACAATTAAGAGTAGTACCTTGGATAAAATCAATGTCCCTTTAGAAAACTATATTTTCATTTGCAAGTGCTTATCAATCACATACAGGGCTATGGACACAGATTGATGTGCACTTCTCATTTCAGCTTTATGACCACATCTGGTGTATAACATTAAAGACTTGTGCATGCTGCCTCAGTCTCTCACAGTTTATATATGCCTCAGTCCTCTTAATTGATAGTGCTTTGTTCTTTGGTATCCTCTATCCTTTTCTTTCTAGCTCATATACTCTTCTGGCTGAATTGCTGAAGAGCCTGGAGAAACAGTTTGAGATCGCCCATTTATACTTGAGTATCCTAAGGTCTCTCACTGTCTATTTTCTCTATGGGTTTCTGAATTTGCTTCCATTGGCTGCAGGATTAAGATTCTTTGATGAGGACTGAAAAAGTTACTGGTCTATGAATATAGTAGAATGGTGGCAAGGGTCATTTTATTACTTTTAGTAGAACGTAATATTTCCTTTTTCCCTGGAACCCTGGACGATGTAATTTATTTTTCTTGATCAAGAATCCAGTGTCAGGTGTGGATTGCATCATGTAAAGTGGGACTTAAATCAAACTATAGATTGGTTATTTACTCCTACAACTCTTGCACTAATATGTCTTACAGGTAGGACATTGTCATAGTTCAAAAGTTTGGTAGGTGGGTTAGTGTTTCTCCTCTTGTAGTTGCAGAATACTTCCCATATCAAAATTGCTAGAATGTAAGTGTGATGGTTCTATGTAGGCAAAAGCTCTATTTATCTATGTTCCATGTAAATGTAAGTTTTGTCTCCAGCAACAGAGCATTGCAGTCAATTTGTGGAGAGCAGCCTATAGTTTTGGTAAAAGCCTGTATTGTTTTGGCATTACAATCACACTACTTTGGCCAGTACCTCAGTTAAATATAAACCATTACCAGTACTGGATGCTTAATTTAGTGACAAGAGATTTCCAGTTGGGACTTTCTTCTTGTGTGGTGATTTCATATTTATTGGATTCTTATATGTATTTATTTTAGAAAGTTTCTATTGCATTAGGTTTCCACTGTACCAAACAAATGACCCCTAATTTTACCTGTCTTTCCTCATGTTACCTTTTTATTGCCCACTTCCTTTCCCAATCCCCTTCAATTCTATCTTTTAGCCCACCTTCCCACTTGTACCAAGTATTTTATTTCCCTTTCCTATGGAGAAATCTCTGCCTCCCCTAACCTCCAGTTCTTAATCTGTATGTATCCCCTGTGGTATTATGTTCAGTTGCTTGCATATCATATATCTTCTAACTAATATATATGTAAAAGCAATTACATACCCTATTTGTCTTTGGGAGTCTAGGTTCTCTCACTCTCAGTTACCTGCAAAGGTGCATTTACCTTCATGTTTCATGATTTGATTTTTTAAATATGTGAGTAATATTTGATTATGTAAATGCACTAGTACTATAACAAAAAAATAGAAATACACACTGGAAAAACAGATAAAATCTTCATAAATGGTGCTGACCAAACTAGATGTATATATGTAGAAACATAGAAATAGGAGCTTATTTTCACTGAAAGTCAACTAAAAGACAACTAAAGGAGATCAAGGGGATACAAATTGATAAGGAAGAAGTCAAAGTATTTATATTCACATATATGACAGTATATAAAAGTGACCCCAAATATTCTACTGTAGGGAACTCCTACAGTTGAAAAAAAACTTTATGAAAGTGGTTGGATATAAAGTTAACTAAAAAAAAAAAAAAAAAAAAAAAAAACAGTAGCACTCCTGTATGCAAAAGACAAATGGACTGAGAAAGAATTAGGAGAACAACACCCTTCACAATAGGCAGGAAAAAAAAAAAAAAAAAAAAACATAATGTACCTTGGAGTTATCCTCAACAAGCAAGTGAAAAACCTGCATGAAAAAACAAACAAACAAACAAACAAACAACTTTAAGCCTCTGAAGAAAGAAATTGAAAAAGATACTAGAAGATAGAAATATCTCTCATGCTGATGGGTCAGAAGGATCAACATAGTAAAAATTGCTATCATACCAAAAACAATCTATAGATTAAATGATATTCCCATCAAAATATCGAAACAATTCCTTAAGGAATTTGAAAAAAAAATTCTCAGCTTCATATGGAAAAATAAAAAAGCCAGAATAGCTAAAACAGTCCTGTATTATAGCAGATCTTCAGTAGGTATCACCATCCCTGATCTCAAGCTCTACTATAAATCAATAGTAATAAAAAAACTGCACGGTACTGAAATAAAAACAGAATGGTGGATAAATGGAATTAAAGACCCATAAATAAACCCACACACCTATGGACACTTGATTTTTGACAAAGAAGCCAAAAACATGCTATGGAAAAAGGACAGCATCTTCAACAAATGGTGCTGGTCTAACTGGAAGTCTACATGTAGAAAAATGAAAATAGATCCATATTTATCACCCTGCATCAAACTACAGTCCAAGTTGTTCAATGACCTCAACATAAAACCAGATACACTAAATCTGTTAGAAGAAAAAGTGGGAAAGAGTCTTGATCTCATTGGCCTAGATGATAAATTCCTCAACAGAACACCAAGAACACTGGCTCTAAGATCAAGAATTAATGAATAGAATCTCATGAAACAAAAAAGCTTCTATGAAGCAAAGAACTCTGTCAATAGAACAAGATGACCGCCTACAGCCTGACAAAAGATCTTCACCAACCCTACATACAACAGAAAGAGCTAATAAACTATATATATATATATATATATATATATACATATATATATATATATATATATATAAATAGCTCAAGAAATTAAACTCAACAATCCAAATAATCCAATTTAAAACTGGGGTACAGAACTAAACAGAGATTTCTCCACAGAGGAATATCAAATGGTGGACATTAAATACTCAATATCTGTAATCATCATGGAAATGCAAATGACATTCCATCTTAAACTCATCATGGTTAAGGTCAAAACCTGAAGTGACAGCAAGCTAGTGAGAATGTGAAGAAAGAGGAACACTCTGCCATTGCTGGTGGGAGTGCAAATTATACAACCACTTTAAAAATCAATCTGATGCTTTCTTAGACAATTGGAAATAGTGTTACTTTAAGACCAAGCTCTACTACTCCTGGGCATATATCAAAAACATGCTCCACAATTCAACAAAGATATTTGCTCAACTGTGTTGATAGCATCTATATTCATAATAGCCATAACAGGAAAACAAACTACATGTCTCTCAACCAAACCATTGTTTTACAGAAATTGTGGTACATTTACACAATGGAATGCACCTTCGGATTTTTTAAAGAAAGGAAACTATAAAATTTTCAGGCAAGAAGATGGAATGAGAAATGATCATCCTAATGAGTTATTCCAAAACCAGAAAGACATGCATGGTATATACTCATTTGTAAATGGATAATGGCCATAATATAGGATAAACATACTACAATCTACAGACCTAAAGGAGCTAAATAAAAAGGAGGACCCAATGAAGGATGCTCAATTCTTATGCAAAAGTGCAAATAGAATCGACACCAGAAGTGACTGAGGAGAGGGAAGAGGATGAGAGCCTAACATACATATCTCCCGAAAGACTCTGCCCAGCAGGGGTTCAAAGCAGATGCTAAGATTCACAGCCAAACTTTGGGTAGAGCACAGGGAATCATAGGAAAGAGTGGGAGGATAGAATGTAGAAAGACCCAGAGCTGGCAGGACCTCCATAAGACGACCAACAAGGACAACAAATCTGGGCCCATGGGGACTTGCAGAGATTGATGGACCCACCAAAGACCATTCATGAAGAGGAACCAGACCCCTGCTCAGACGTAGCTGATAGGCAGCTCAGTCTCCATGTTCGATCCATAGTAAGGAGAGAAGGTGCTGGCTTTGACATGGACTCTGTTGTCTTATATTTGATCACTTCCCCTTGGTTGAGGGGGCATTGCTATGACACAGAGGAAGAGGATGCAGGCAGTCCTAGTGAGACTTGATAGGCTGGGTTCAGATGGTAGGAGAGGAGGGTTCCCTTTATCTGAGATATAGGAAGTGGGATAAGGAGGGAAGAAGAATGGAGGGTGAGACAAGGAAGAGTCAAGGGAGAAGATTAAAATTGGGATGTTAAGTGGATAAATTATTTTTTAATTAAATTAATTTATTTATTATAATGTGTTCACTTTGTATCCTTGCCATAGTCCCCTCCCTCATCTCCTCCCAGTCCCACCCACCCTCCTTCTTCTGCTCCAATGCTCTTTCTCTAGTCTCCTAATTGGGAAGGAATTCCTCCCCTTCTAACTTATCAGGTCTCATCAAGGATGGCTGCATCATCTTCCTCTGTGGCCTTGCAAAGCTGCATCAACAAGGAGGAGGTGATCAAACACTTGAGTTCATGTCAGAGAATAAATAAAAAAACAAATTTAAATTAAAAATAAATTAAATGTGAATAAAACAAAGAAATAAAATTTAAAAAAACAAATACAACAGGTAAGAAGAGCGTCACACACCTACAATTCAATGACTCAGAAAGCTCAGATAGTGTTAGTGTCATGAATAAATGGCATCCTAAGAAATTCAATATACACCCTGCCAAATTTCAAATGCAAGATGTTGATGAAGATCAACACAATAACCTATGCTTACATATACAAAACAAAAGAAAATAAATACCTAAAACTCTATATTCCATGCTCAGCACTCAATGATGGTGATGTTGATGACAGGCATGTTGGCCTAGATTTAAACCCAACACTCGACTGGAGTTAGAGCTGTAAGTTCAAAACCAGCCTGGTCTACATACAAACTTTCAGGAAACATCCAGGAACTCTGGGATATTATGACAACACAAAACTTGCTGATAATCAGATTACAAGAAGAAGGATGAGATCAAAGGTCCAGAAGATATTTTCAACAAAATCATACAAGAAAAATTTCTTAACCTAAAGAAGATGTCTATGAAGGCACAAGAAGCATACAAAATACCAAAGAGACTGGACCAGAAAAGAAAGTCCACTTAGCACAGAATAATCAAAATACAAAACATGCAGAACAAAGAAAGAATATGAAAAGCTGCAACTGAAAACAAACAAAAAAAAAAACAAAGCAAACTAACCAACCAATCAGACAAACCAAAACCAAAAACAAAAACAAAAACAAACAAACAAACAAAAAATAAACAACCAAAAAACAAAAAAGGCAGATCTATTGGAATTAATCCTGTATTCTCAGTAAAAATGCTAGAAGTTGAACGGCTTAGACAGAGTGCTTCTGACTCTAAAAAACTACAGAATCCAACACAAATTACTAACCATGCCCAAAGTTTCAATCAGCAAATGAAGAAAATAAGATGTTTCTTGATAAGGTCAAATTTAAACAATATGTATCTATAAATATAGCCCAACACAGGGTGCTAAAACCACCACCACCACCACCACGACCAAAATACCAGGATTTACAATCACTGTTTGTTGATATCTCTTAATACCATTGGCCCAAATTCACCAATAAAAAGACACAGGCTCACAAAAGTGGATGATAAAACAAAATCCACCCTTCTTCTAAATACATCAAACACAGCTTCACATCAAGATAGACATTATCTCAAGGTAAAGGGTTGGAAAAGATATTCCAAATAAATGAATTAGAGTATCAAGCTTGTAAAGCAATTTTAATATCTAACAAAACAGACTTCAAAAACAAGTAATCAAAAGATGGCAAAAGACATGACATGTTAAAAAAAAAACTTCCAACAATATAACATTTCAATACTTAACATCTATGCCCCCAACCTAAGAGCACCCAAGTTATAAAAGAAACACTTCTGCAGCTTGCATCACATCCTGGCCCTCATAAACTGATAGGGGAAGACTTCAATATATCACTCTCACCAATGGACAGGTCCTCCTGACCAAACTGAACAGAGAAATGTTCTAGATAACTAACATCAAAACACTACCCAAATGATGTTTACAGAACATGCACCCAAGCACAAAGATTGTTCTCTCTTCTCAGCAACACATATATTGTTCTCCAAAACTGATGATATACTTGAACTGTGGAAGTCTCAAAAGATATAAGAAACTTTCAATAACCTCCTGCATCCTATCAGACCACTAAGTTTTAAAGCATCACATCACCAATAACAAAAACAATAGAAACCTTACAAACTTATAGAAACTGAACAACTCTCTACCAAATTAAAAAAATGGATCAAAACTGAAATAAAGAAAGAAATTAAAGACTTTCTAGAAGTCAATGAAATGAATACACAACATATCAAAAATCATAGTACACAATGGAATTGTTGACCAAAAGACAGTTCATAACACTAAACACTTTCAGAAAAAATAATCAGAAAGATTTCTTAGTAGCAACTTAACAGCATACCTAAATACTCTAGAACAAAAAGAAGTAAACAAAACTAAAAGGAGTAGACAATGAGAAACTACTGAACTGTGTCTTCAGTGGTAAAACTGAATGTTTCCACAGGAAAAGAAAGGTAGATCCTATCAAAATTGATAATGATTAGATTTGAATAGTAGAGATCTCCTGAATAAGCAGAGGTAACTGTTCATCAGACATTGTGGTCATTCAGTACAAACTAACTTAATAAAGACTAAAGTTTTCTTCTTAAATAAGAAAAGATACTTTTGTTGTTTCATATTAAAAACAGTTAAGAGGTTTAAAATGTTTGAAGTAAATTCAAAGGAATAAACTTGTTTGAATTGGAATAATTTAGAGTGAATATAACATATTTGATAAGCATGGTGATAGACAGTGCATTTAATCCCAGCAGAGACAAGCAGTTATCTATTAATTAGTTGCTTTCTAAATTCAGGAGTTACAATGACAGGGTGTTGGTGGTTCATAGCCTTAATCCCAGCATTTGGGAGGCATATGTCTTTTACATACCACATGGGAGGCAGAGGCAGGTACATAGGATTTACAGTGATTTTATTTAAAAGCTGCTTGTAAAAGGCACGCTGAAAATCAAAGTGAATGCCCATTATTATCTAGAAATAAATACACTTTAAGGTATATTTGTAAACTTTCAAAGATTTTTTTAACTTTAATTGAGATATTATACTTTTTCTATTTCCAAAAAACCATTTTGCCATATAAAAGATATAACATCCCTTAAAAGGCACAACCCTCACCCCAGAATTAGGGATGGGGCAGGGTTTTGATTTAATCTTTTCAGGAGAATAAAATCATCCAACTAAAGAATATGGAGACCATTGGACACATGAAATTTCTGAAGAAAATGACAGATCACCAAAAGAAAATGTCAAAAGAGAAGGAGTAAACTGGCCAACTGGTATCACTCACCTTCATGTTATCTCTTCTGCCTTCTACAGACATAAGTGCAAATTGTCTTTATGTGCTTGCTAAAGAACAATCCAAAATCTCTATCTCATATCAGAAAACCAACATGGAAAGAAACAGAGGAAAACAGAAAAATACGGGATGAGTCTATTGTCATGAATTTCATTATCTTCTGGCATGATGTGACTTCCGTTCTTACCACAAACTTCAATAATCAAGAATGTGTACAGTGCTTGTGAAAGAATGAGGGGGTGGGAGAAAAAGCCAAAAACATAAGCCTAAAATATAGTCAAGTTTACATGAAAAGACATAAGGAAAATCTAACATGAAAAATGTGCACTGGACCAGAGATACCTTTGATTTTCTAATTAATACAAATTAAATAAACAAAGATTTCCCAACTGTTATAAGACAAACACAAAGTAACACCTAAACTGTTATATTTCTGACCCTCCAGCTACTACTAACCTCCTTTACAGAGAGTCCTTTTGCTCTGGAAGTCACTTGGAAAATGGAGGTGATCATAAAGATGGGCTATGGCTTGCATTCCCTCATGTCCCTTGTGGGTTCAGGCAGAGCCCAGTCCTTTTGGACACTCACACACAAAAAAATGTTGGAGAATAATTTAGTATCTGTTTCCTGCTGCATGAATTATGTCACAAGAAGTGGAATCTGACCTATCCACTTATTTAAAACCAGGCACCACTGACAAAATTCTGCATCTCAGAAATTCCTTTTGTACCCTGGAATTGAATTTCCATAAACCATGCCATTGTGACTGGTGGAAGTTGAAAGGTTAAAAAAACATAATCAAGTATTGCTGAAAGATGACCACCACCACCTATTTTCTTCCAGTTTCAAAACGACTTGTAAAATTTGTTACACAAAGGTGTATGAGGAATACAGCATTCATCATTTCTAGAAATGAGACCTTCAGTTTTCCAATCTGTCCACTGCAAAACCAATGCCTGATATTATAAGCACAACAAATTTCTACTGCCCAGGCCACAAACTCCTCACTTCTTTGGACAATCAATTCTCAGGAAGGGTCAGAGGCCAAGGGTCTCTGACAAGATCACCACATGGAGACAAACAGAACCACAGCCTGAACCACAGTCTGAACTAAAGTCCATCTCATTCAAAGCATATCAGGCTATGATACCTCAGCAGCCTGCTCTTCATGGCCTGGGGACAATGGCCCCACACTCAGCATGACATAGCCTCTGGTCTCACTCACAGCTCACAGCTACATGAGAACAAAATCCCAAAATAAACCCATAAACTACCTCCCACTATTGCTCCTGACTGCTGGGCCTACCCAGAGTACCTCATTAGCTTGAACAATAGAGCTGAGTCTTAGGACAGTAGTAGCTCCTCTACCAGTGAATCAAAGATCAAATGATGCTGATAGCAGAGGCATTCTAGCTTTACCCCTAAACCCTATGGGCACACAGAACCCTAGCGTTGTTATAAAAGAATGAAAATCCCAATTATTCGATTTTAAAACTTGCTAGCTCAGAGAGACAGAGAAATCACCCATGTGACCCTGCTACTCACCTCACCTCCAAGAGGAAAAAGCTCCAAAAGCTCACCAGTTCAGATGACAGCTCAGGGGGAATAGGCCAAAAGAACCCAAGGCCAAAGGCTTTCTAGCTCAAAGCTCAAAAAGCTCAAAAGCTACCAAGCTAAAACTCCTTCCACTGT
The DNA here is from genome assembly GCA_036365155.1 of Meriones psammophilus. Taxonomy (NCBI): domain Eukaryota; kingdom Metazoa; phylum Chordata; class Mammalia; order Rodentia; family Muridae; genus Meriones; species Meriones psammophilus. The sequence goes on from JAEOAE010000908.1 coordinate 82,634, forward strand.
TACACTCTGTGTTCAATACATTTCAGCTGAAAGTTTCTCTTACTCTTTAATTCCTGTCATCTGGTTTCTTGATTTGCCTCTTGACCTAGGGTTAACATTAGTAAATCCTGTGTGCAGAGAGCTTTTGAATTAAAGGTATGTTCTAGGGCTGACTGTACCCCACCAAAATCACCTGTTTACAATAAACAGAAAGTTCTTGGAATTAAGGTTTTTGTTAGGGCTCAACCACACTAAACAAAGCTCAGGTTTTTACAGTTCACAATCTAAGGGATCACACTGGTATCAAATATCCTGTAACACCCTCATTTTGGAAATGTTTTAAAATACAATCTTCTCCTTTCCTAGGGCACCTGCTCATCTTCCAAGATACAGGACATTTATGTTGCACATTCCATTACATGATCAGTGTCCAGTGCAGTCATCTCTTCCTCATTGTTGGGAAGTCCTTCAGCAAAACCACAGTCAAAGCCAAACAGTAACAACCATTAAAGAAACAAATGTCCATGAATTTGAAAGCAAGGTGTAGTTAATGGGAGCTCAACAAAAATGAGATATAAAACAAAAAGGATATTGCTGTACCTAGGAATATTGGAGTAGAAAGTTTATTATAGATAGACAAGAGAACATAGTCAGACACAGGGAAATCTGGGACAGTCTAAAGTTGACATGACCCTGAGCTATGTGAGATGAGAGGAGAGAGGGAAGTGGAGAGCCAGAACACAGAGCCAGGAGGATAAATGATAAATGAAAAAGACCAGGTAACCAAAACAGTTAGAATACATAAGGAAGGACAGCAGGGAGGAGAGCAGCTCAACTCCTGGGCTAGAAATGTGTGTTTGACACTCATACCTTGTTACAGTAAGGACTGAGGGATACTGGGAGAACCTGACAGCCACGTCTGCTTTGATTGTTAAGTAGCCACCTTAACCATTCATCCCAGCATTTGAGACGTAAGAGTAGAGAGGAATAAGAAGCTTGAAACGATTTCATTATAATCTCAAAAATTAGTTTTAAAAGTTGAAAATGGCTTTATGGTCCAATATTCTTCAGGGAATTCAAGTATATATTAGAGCACACAAAGTATTATTCACACCTTTTTCTCTTTGTGCATTTTCAAATGAGGAGGGAAAAGCATTCCTGTTAGGCACTACCACCCCACTTTGTCCAGATCTTCTGTGTTTATGAACTAGTGTAACTGTACAAATTTGCTTTCTAGAAACAAGTGCAGCAATTAATCCATATTCTTGATTCTCTTTGTGTATGACTCCCAGCCCTAAGTGTACAATTTTCACTTTTACTGACCATCTAAAATTGATCACCTGACTCATTGCCATCTTCCTTCCTCCACCTCCCTTTCTGTGTTGTGACAACACCAACTTCAAAGTAGGTCATGAACTCAGTTATTACACAGGTTCCCTCTTTATTTGTAATCACCCACCTCCAAGCAAACAAACAAACAAACAAAACCCAGAGAGGTCAGTGGACACTCATTAACTGATCTCTTTTACTTCACACTGACCAGTCAGGGCCCACCTGAAAAGAGTTGAAGGATTATATTCTAGGCACTGGGTAGTAGAAGGAGCATTTAGTGTTTAAATAAAGTATAAACTACATAACATGTGAATGACTGATGTATAGGACACAATGCTTTAAACAAAAACAAAAATCAAAGTACTAGTGAAAAAGGAGTGAAATTCTTAATGACTGGGGATTATCAGAGAGTATTAACTAATAAGAGACTAGAAAAATGATGCATCAACAAAAAAAATTAATAATACCAACAACTGACTTTTCTAAATATTTATTTATTTATTATTATGTATACAATGTTCTGCATGCATGCACACCTGTACACCAAAAGAGGGCACCATATCTCATTATAGATGGTAGTGAGCCACCATGTGCTTGGTGGGTATTGAACTCATGACTCTTAAACTCTTTCTGGTCCTTCCTAAAACCCCAGTCAAAACCCTGCCATGCAGCTGCTCAGGGCTCTCCTCTCTGATCCACTGTGTTGGTGATGTTGGAGAGACCCAGCTTAAGCCCAAATAAAACTGTTTGATCTTGCATATGTGTTCTAGCTCCTGGCCATAACATGTGGGGTCTAATATTGGATCCTCAAGGCTCCCAAACACCCCTGGCACAGGGAACTGAACAACAGCCAATAAGTGAGCACTCTGTCTGTATCTGTCTGTGTCTGTGTTTCTC
>JAEOAE010000220.1:0-70580 GCA_036365155.1 Meriones psammophilus
AAATGGATGCAACTAGAAAAGATCACCTGAGTGAGGTATCCAGAAATAGAAAGACACTCATGGTATATATACACTCTATATGTGGATATTAGTCATATAATATAGGGTTTAAAAATACTAAAATCTATAGTCTAAAGGATATAAACAACAGTAAGAACCTAAGGAAGATGCTTAATCCTCATTCAGAAGGGCAAATGGGATAGACATTCAGTAATGGGGAAGATATGGAACAGGGTAGGAAACTACCACAGAGGGCCTCTCAAAGAATCTACATAGCAGGGTATTAAAGCAGATGGTTAGACTCATAGCCAAATTTGGGGCAGAAAGCATGGATTAATATGGAAGATTCAGGAGATAGAAAGATATGGATGTGAGAGGCCCTCCAAGGAGGCCAACTGAGCCAAAACATAGGCTCAGTGGGTCCTTTTCCAACCAAGGACCATGCATGAAGAACACCTAGAACCCTGCTCAGATGTAGCTAATAAGTATCTCAGTTTCCATGTGAGTTCCATATTAAGGGTAACAGCAGCTGTTTCTCAGACATGAACTCAGTGGAAGGTTCCTTGATCACCTACTCCTGGAAGTGCAGCCTTGTCAGGTCACAGAGGAAGGAGGTGCAGCCATTCTTGGTAAAACTTGATAAGATAGGGCTAGGATAAGGTAGTAGGGAATGATGACTTCCCTATCAGTGGACTAGAAGAGGGGCATAGGGGTAGAAGAGGGAGGGAGGTTATAACAGGTGGAAGATGAGGAGGGGCTTACATCCAGAAAACAAAGTGAATAAATTGTAATAATCAATAAAAAGAAAAAATGAAATTTTGTTTTTTGTTTTCCTGAGATGGCTGGACTCAGGCAACTGTCTCTAAAAACAACTAGAAAGAATAGTATTTCAGCTCTTCATATTTTTCTTTTTCTGTAATACTATATATAATAAATACCCTTGATAAAATTCAGTGTTTTGTTACATATTCTTGGTATTATAATATTGTAAAATGTATTATAAATCAAATTTTGACATGTTGTGTGTAAAAATAGTTTATGAAAAAGTGACTTGAATTTTCAAAAGATCAAAAGAATTATTCAAAACCTGGAGGGTAAAAATGGAAGGAAAATGATGGAAGAATAAAATAATATATAAATAAATTAATATCTCTTACACATAAATAACATTTGGTTATTGAGATTTAAAAAACATACACAGAATATTTTCAAGTAAACAATGTAAGCTATTGTAAATAGTCATTCTGTACTTATCCTGCAGTATTTTTTTAAATTATTCCTCTTGTCACTGAAATGTGTTGTTTTGACAAGTCATGCCACAACACCCTGACGTTCAGGCTCTAATACTGACCATTCAATTCTTATTTCAGGGTACTGACTGCTTTTAGCCCAATTAGGAGTGAAGTCAGACAATGTTTGATTTCTGTGTCTAGCTAAGGTCATAATTTTTGATGATACATTTTTAGTTCATCCACAATTTCAAAGTAAAATGATTGACTTTCTTGAAATGTTAAATGTTCTCTCACTCTTGCATACACACACACACATACACACACACACACACACACACACACACACACATATAATGCATGATACAAGTAATAGCAGTTATTGGAAACACAAGACTTGAAATTGAAAGAGACAAAAGAAGGATGTATGAGAGATTTTGTAGGGGACAGAGAAATGAAAAAAAAACTGATTATATTAAAAATCTCAAAAATAAAAGCACATGTTTTCCATGAATAAAAAAATTGAATAATATTATATTTTGCACTGATGTGATTCAGGACAATCAAGTCTATTCTATCTTAGCACACAGTCAGCTGTGCTTCAGTAAATATGAGTATAGATGTGAGCTGGACCTGCCCAAGTGGTCTGTTGTTTTCATATGGATAATGGTGGAACTCTTCATTCAGTGTACAGTATATATTCTCTTTTAAATTGATTCAATAATTTTAGTATTTTTTGTGTGAACTGTATAAAATAAATATCCCCTAAACTTCTTTTTGGTCCACTTTCTTCTACTGTCTCCTTCCATCCTTTTACACAGAGATGCTATCCAACCTGGATGGATAAAGAGTGTTCAGAGTCAGGAGATGCAGCAGAAGAATGGACATTTTTGTCTAGTCCATTCTATTAGTTCCTGTCTTTCTATTGGAGAATTGAACATCCAAGTTGAGAGTTTTCATTGAACAATGTTTATTATTTCCCTTTATTTTGTAGTTATGGTGTGTGGGGTTTTGCCTCTTTATTTGATGCTTGGGATTATTCACTTTTTGTCTTTCATTGGGTGTGGTTAACATTTTTAGATAGGATTTTTGCTTTGATTGGCTTCTGTAGTGAAGGAGTTTTACAGAGATATTGCTCATATTTGGTTTTTAATTGTGCAATATATTTTTATTCTCATTTATTATTGAAAGTTTACTGATATAGTAATAAGGGTCCTCAAAGATTATATACAATCTGTCTCAGCCATTCTAGGTTTAGAATTTTCTTGAGAGATCAGGAGTTACTCTAAAGAGCCTGAATGTATATGCAACTTACTCTTTTCAACTGCAACTTTTAATATCCCTTCTTTGTTTAATATAATTTTCTTTACATTTAGGGTTTTGATTTTATGTGCTGAGCACAATTTCTTTTCTGGTACACTTTAATTGTTGTTTATATATGTTTTTGTACTTTTTATAGGCTAAACCCTTCTTCATTAAGTTAAGGATATATTCTTCTATTATTTTGCTGAAAATATTTTCTAGGATTTTGATGTGAGTTTTGTCTTCTTTTTCTATTTCTATTATTCATAAATTATTTTTTCACTTTTTTAGATTTTCTGGATCTTTTTGTGCATGGCTATTTAACATTTCTTTTGACACAACTTCTTTGTTGTTGTTTCTTCTTATTTTGTTGTTCATAATCATCTTCAACATCTTCTCCTCCTCCTCCTCCTCTTTTTTTCTGACTTCTTGCTTTCTTCATCCTCCTCCTTTTTTTTTCTTTTCAAAATAGTCACTTTACTCATATATTCACCCTGATTAAAGTTTTCCCTTCCTCTAATCCTGGCAATTCTTTCCCATCTCCCCTTCTATCCTGTTTAAATTTACCCTCATATAAAACAAGGAAGGCTATAATGTATAATAAGAAAGTAAAATAGAGAAAATACAAAAACAATCACACCTTATTATAAAAGACCAACAAAAGAAAAAGAGCTCAAGGGGGGAAATATGTAGACTTGTTCACACATGCAGAAATTTCATAAAATATTAAACATGAAACAGTAGTACACACAGAGGGTCCATGTAGCTTTAAAACTAGTAAAAACTCTTCAGCAAATTAAAAGGAGAAATGTGATAAAATTTTTTAAATGCATACCAGAATTACAGGACATGGAAATCCAAACGTGTCAGTGAGTGAAATTTTTGGCCATCTACCTTTTGGAATGTATGCTTAAAAGTACAATTAAGAGTAGTTCATTGGATAAAATGAGTGCACCTTGGAGAAAACTACATTTTCATTTGCAAGCACTTATCAGTTAGAGATAGGGCTAGGGACAACATTAAATGCCTTGTGCATGCTGCCTCAGTCTCTCACAGCTTATCTATTCTTCAGTCCTCTTAATTTGTAAGGCTTTCTTCTTTGATATCCTCTATCCTTTCTGGCTCTTATACTCTTCTGGCTGAATTACTGAAGAGTCTGAAGGGCATATTCTGAGGTCTCTCACTGACTGTCTATTTTCTCTATGGGTCTTTGAATTTGTCTCCATCAGATGCAGGATGATATTTTTTGATGGCTGAACAAGATACTGGTCTATGAGTATAGCAGAATGGTGTCAATGGTCATTTTATTACTTTTAGTAGAATGTAGTATTTGCTTTTCCCCATGAACCATGAATCTTGAATCATGATCTTTTTCTTGATCAATAAACTAGTGTCAGGTGTGGATTCCATCATGTGGCCTTAAGTCAAACTATAGACTGGTATTTACTCCTTCAACTCTTGCACTAATATGTCTTACAGGTAGAACATTGTTAACGTTCAAAAATTTGGTAGCTGGGTTAGTGTTTATATTTCTCCTCTTGTAGTTGCAGAGTACTTCCCATATCAAAGTTGCTCAAATGTAAGTGTGAAGGTTCTATGTAGGCACAAGCTCTATTTATTTGTGTTCCCTGTAAGTGTAAGTGTTATCTCCAGCAAAAGGGCATTGTAGTCAATTTGTGGAAAGCTGCCTATAGTCTTGGCAAAAGCCTGTATTGTTTTGGCATTACAATCACACCACTTTGGCCAATACTTCAGTTAAATATAACCCATTACCAGTACTGGATGCTTAATTTAGTGACAAGAGATTTCCAGTTGGAACTTTCTTCTTGTGTGGTGATTTCATTTATATTGCTTCATATATATATATATATATATATGAATATATATATTTAAGTATATATATATATATATATATATATTTAGAAAGTTTCTATTGCATTAGGTTTCCACTGTACCAAACAAATGACCCTAAATTTTACCTGCCTTTTTTCATGTTACGTTTTCATTGCCCTCTTCCTTTCTCAATACCCTTCAATTCTGTCTTTTTAGCCCACCTTCCATTTGTACCAAGTATTTTATTTCCCTTTCCTATGGAGAAATCTCTGCCTCCCCTAACCTCCAGTTCTTAATCTGTATGTATCTCCTGTGGTATTATGTTCAGTTGCTTGCATAACATACATCTTGACACTAATATATATGTAAAAGCAAATACACACCCTATTTGTCTTCGGGGGTCTAGGTTCTCTCACTCTCAGTTACCTGCAAAGGTGCATTTACCTTCACGTTTCATGATTTGATTTTTTAAATGTCTGAGTAATATTTTATTATGTAAATACACTAGTACTATAACAAAATTAGAAATACAAACTGGAAAGCTAGAAATACACACTGGAAAAACAGATAAAATATTCACAAATGGTGCTGACGAAACTAGATGTCTATATGTAGAAACATGAAAATAGATGCTTATTTTCACTCAAAAGCCACCTTCAAATGGATTAAAACTTCACCAAAGTTCATATACAGTTAAAGTCTTGAGGTCAGCACAGCTATTTGACAAATATCCAGCATAGCTGACTTGCATGTTACAATAGCCTTCATGCTATCTTTCAGGCTTGGTCTTGATCTCCACTTGCTACATGCTTAGAGGGTTTTCAATACATGTACAACCTGGGGCCATTGGAGCAATGGGAAATTTTTAATGAATCATTTATGCCTTCACTCTGTTGTACTGCTTCTAAGCTTCCACACAAAAATCCTGAGCATACTGCCAGTCTCATTTTTAGGGGAAATATCAATTATCTGGCCCTACATGAATGTCTTCCTCATGGAAGTTGTAACTCACATAAAAATGGCAGAAAACTCCTTATGAGACTTCAGCTCCAAGATAGTCTTGCAAAATCTACCCTTGTGCTTCCTCAAGAAGAAAATAATCAGAACAACATACTCTTAAAAAGGCATACAAAGTTTGTAGTGCTAGGAGAGTTGATAGCATTTGAGATTAAATACCTCGTACTGCTGTATCCTCAGGTGATTACTTGGCATATAAGATTAGGAGCTACATATGATATGCCCCTCAATGACTAGATGGAGCTGTAAATGAATGCCTGGAGACATCTTCACCTTAAACTAGGATTTATAATGATTGACAAAGAATGTTTTGTAAAGATGATTTTAAAAGTGAGGTATTATGACCTCCTTTTCCTAAAATATCAGCTTTCACAGTATCACAGTGGAGTTGTATGACCAAAATAATGAAAGAATATTTAGATTTAGCACATAAATAAATTCTACAATGATATGAGGTATAGACATTGCATGATGCCAGGAATTGAATAATACCTGTTGCTGCTTTGGCCTAAATTGTTTTTCTTGAGGCAGTCCATTAAAATTTGACAATATGCTTCTTGGGACAAAGCAATATGTCCAAGCCTGCTTAAAGATATTCTATCTATTGCCATTGAATATGAGAATGCTTCCAACCTGAGAATGGGCTTCCAGGATGTGGCAAATATGCCTCCAGATTCTCAGAAATGTCAGGATAGGGGTTGATAAAGAAAAATGATAGTAAAAGATAAGGCTTATCACTGATGACTAAATTTATGACCAAGAAACAGTTAAAACACCTGTCTGGGGACAAAAAGGATATCATCTATGCTTTAGAACAATGTGAATCTATCTTTTATTGTTGAAATCTGTCTAAATAAAGAAGCACTCTGACTGCCAGTCAGTCAAGACTCTCAGTTTCTTTGGACAACCATGTCTGACTCATTTCTGCACCACCTTATCCTTCCCTACTCTCTGGAAACTATCAACTTCTGGGGCTCGTCCCCAGTCTTTCACCACACTCTTTCTTTTCTTTCACTGTAGGGTGAATACTCACAACTGAAGATCTAGAGCTATATGCTTCAGAGTAGATAGGACATGTGATAACTGTTTTCTGGATTTGAGTTACCTAAATCAATATCATCATTTATATTTCTATTTACTTATGTGCATACCATTTCACTTATCTATATCAGCTGAAGGATATTTAGGCGTTCCCATTTTGTACCTATTGTGAACAGAATAGCAATGAGCAGCATGGTTGAGAAAATATTTTTGAAGGAATATGTTGAGTCCATTGTGCATATGTCAAGGAAAGTTATAAGTTCTTCATATGGCAGATTTATTTTTATCATTTTGATAATTCTACACACTGATTTCTGCTGTGGATGTACAATTTTGCAAGCACCCTTTGCCAGAGATCCAGGTTTTTGCCTGTCCAACAGAAGATGTCAACTGTCAACCTAATTACTGTTTCCTCCAGAAAAACAGAATACTAAGGGAAAATATATAGTACTTGTATTATTTATCACAATTACTATTATGTAATTAAAATTTGAATACTTATATTGTCCATAAATTAAAAAGTAGCATGTATAACTTACTAAAATGTGTTTTCAGAAGTAGTTTCTATTCTGAAATAGAGTGTATCTATATAACATTGCTTAAATGGAGAACTCTTTTGGTTATGGTTAGATATACATTTTATATAAACTTACTAAGAATAGGGGTAAATTTCATTGAAGACACTAAGGTATTTTATTATAGTCCGGTTATTAGACTTAATGATGGGTGAGTCATGGTGCTTGAGAAAGATCCCCAAAACTATAGCTGTGCTGAGAGATAAGCACAAAGCCATGCAGGCCAGGGCCAAGCCCAGAGGTTCCTCAAAGACAGGAAGGTCACTGCCATGGGCAGGTACTGCTTTCTCTCTAGGTTTGGGTACTCTTGAATTCAACAAGGGATACATTCCTGCTAATCTGTGGGGAGAAAGTAAATCAACATCTCAACTCCAAGTCACTCCATGTTCAGTGCATGAAGAAAGATTTCCAATGATACTGTATGCATCTTATCACATTCTCTTTTACTATAGTGCCAAGAAGGACACTAAACATACATTATTTGTCATTTGAGGCATTGGTTGCCTAAGTTTTTTTTTTTTAGCTAGATGTATGATTAAAGATAGTGAGTATTTTTTGTGTGTTTCTCAGTAAATTGTGTCTTATTTTGCTTCATTCTGTCACCCATGTTTATCATTAATTTTTACAATTTATTCACTTTGTATCCCAATTGTAGCCCCCTCCCTCATCTACTCTATGTCCCACTAACCCTCCCTCCTCCTCCCCTATCTTTCTTCTGTAGTCCTCTGATAGTTAAAGTCCTATCAGACCCTAGCTTATCAGGTTCCATTAAGACTCCCTGTATCCTATTCATCTGTGGGCTGATTAGGTGACCCCACCATGGAGAAGTGATCAAGAAGCAGACAACCAAGTTCAGAGACTGTCTCTTCTCCCCTTCCTAGGGATCTATATGGACACTGAGCCGTCTATGTGCTACATCTGAGCAGGGTGTCTAAGTCCTCATGCTTTTGGTTGATGCATCAGTCTCTGCAGGGCCCCAGGACCCAGGTTTTTTGGATTTGTTGGTCTCCTTGTGTGACCCCTGTTCCCTTTAGCTCCTTCTATCTCCCACTTCTTCAATAAGAATTTTGTGCTCTACAAAATTTTGCTGTGGGTCTCTGCATCTGCTTCAATCACCTGTTGAGTGGAGTCACTTAGTGTTCATCCATGGAAGGCTCCTATCCTGTTCTCTCTCTTCTATGTGTTCTGGCATCTATACTGTTTTCTTTCCTGAATGAGAATTAAGCATCTTCTGTATGTTTCTCCTTGTACTTTAGCTTTTAAAAGTCTGTAGATTTTAGTATGTCCAATCTATATTGTATGGGTAATGGCCACTTATAAGTGAATATATACCATACATGTATTTCTGCTTCTGAGATACATCACTCAGGGTGATCTTTTTTAGTTCCATCCATTTGTCTGCAAATTTCATGATTTTCTTGTTTTTTATACCTGAGTAGTATTTCCTTGTGTAAATGTACCACAATTTCTGTATCCATTCCCCCATTGAGGGACATCTAGTTTGATTCGAGATTCTGGCTATTATGAATAAAGCTGTTATTGTCATATTTGAGCACATGCCCTTGTTGTATGGTTGAGCATCTTTCTGATATATGTCTAGGAGTTGTTTAGCTGAGTCTTGGGGTAGCAGTATTCCCAGTTTTCTGAGAAAGTGCCAGACTGATTTCCGAAGCAGCTGTACAAGTTTAGATTCTCACCAGCAATGGAGGAGGGTTCTCCTTCTTGCACATCTTCTCCAGCATGTGTTGTCCCCTGAGTTTTTTATCTTAGCCATTCTGATGGGTGTGAGGGGGAATCTCAGAGTCAATTTGATTTTCATTTCTCAGACTTTTAATGACGTTGAGAATTTTTAAGTGTTTCTACACCATTCAATATTTTTCCGTTGAGAATTTCTCTTTAACTCTGTATCCAATTTTTAATTGGATTATTTGATTTGTTGGGTTCTTTTTATATTCTGGTATTAGCCTTCTGTCAGATGCAGAGTTGGTGAAGATCCTTTCATAGTCTGTAAGCCATCATTTTGTTCTGATGACAATGTCCTTTGCTTTAGAGAAGCTTTTCATGTGGTTCCATTTATTGATTGTTGATCTTAGAGCTTGTGCTACTGGTGTACTGTTCAGGAAGTTGTCTTCTGTGCCAATGTGTTCAAGGCTCTTTCTCATTTTTTAAATAACAGATTAAGAGTGTTAGTTTTATGTTGAGGTATTTGATCCACAAGGACTTTACTTTTGTACAGGGTGATAAGTATGGATCTATTTGTATCTTTCTATATGTGGACATCCAGTTAGACAAGCACCATTGATCAAAGATCTTCTTTTTTCCATTGAATGGTTTTGGCTTCTTTGTAAAAAATCAGGCGTAGTAGGTGTGTGGGTTTATTTCTGGCTCTTTGTTTCAATTTCACTGATCCACCAGTAAGTTTCTATGCCAGTACCACACTGTTTTTACTGTTTCTCTGTAGTACAGCTTGAGATAAGGATGGAGATACCTCAAGAATTTTTATATTGTACTGGATTCTTTTAACTATTCTGGCTTTTTTTTTTTTATGTGATGTTGAGAATTGTTCTTTCAAGGTCTTTAAAGAATTGTGTTCATATTTTGATGGGAAATGCATTGAATCTGTATATTTCTTTTGGTAGGATGTCCATTTTGCTGTTATTCCTACTGATCCATGAGTATGGGAGATTGTTCCATCTTATGATATCTTCTTCAATTTCTTTCTTCAAATACTTGAAGTTTTTTATACAGATTTTTTACTTGATTGATTAGAATCACATAAGTGCACTTTATGTTATTTGTGGCTATTGCAAGGTTGTTGTTGTTGTTATTGTTTTTTTTCCTAATTTCTTTCTCAGCCTCTTGTCTTTTCTATACAAGAGGGTTTCAATATTTTTAGCAACTTTGTATCCAGCCACTTTGCTGAAGATGTTTATCAGCTGTAGTAGTTCTCTGGTAGAATTTTTAGGGTTACTCATGTAACTATCATACTATCATATCAACCGTGAATAGTGATAGTTTGACTTCTTCCTTTCTGCTTTGTATCCCCATGATTTCTTTTAGTTGTTTTACTGCTCTAGATAGAATTTCCAGTACTATGTTGAAGAGAAAGGAGAGAGGGGAAAACTTGACTTGTCTCTGATTTCAGTGGGATTGATTTAAATTGCTTTCCATTTAGTTTGATGTTTGCTTTACACTTTGTTGTATATTATCTTTACTGTGTTTAGGCATGTGCCTTTTATCTCTGATATCTCCAAGACTTTAAATATTAATTGAGCTTGTATTTTATTAAATGCTTTTCAGCATCTATTGAGATGATCATGTGGTTTTTATTTTTCAGTTTGTTTATGTGGTGGATTGCACTGATGGATTTCTGTATATTGTACCTCCCCTGCATACCTAGAATGAAGCCTACTTGGTCATGGTAGATGAGATCATTGTTGTTTCCTTGGATTCATTTTGTGAGTATTGTATTGAGTATTTTGGTTTCAATATTCATGAGAAAGGGTCTAAAATTAACTTTCTTACTGTATCCATGCCTTTCAGTTATCTTTTGTGAGGTTTAGGTATCAAGGTGAATGTGGCCTCATAGAATGAGTTTTCTAATGTTCCTTCTTTTTGTGTTTTGTGAAATTATTTGAAGAGTACTGGTGTTACCTCTTCTTTGAAGGTCTGGTAGAATCCTCAACTGAAACCATCAGGCTCTGGGCTTTTTTTGACAGGGAGACTTTTGATGACTGCTTCTATTTCATTAGGGCATATAGGTCTATTAATTTAGTTACCTGATCCAGATTCAACTTTGATTAGTGGAATCTAGCAAGAAAATATTCCATTTCATTTAGATTTCCAAATTTTGTGGCCTATAGATTTTTAAGGTAAAAACCTAATGAATCTTTGAATTTCCTCAGTGTCTGTAATTATACCCCCTTTTGTTTTCTGATTTTGCTGATTTGTATAGTGTCTCCCTGTGTTTTAGTTAGGCTAAAGGTTTTTCTATCTTTGTCATTTTCTCAAGAACCAGCTCTTGCTTTTGTTTATTCTTTGAATTGTTTTCTTTGTTTCTAATTTATTGATTTCTGCCCTAGGTTTCATTATTTCTAGCCATCTACTCCTCTTTGTATGTTTGCTTCCTTTTGACTAGGTCTTTCACATGTGTTGTTATGTTGATTTGATTTGAGAAGGCATTTATTTCTATGAACTTTCCTCTTAGAATTACTTTCATTATGTCTCATTAGTTTGGGTAAGTTGTGCCTTCATTTTTGTTAAATTCTAGAAAGTCTAATTAGTTTATTTCTTCCATAATCCAGCTGTCATTGAGTAGAATTCAGTTTCCATGCATATACAGGCTGTTTACTATTTTTTGTTACTATTGAGGTCTAGTTTTAGACCATGTTGTTCTAATATGATACAAGGGATTATATTGGTATAATGTTCTTTTTTTGGAATGTATACAATTTACCCTTGTTCATTCAAATGGTGATTTCTCTCCTGTTGTCTGGTTTCAATCCAGATATTGCATTGTGATGCTTTTCTAGGCATCACCTGTCTCAAGTTTGCATAAACATGCCACCATTTGTTCTCTATATTGTCAATTAAAACAACCAGCCCCAATACTGAGTAATGGAGAGGACAAGGTGAGACATCCTGGTCCAGAGTGGGAGGAAGAGGAAGGAGACAGGAGAGGAGAGGAGGAGAATCTGCAGGAGAGGTCTTGGCACCACATGTAGAAATGAACTGGAACTAAAATATCACAAAACGGAAGTATGATGGGTGAATCTGAATGGTAGGAAACTGTGGGCTTGGAGGTTTAGGATGGAGTAACTGTTAGCCAGCATTGTGCTCTAGGTTAATTAAATAAATCCTAGTCTCTGTGTGGTGATTCGGTTATACAGCTGTTTAGGAATAACCACTGTTCAACTAAATGATTTTTCAATAGTAATGTTAATAACCTACAACAAATGGCACCCAACTAATCTAAGTATCCACACCCTTTAAATCCTTACTTTAATTTAATTTTGGTGGGGAGAGGAATAAGCTCTCAGCGATACAACCCAAACTTTAAACCTAAAAACTCCCAGATAAATTACTGGCTTTTTAAGAGAGACTCTTAAACATGCCTCAGAGCAAAAGACAGCCTACTGTGGGTAGACCTGAGACTGAACAAAACTGGTTGCCACTACAGTCTAACATGATGAAAGAAATATTAAAACAGACTTCTTTGAGCTTGGCTGATAATCTCTTCTACGGTTTTAAGACAGAAATAAAGGAAAGTTTAGAAATTATGACTATGGTTACATTCCTATTCCTCAATTTAACTTTAATAATTGATTTAGCCTTTTTATGTCTTTTCAAATACAAAGGCTTTAGAAAAGATACTGGAACAACACAAAAAAACAAGTAGAACAATATGAAGAAAAAATGAAGGTTGGAAATAGGACATAAAAAAAGAGATACAAAAACTTCCATACAGAACATGATAAATAACAGGAAAAGAGGGCAGAGGTTTTAGAAAAGATACTAGAAAACAGAAAGAACAACTAGAACAATATAAAGAAAAAATTAAAAGTTAGGAGCAAGGCATAAAACAAACATTCAAGAGATTATTGAACAAAACAAACAACAGAGAGATAGGTGTGAAATATGGGTACTGACCTTAAAAGAAGAGTTTAGAATATTAAGTAAAGAAAATACTCAGGCAGACGAAAAAGATAATAAAAAAAAGCCAAACAAAGGTGGTTAGAAAACAAATGTTAGCTTATTTAGTCAGTGTACAACAGAGACAAGCAGAAGATGATCACTCACAGGATTACCATGAGGCTGAATGGCACCCTGTGGAAGTGCTAGACCTGAGGTGGATATTCAATTCCAAAGAGTTGGAACTTTATCTAAAGTGAAAAAAAGTGTTAGATGGCTTAAATGTACAGGAACTGAAGGTCAAATAAGAAAACTAAGACCATATATGGCTGAGATAGCCATAAACTTATGGAAAAGAGATCTGTTACAACAATGGAAGACACAGATTAACATCCCCCAAGTTCTGAGACAAGCAAAAAAAAAAAAAAAAAAAACAGGAAATACTCTTGATAAAGAAGCTAAAATTATTTTAAAATGTCATCAAAAACAGTGTCCAGACTGTCCATAAACAAAATACAGCAGAGGCCATCTTTTCAACTGCCTGGTACAATCTGGAATCTTCCTTGTTACCTAAAGAATGGCCTATTATAGTGATTGAATTAAAGGACTGCTTTTTCCCAATTCTTTTACATGAACATGATAGGGAAAGTTTTGCTTTCTCAGCACCCACTTTTAATAGAAGCTGTCCAATAAAGAGATATCACTAGACTTTCTTACCACAAAGGATGTTGAACAGTCTTATTTTATGCCAATATTTTGTACAACAGCTGTTTGAGATAATCTATAAACAGTTTCCTCAATCCATAATTTACCACTCTATGGATGATATCTTATTGGCTGATTCAGATAGAAAAACATTAGAAAATATTTTTGATGAAATAAATAGAACTTTGCCTTGTTGGGATTTAGAGATTCCAAAAAAGTACAAAAGGGAGATTCTATTAATTACCTAGGATAAAAATGGGCCTACAAAATACTCGACCACAAAAAGTATAAATTAGAACCCAATTAAAACTCTCAATGATTTTCAAAAATTGCTGTGAGATATTACATGGCTATAGCCTACCTTTGGTTTAGCTACTCAAGAGCTAAGTAACATTTCAAATCTTACAGGATAATAAAAAACTTTAAAAGTCCAACAACATTATCAACTGAAGATGAAAGTGAATTGGCTCTGGTAGAAAGGAAATTACAAGATGCATATATAGACCATATTGATCCAAAGAAGGCCTGTATTTTGGTTATCTTGCTTTCCACTCATTCTCCGACAGGAATTATTATGCAGAGGGAGGACTGTCTTAGAATGGATATTTTTGGCACACAAACAAAATAAAACCTTAAAAAATAAATCCTTATGATTCAGTTCAAAAATCAAAATTATATATAATTCTTTTGGTGTTATCATATTTTCAAGAATCTCTTAATATAGTCACTGACTCACAATATGCAAAATGAGTTTTTCTGCATATAGAAACTGCTGATCTAATTCAGGATAATTTGGATTTAACGTCACTGTTTCTTCAATTACAACGAGTAATCAGAAATATAAATAATACACTGTATATAACATAGGTCAGATCTGATATGGGTCCACAAGGCCCTTGAGCACAAGACAATGATGAAATTGATCAACTATTGATAGGAAGCGTGTTAGAGGCCTCAGAATTTCATTAAAACACCATGTTAACAGCAAAGGTTTCAAAAGAGAGTTTTCTATCACTTGGCAACAAGCCAAAGAAATTGTGTGAAAATGTCCCACTTGTTCATTATATAACTAAACTTCACTAACTGCAGGAAGTAACCCTATTGGTAAATAAAGAAATGAAATTTGGCAAATCACGTATTTTATTTTACAGAGTTTGGTAAACTGAAATATGTGCACCATACTATAGACACATGCTCAGGGTTCTAATGAGCAAAAGCCATAAGTTCTGAGAAGGCTGATTCAGTTATTACACATTTATTAGAAATGATGGAAATTATTGTTATGCCTACACAAATCAAGACTGATAATGCTACAGTATATGTCTCCAATAAAATGAAAAGGTTTTTTTTTTTACATATTTTAAGATAAAATATGTAACAGGTATGCCTCACAATTCTGCCAGTCAAACAGTCATTGAAAAATTGAATCATACTTTAAGGGACATGCTTAACAAACAGAGAGGGGTATTAAAATACCACAGAGATAGATTACATAATGCTTTATTGACCTTAAGTTTCTTAAATGTTAATGAACAACAAACAACAGCTGCACAAAGACACTGGGTAATTGAAAAAAAAATACTGAATTATTTCAGCCTATATATTTCAAAGATACCCCAACTTCACAATGGACAGTAGGGGATGTGTTACACTGCGGAAGAGGTTTTGCATATGTTCATACAGGAGAAGAGAAATTATGGGTTCCTTCAAAACTAATAATAATCAGTTATCACAGAGGAAGATCACCTGAAGACCTTGGGCACACCCAAGAAGAGAGAAATCAAGAAGACCAAACAGAACAGGTAATATAAATTTATAATCCCTTCACCTGGAAAAATTCTAAAACTGACTGAGACATAAAAAAAAAAAAATGTCTCTAGCCAGAACTTCAGCAATACATGGCCAATAAATCCTTGGCTATAATATCCTCAATATCTATTGTGCCATTCTTTTAATTGGCATTGATAAAATTGCTTTACAGTTTAATTTCATTCTGAACATTTCTTACATTTATAATTTTAGAACTGTATAATGCTTATGAGAAATTATATGTTTGCAGAACAAAAGGAGTGAATACTGGAGATGCTGGACCAAACCTGACAGAATCCTCCTTCCAGCATGCTGAGACATTGACACATCTGTTTCAGTATCTTGCATGTTCCAGAATTCTGCTTGTTCCTGCCTCAACTGCTTCAATTGCTGTTTCTCATCACGGCCTGTTCCCAAGAGAGCTTTGAAGAAAGCTACAAATCTTAATTGGTCCAGGACATTTTAGACTGTTCTAAACAGGAGTTTTATTAACTTTTTTATTTTCTCAACATTCAAAGACTGGACCACAAATATTGCTTATTTAATTAAACATTTTTCATTATTTTTTCTTTGGGTATTATTAAAAAAAAGTTATTTCTGCATGTCCAAAATGTCAGCTAGATGACATCAATGAGAATGATGTCCTATGTTCCTTAAGTGGGATTGGGTAGTTTTTGGGTTGTTTCCTGTGGCTACAAATGTTTATTGTCATTGGGAGATGTTTATAAATTACTAATGGTCTTATTCAGAGTGAAACTGTTATGCCCAGTTTGGGAACCCCAAAAGCCCAGTGGTACACTCTACTGTAAATACATGAGGTTTTTAAAATTGTATACATGTCCAGACATGGGACACAAACTTCCTGTGGACACAGGAGAGGAATGTAGCCCTGAAATCTAGGGAAGCAAGGTTTTTACCACAAGCAGGGACTTACATGCTTTGGCATTACATGATTGGGTAAGGGAAATTGACTTTTGAAATGATTGGTCCACTTTGGGCAGCAAGACTACAAACAGTTCTGGCCTGGTCCTATTGGCCAGTTTCCTAGTAACTGTATAATTAGTGGGCAGGAAAGAATGCAGTAAGGCTAATTCTTCCCCTCAGGGCATTAATGCTAGCTCTTCCCGAAGGAGGCTGGACATGTTTCCAACTAACTAGCCTTTATTCATGCTTCTGCTTTAAACTTTAAAACAATACCCACTGATTTTTAAGTCTTTGGTCTCTCAAATCCACTAAGAATTCATGTAATTGAGATTTTAAAAATGAAATAAAATGAAGTTTCAAATCTTTCTTCCATCTGCTATTTTTCCCATAAACTCTACTGTGTGCCTTCCTTGTGAAAGGAACCTGGGTCTCGCAATGTGCCAGCAGGCCAGGCTCTGATTTTTTTATTTCAATCTTATCATTATTATCATTATTATTATTAATTTGGGTTTTTGAGACAGGGTTTCTCTGTGTAGCCCTGGCTGTCCAGGCCTCTTTGTATACCAGGCTGGCCTCGAACTCACAGACATACTCACAGACATCTACCTGTCTCTGCCTCCCAGTGCTGGGATTAAAGGTGTGTGCACTGTGATTGGCAGGACTTTCTTATAGCCTGGTTGAAGTCATACTTTATGACTTAGGACATGTCTAGACAAGTGAGTGTGAAGAGCTGTCAGGGGTGCAAAACCTTGATTTTGGAGACAGGGTTTCTCTTATGATCTTGCATGTCCTGAACTTGTTTTGCAAACCCAGATGGCCTGGAACTCACACCAGCCTCATCTTGCCCCACTGTCAGCCACAGGCATGTGACACCACACCTGGCTTCTTGTTATAGTCTTTAAAAATGATTTATAATCTCTGTCTGCCTTCCTGAGACCAGCCCTGTTTTGACTGGGAGAGTTTGCAATCACTAAAGAAAGGGGGCAGGGACCCCAGGATTCCTTCTGCAGTGAGCAGGGACTGGCTGGGCCCTGGCTGAGCAGGGGAATTTAAACTGGACACATTTAAACTGGGAATACATAAATTTAAGCTGGGGCTGTGTGTGCAATGGACTAGCTTTACTTACTAATGGACCCTTGTGCTTTTCCCCTTCTTCTAAGAAGTGTAAATTATTATTTGTTTATTATTATTATTTTATTATTTTTATTATTATTAAATTATTATTATTAAGGTGGATGCCTGGTGCCTTATTATTATTAAATTAGTATTATTAAATTATTATTAAATCATTAAATTAAATATTATTACACATTATTATGGTTTGTTTAATTATATTAAATATTATTAAATTAGTTAAATTATTATTAAATTATTATTTAAATCATTAAATTAAATATCATCATTGAATATGGTTAATGATTAATATTATTAAATTATTAAATAATATGTTATAATTTGAATATTATTCCTTTTTATTAAATTGTTATTACTAAATTATTAATATTTTATTATTAAAAAGGGAATGAGTTATTATTATTATTATTAAATTATTATTATTAGCAGTGTAGTATTAAAAAGGGAATCTCCTGTGTTTTTTTTGGAGGAAATTTTATTTATGATTCATGGTGTAAGTTCTCTTTCTTATGGAAGATTTCTTTATTATTTGTACACCATTCTGTCTGCACGCCAGAGGAGGGTGCCAGGTCTCACGATAGATTGTTATGAGCCACCATGTGGGTGCTGGGAATTGAGTTTCAGGACATCTGGAAGAGCAGCCTAGATCTTAAACTCTGTGCCATCTCTCCCCCCCTCATTTTTTATTTTATTTTTTAAATTATTATTTATTCATTTTACATCCCTGTCTTAGACCCCTCCCTCTTCTCCTCCCAGTCCTACCCTCCCTGTTTCCTCTATCATCCTCACCTGGCTCTTCAGAAAAGGGATCACACTGCCTCTTCCTGTGCACACCCACCCACCCCAGCATATCAAGTGGCATCAGCACTGAGCACATACTCTTTGCCTGATGAGCAACAGGGGAAAGTGAAAGAAGAGCTAGCTTGTGGGTCAGGGTGCATTCATATGTGTGTTGGTCCTGCTGTGTTTACAAGGCCTTGTTACCCTTGTGTTCTTCATCCACTCTGTGCTTACACTCTGCACACAGAGTTTCTTGAGCCCTTAGGGGCATGGTTTTTTGGAGACATCTCATTTAGGTGGAATGGCCCAAGGCCTCTCACTGTTTGCATATGGACTGGATGTGGGTCTCTGTATTTATTCCCATCTGCTGCAGGAGGAAGTTTCCAATGATGGCCTAGCAAGGCACCAATCTGTGAGTATGGCTGTGATCCTTTAGCAAAACTGTAGCATTTAGATTTCTCTTATGTCCTTGGCCTCTGTAGACTCAGGTTCCTGGACCACTCAAGCAGTATTGGATCAAGGTTCCTTCTCATGGAGTGGGCCTCCTGAAACCCAACTAGATATTAGTTGGTCACTTCTGTGACCTTTATACCACAAGCACACCAGCAAATCTTGTAGGCCAGTCACTTTTGGAGAGTGAAGGATGTATGGCTGGTTTGGTGTGTACTTTTCTCTTCTGGTGGCATGCAGCTTATGTTCCAGTATCGAAAACAGCAGTCTATAAGGGTGAAGGTTCTTGGTAGGTGCCAGGTGGGATTCGCTATGTCCATTAACTTGTGAAGGTGTTGTCCTCAGCAACAGAATCTTACCATCAGGTTGGGGAGAGCACTGGAAGATGGACACAGGTGGGGGCCCCAGGCCCTGCTTTGATCTATCACAGAGACCTCCTGAATCCCGACTCCACAGGACTCTGGGAAGCCTGCTCTCAAGACACGCCCTTGTCTGTTCTTATTAAATTGAAATAAATACATAGCATTAAATGAAAACATCATATATATATAATATATAAAGCTAGTTATATATATAACTATATATATAACTATAACTATAATATAACTATATATATAAATATATAGTTATATATATAACATATATATATATAACTATATATAGTTATATATATAACTATATATATAGTTATATATTTTTTGGTATTAATATATATATATATATAAAAACTATATACATGTCTAGTTATTGGTAACCAGAGGGCACCAGATTCTCTTGACAGATGGTTTGCACCGTGTGGTCCCTGGGATGGAACCTGGCACCTTGGGAAGAGAGGGACAACAGGGCCCTGGCCTTCTGCGATGATTTTTTTTTTTTTTTTTTTTAAGATTCATCCATCCATCTATTCATTCATCCATTCATTCATTGTACAGCATTCTGCCTGTGCACCAGAATATCCCATTACAAATGTCTGTGAGCCACCATGTGGTTGCTGGGAATTGAACTCAGAACCTCTAGAAGAGCAGCCAGCGTTGTTAACCTCTGAGCAATCTCTCCTGCCTACATTTTTTTAATCTTTAAAAAAGGTTTATTTTCCATGTGAGCACGTTTCTGCCTTCCCAAGACTAGTCCTGTTTGACTGGGAGACTGGAAATTAATTTTTAAAAGGCAGAGTGACCCCAGGATCCCTTCTCCAGGGACCAGGGACCAGCTGGACTGCATCTAATCAGGAGAATTCAAAGAGCACATTTGTCCTGCACACAAGTTGCTTCCAGCAGCCCTGTGTGTTTACTTCCTGTACCAGGGGAAGGGCGATGGCATCACAAATTGGCTCGAAAGGCTCCTGATCCTGAAGACTGCTAGGGGCACAGGGCGGGGACATTGACAGAACACCAGGGACCAGGAAAACGCTCTGTGTGTTGGGGCACGAGGAAAGCGCTTCCAGGGGATACTTCTGGGTCCTGACAAAGCTCCAGGCTAAATAAGAAGGAGGAGGATGGCTTGTGAGTGTGCAATGCAGTGCGTGCAGCATTCTGGGAATTGTATTTCTGCGTCTGTGACTCGGCAAAGCAGACAATACAGTGAGACCTGGCTATGTTACTACAAACAATCCCAGAAGTCCTTGCTCTGAGGCAGTTCTCACAGAGGCTCCAGCAGGCACAATGCACAATGCACTCTGGGATTATTTGTAGTTCCTGGCTATGGAGTACTTGGCTTTAAGAATTTCCGTGTCTGGTACATTTCATCATGAGTTCAGTGCTCTGTCATAAGGATGTTCACAATCATAAAAGATAAAACAGATTATTTATTTATTTATTTATTTATTTATTTTTTTTTTTTTAGTCTATGAGACACCTATAATACAACGTGAGTGGCTTGAAGTGGAGCTGAAATGCGGTAGATAGATTTAATGCCTGGACAGCTCCTAAGAGGGTGGATGGGGTATTGGAGCTTTTGGAGAGGACTGTGCTGAATGTTAAATGGAACGCGAGCACCCACAAGCATACATGCCATGTCTTCAATGTGTTATGTACTGTTGAAAAAGCAGGCACTTGAGGAAAACTATAGGTTATATTCCAAGAAGCTGGCAGTTGGTGGAAATTCAAAGTTCAAGAGTTAGCAGACACCTCTTCATTTTCCTAGTTCCTCATTCTGCATCCTGTTATTTTCAGGTATTTCAGACATAACAAACAGCATCTTTTTCGGCTGGAAATGGACTGTAGTTTTCAGTTCAGATAGGTAGTAACATATAATTTTTGAGGATTCTCTTAGAAAACCCTTCCCAGTAACTCAAAAGTTGACTTCTCATACCTGGTGTTGGAGTTTTTGTTAGATGGAGGGACAATTGTCATCACAGATGGCAAAATTACATTTAAACTAAATTTTAGTTTTATACAACAGCTTACATGGATTATACTATATCTTAGATAGTTACTAGTATGATTCCATAATATTTTTTCAGACATCATATTACTTTATTGTTATTTTACCATCTTCCCTTTTGTATTTCTTTCTGTCTTACCTCTGAAATTATTATACCCCTTCAAGTTTTTTCCCATTTCCTCTTTCAAATCTCTATACCCTTCTACTTCCTACTGCACCTCCCACACTTCCATTCTCACCTTGGAAATGGTCACTATTTCATTCTTGGTTTTTTAATTACTGCCGGATATAGACTCACATATGAGTACACACATATTCAGTTTAGAGCTGGGAAACTTAGAACAGAGAATATGTGAAGTTTGTCTTTCTGTGTTTGGATTACCTCATATAACATGATTTTTTTTTCTAGTTCCATCTATCTACCTGCAAGTTTTATGTTTTATACTACTCAATAGTGATGCATTTTAAAATCATGACCTAAAGAGCTAATATTTAATTCATTTTTAAGGTTATTTAATAATTACATCATTTTGTGCCTTCTCTTTTCTTCCCTCCAAACCTTCCCACAGACCTCTCTTATTTCTCTTTCAAATTCATCTTCTTTTTTTCAAATTGGTATCATGCTCTTAATATAAGTTGCTCAGTTTAATAATGTTACTTCCATGCATGTTTTCAGGGTTGATTGCTTGGTATTGGATAACTAACTGATTTTATGAACTTTCCTGGAAATTTTTTTTTCTCACACTCTCAGCATTTATTAGTTTCCTGCATATTTTTTTCATAGGATTAAGGACAATAGTTTCTTCCTAGACCACTTTTGCATATCTATTAGCATTTCCAATTTTCAGTTCATTTTTATACAGGTATATTGGTAAGCATTTTTTCTTTATTTTTATATTGGTCCATCTTATGGGTGTACCTTCTGATATTATTAGGAGACACATTACCAGAACATACTCTGATCCTCTGCCCATATATATATATATATATATATATATTTTTTTACCATATTACCTCCTGTTATGCATGATCACTGAGTCTTAGATCTGGGAATTGTTTTGTAGATGTATCAGATGTGACTGTTCTCCAGAATTCTGCCTTGTGATTGGTTGTGGTTTTCAGTCATGATTGTGGTTCAAGGAAAAGCTTCCTTGATCAGTGTTGAACTATACATATCTATGTGCATTATTAAAAGTATTTAGGTTGCAACATGTTTATATTCATGCATGTACTTACATGTATTATAGGGATTTTATGTAGATAATTTCACAGTATGATTGCTTAAAACTCTTTCAGAAATTTACTGTTATTTCACCTACTTCCCTTCTTTTATATTTATCCTGTAAAAATACTAGGGTTCTTAAAGCTCAGGAGTTCAAGATCGCACCCTTCTCAGGAATTCCCACAGACCACAACTCGATGCAAAAGCAAGATTTTTTTTTATTTCAATTGGGATAGGGTCACCCCTCCAAAGGCAGGAAATGACCCCAAGCATGCAAAGCACATGGTTTTTATACTTAAAAATCTGGCCAATTTTGCTCTATACATTGATTGGTCAGCAAGAATAGCATGAAGATAGTTTACAGATAGTTGTTTGCAGTTTTTGGCCTTTTTGTCACTTTTCTCAAAACAACTCACCCTGCCCTTCAAGAGCTACCTGCATCTGGCTTCAATTCAAGGCTATCTCAGAGCAGTTCATCCTTCATTTGAGAGCCATATGCCTCTGGCTTTAAATTCAAGGATGGGAATAGTCACAGCTGTTTTTCTTTTAGAGTTGTTTTCATTCTCAGGTGGGCTCTCATCCCTTTTCTTTGTGCTCCAATTTTAACCCTAAAATTGTGGATCAGTCTCAGAGAGAGATTGATACTGCCTCTGGAGCATCAGGACCTGAACCACACTTACACATTCCTAACAAAGGCAAGTAATCAGTTAACAATACAGGGTACTATTGTGAAAAGGAGCAAAAGGGTAGCAAAAGGTCCCAGTAAAGAGAAGCACATAGGGAGCAGACCATTAAACCCATTCCAAAGGAGATTCTATTAATTCTCATCTCTTTTTTCAAGATCTTTTTGTAATTTTTTTAATCTTTCCTTTAACAATGCCTGATTTATTAGTGTAAAAACAGCATTTCTCCTGTAGGGCTAAGCAGATTCCTCCTTTTTGGCTGTAAGGAGGTCTAATCCCCTCTGGTTCTGGAGAACTACTTCTGCTAAGGAATTGAGCTTGTCTTGGAGTTCATTGATGGTGCTCGAAAGCAAATTGTACATCACTAATTAACTGTTGGGACAGTTTGTTGTATTTATAAAATAAAAAACCCAAACCAGCTGACCCAGCGCCTATGGAAGCAGTCAGCCCAATTCCCACTAACAGAGGAATGAACTGAACAGCTCTCTTTGTTCTTCCAGCCATTAAGTCACAGCTCAGGATTGGGACTGTCTTTTCCCCTGGAATGATGCTAATATCAGGGAGTTGCTGTACACAGGTCCCAGTCCAATCTGTGGGCAAGAACATATAGGCTTTTTATTCCTGTGTAAGAAAACAGTGTTATTGTCAGGGCAAAGAGCTGTGGAGATGTCAATTGTTGAATCACAAATGGCAAAGGTAGCATCCCCTACAGGTAGATCTGAGCTATCATTTTTGTAGGGTTTTGTCAAACAGGTAACATTTTTGTTGAAGAGAGGCTGCACTCTCATAGGGGGTGCTGAGTGTCAGGACCCTCAGCAGTGGAATAAGTGGCATTAGGGGGGAGGTCCAGAGGAACAGGCTGCCCTTTTCAGAGGAGGAGCCAGCAGTCACTTGCAAGCAAGGGTTGGTGTCATTTAGGAGGCTATGAGTGGCAGTAATAACATCTACAGTCTGGGGTCTAAAATAACGTTTCCTCTACTATCAGGAAGAACCAAAGGGTGGTAATTGAGGATGAGTATTCTTTTTTCAATTAACTCTTTAATGCATTGTTTAACCTGTTCTTGTCTGCCTGATCCTGCAGCCCTCCTCCATCTGAAAGGTGAATGAGAGGTACCTTTCTTCAGCATACAGGCTTCCCTCCTACCATCCCCAAACAAGGGGTTTGGAGTAATTTAGATCCATGGCCTCCTGTTGGCACACTGTGGGACCAATCGTCTATCCTCATCTCCTCCCTGACTTGGTTCAATATGGCAGTGAAATAGGTGATGTTATCTTTTCCAATACATTGTTGCACAACTCTATAGCAACTCCTATGCACATCCTGTTGGTAGTTATCACAAGGGTAAGGCCTGGGGCACAAATTTACATAAGGAATCATTTTAGGCTTGGTTACACAATGTCATTCTAAACTTGGGGTGCTCCCTGAAGTTTGTAGGGCTCTATATGCCCATGTATCACCACACTCAACTTGAACATAGGCCTTGTTTGGGCCCCAAATCTCACCATTAAGTAAGGCTCTGCCATTCATCACCCCACCCTTGCAATCACAGGGTTTACCATGCATTGCTTCCAGGGCCTTGTGAGCCTGGTGAGGATCACCAAAACTCCCATCAATAGTTACCCAATTGAGAACAAACAGCACCACCCAGAGGTACCATTGTCTGTCTTTACTGGTCAAAGAGTTCATTGTCCCTGATGAGTTTCAGTTTTAACAGGTTGCTGGAGGCTTGGACTTTCCAGGTGTCAGCAGGTTGATGAAGAGCAGGCTTGACATGTGACCCATGGATCCAAGCTGCAATGCCCTCTGCTTTGGCAGCTGTTGGGTGTGAGCAGGACACAATAAGGACCCTTCCACCAAGGTTCCAGATTCTGCTGTGGTGTCATAACAAGTACACCAGATCAACCTGGAAATGATGGGGCACCTCCAGGACCTGGGCGCATATGCACTACCAAACTTGCTCCAAATTTCTTTCTGAATAAGTTGCAGTCCTTTCAGCCTGGACAACAAGTCAGAGTTACCACTAGTTCTGTCAAGGGGGTCCCCAAGAAGAGTCAGGGAGCAGGAAAACCATATAGTAGTTTGAAGGGAGTTAAGCCTAGTATGGAGGGAGTATTTCTGACTCTAAAGAGGGCCAAGGGATGGATCACTGCCCAGTCACCATCAGTCTCCATGGTCAATTTGGTGAGAGTCTCTTTGAGAGTTCTATTCATTCTCTCTACCTATCCTGAACTTTGAAGTCTATAAGGACAATGTAATCAATCAAGCCCCAGAAACCTGGCCACCTCCTGGCTTACCTGAACAACAAAGGTTGGCCCATTGTCTGACCCAATTACCTTTGGAATACCAAACCAAGGAAAAAATGTCTTCCAGAATATTTTTGGCCATGACCAGGAGGTTTTTTCTTTGTGTAAAAAAGCTTCCACCCATCCTGAGAAAGTGTCTAAAAAACCAGGAGATATTTATTGCTTACCTGGATGGTTTACTTTCAGTGAAATCCACTTCCCAATGCTTTCCAGGTCTAGTTCCTTGTCACTGGCCAGCAGTGACACCTGAATACCACCTGAGAGAGGGCTGGGAGAGAGAGAGAGACAGGGTGACACAGAGAAGGACACCAAGTCTACATGCTGATCCAGGTGTCGATTTAATGGATGTCAGGTTAACACTTAAGTAGGCAGAAAAGTACAAGAAGTTTCTCATGTAGGAGCTTTACTTGGTCAGAACACACAGAGCCTGTTGTCTGGTTTGTCTGGTTGCTACACACACACAGTTTTCTCAGGGTCAGAGCAGTCTGCTGTAGGACCACCAAGGTCAGTTTATAAGAAACTGGACTTTGGAAAATAGCCAAAGCCAATAGGCTGGATTCCCCTGCTCCATTAATTAACAAAAATTTGCCATTAACTCCAAAAAGGCTGCCACAGTTCCTCTCAGCCACTTCCCTGTGCTCTGGAACTCTGACCTATGTTTATCCTCTGGCAAGGTTCACATGCCCTAGTCACTCTCTCAGTCAGGGTGGTGAGGTTTAGTGTTCAGTACTTGGATTGGCGGGCAACTTCAGCCAATTTCTTTGCCCACAAGTGAGTCCACTAATGCATCTGAGTTATTAATCTCTCAGCTTCTTCCTGTAGCAGAATGATTTTACCTTTAGAGTCAATCCATGCCCCACATTGGTGTCAGATATCCCTGTTTTTTTGCCATATTAACTTTAAGTCACTTTCTGAGTAGTTTAGTCATTCTTCTCTGGAAAGTTCAGCAGTTAGTACCACTGGGATGGAGTTTCCTCTAGCAGCTACTTTAGCCTCCTGATCAGCCATGTTATTCCCCTTTGTTGCCTCAGAAGTCCCCTCTGCTGTCCTGGCAATGAATAATGCTTACCTTGTCCAGCAGCAACAAGGCATTGAGCAAAGTCAAAATCTCATTTTTATTTTTATCTCTTTACTGGCTGATGTTAGCAGGCCTCTCTGCTGATACATGGCCTCTTGCTCATGGGCTGTTGGTAAGGCAAACCAACTATCAGTGTAGGTGTTTATCTTTTGCCCTTTTCCCAGAGCTAATGGCTGGGTTAAAGCAATCATTTCAGCTTGCTGAACAGATGTGCCCTCTGGCAATGCCTGGGCCCATATTACCTTATGTCCATCTACTACTGCTGCCATTGCCTTTCTCTTCCCGTTCTCCCAAAACTGCTCCCATCCATATAGTATGTCATCACACAGTAGGGCAGAGGCTGATCTTTCATGTCCTTTAGCCATCCCTGTTCCTCTGCTAGAACCTGCAAACAATCATGCTCCAGGGGCTGGATTTCTGAATCTAACAATAAGGTGTCAGGGTTTAGCAAGGGTGCTAGGTTATAGGCATACATGGTCCTTGGTTGGAGAAACAGTCTTATAAAAGACCCCTGTGCTCTGATATATTTGGTCCTTGTAGAGTTCCTGTCCTCTCCAGGTCACACTAACTCCCCCTTCTGTCATATGATTCCCTGTGTTCTGCCCAAGGTTTGGTTATGAGTCTCAGCATCAGCTTTGATATACTGCTAGGGAGAGTCTTTCATAGGTCCTCTGGGGTAGGCTTCTGTCCTGTTTCTTGTTTTTGCCTATATCCATACCATTGGTCTTTCTAAATGAGGATTGATCATCTTAACCCAGGTCCTCTTTCTCATTTATCTTCTTTAGGTGTACAGATTTTAGTATGTTTATCCTATCTTATAGGTTTAGCATCCACTTAAAAGTGAGTGTATACCGTGTATGTCTTTCTGCTTCTGGGACACCTCACTGAGGATTATCTTTTCTGGATTGTTTGTTTGTTCATGTTTACATTTTATGACTTCTTTGAATGGTCTAGAATTAAACCTGTCTGTTGTATAGCTGGTAAAGAGGTTTCCCATTTTATAATCTGTTTCACCACCTAAAGAATGGATTGCAAAAGCATTTTAGTTTCATGTTGTAAGACCTGGAGTCTCACTGCTCAAGAGCTCGGGATTGTGCCCTTCCCAGGAACACTCATAGACCACAACTCGATGCAAAAGCAAGAGTTTTATTCCAATTGCGATAGGGTCCCCCCTCCAAAGACAGATGGCCCTGAATATGCAAAGCACAGGGTTTTACACCTGAAATTCAAACCACTTTTGCTCTATACATTGATTGGTCAGCAAGAATAGCATGAAGATAGTTTACACCTGGTTTTAAGTAGTATACAGCTGGTTGTAGATAGTTTACAGGTGGTTGTAGATAGTTGTTCTCAGAACAGTTGCCCCTTTCCTTCAAGAGTTATCTACACCTGACTTCAATTCAAATAATCACTGTTGTTTTTCTCATTCCCAGGTGGTCTCTCACACACCCCTTTTTTGCCTCAATTTTAACCCTAAAATTGTGGATCAACCTCATGGAGAGGTTGATACTCTTTCTGGAGCATCAGGACCTGAACTGCACTTATACTTTCCCAGACAAAGGGGAGTTCTGGTCTGAGAGTTTATTGTCCCTGATGAGTTTCAGTTTCAGCCGATAGCTGTAGGCTTGGACATTCCAGGTGTTTCAGGTTGATGAAAAGCCACCTTAACGTGTGACACGTGGATTCAAGCTGTGATGCCCTCTACTTTGACGGCAGTTGGGGTGGTGAGCAGGATGTAATAAGGACCCTTCAACTGAGGTTCCAGATTCTGGTTGCCATGTCACTGCACATATACCAGATCTTCAACGTGGAACTGATGGGGCACCTAAAAGGACCCGGGCGCATAGGCACTGCCAACCTTGCTCCAAATTTCTTTCTGAATAAGCTGCAATTCTTTCAGCCTGTACAAGTCAGATTTACCACTAGTTTTATCAAGGGGGTCCCCAAGAAGAGTCAGGGAACAGGAACCCATATAGTAGTTCAAAGGGAGTTAAGCCTAGTATGGAGAGAGTATTTCTGACCCTAAAGAGGGCCAAGGGAAGGAGCACCGCCTTGTCACCGCAAGTCTCCATGTTCAATTTGGTGAGAATCTCTTTGAGAGCTCTATTCGTTCTCTCTACCTGTCCTGAACTTTTAGGTCTATAAGCACAATGTAACTTCCAATCAAGCCCCAGAAACCTGGCCACCTCCTGGCTTACCTGAACAACAAAGGTTGGTCCATTGTCTGACCCAATTACCTTTGGAATACCAAACCAAGGAAAATGTGTTCCAGAATTTTTTTGGCCACGATCAGGGCGGTTTATTTCTTTGTGGGTAAAGCTTCCACCCATCCTGAGAAAGGGTCCACAAAAACCAGGAGATAATTTTTGCCTTACCTGGATGGTTTACTTTCAGTAAAATCCACTTCCCAATGCATTCCAGGTCTAGTTCCTTGTCACAGGCCAGCAGTGACACCTGAATACCACCTGAGAGTTGGCTGGGAGAGAGAGAGAGACAGGGTGGCACAGAGAAGGACACCAAGTCTACATGCTGATCCAGGTGTCGATTTAATGGACGTCAGGTAAACAAGTAGGCAAAAAATGTACAAGCAGTTTCTCATGTAGGAGCTTTACTTGGTCAGAACATAGGAGAGCTCACTCAAGGTTACACAGAGCCTGCTGTCTGGTTACTATGGTTGCACACAGTTTCTCAGGGTCAGAGCAGTCTGCTGTAGGACCACCAAGGTCAGATTATAAGAAACTGGACTTTGAAAAATAGCCAAAGCCAAGAGGCAGGATTCCACTGCTCAGAGGCCATTAACTCCAAATTTGCCATTAACTCCAAAAAGGCTGCCACAGTTCCTCTCAGCCACTTCCCTGGGCTCTGGAAACTCTCACCTATGTTTACACACTGGCGAGGTTCACACGCCCTAGTCACTCACTCAGTCAAGGTGGTGAGGTTTAGTATTCGGTACTGGGATTGGCTGGCAACTTCAGCCAATTTCTTTGCCCTCAATTGAGTCCATTTATACATTTGAGTTATTAATCTCTCAGCATCTTCCTGTGGTAGAATGATCTTACCTTTGGAGTTTATTCTTGCCCCCAAGTCAGTGTCAAATATTCCCTTTTTTTGCCACATTAACTTAAGTCACTTTCTGAGTAGTTTAGTCATTCTTCTCTGGGCAGTTCAGCAGTTAGTACCACTGGGACAGAGTTTCCTCTAGCAGCTGCTTTAGCCTCCTGATCAGCCACATTATTCCCCTTTGCTGCCCTGGAAGTCCCCTTCTGATGTCCTGGGCAATGAATAATGCTTACCTTGTCCAGCAGCAACTAGGCATTGAGCAAAGCCAAAATCTTGTTATTATTTTTTATCTCTTTACTGGCTGATGTTAGCAGGCCTCTCTGCTGATAGATGGCCCCGAGCTCATGGGCTGTTGGTAAGGCAAACCAACTATCAGTGTAGATGTTTATCTTTTTGCCCTTTTCCAGAGCTAATGCCTAGGTTAAAGCAATCAATTCAGCTCGCTGAACAGATGTGCCCTCTGGCAACGCCTGGGCCCATATTACCTTATGTCCATCTACTACAGCTGCCCCTGCCTTTCCCTTCCTGTTCTCAAAAAACTGATCCCATCCATACAGTATGTTACCTCGGCATTGGGCAGAGGCTGATCTTTCAATTCCTTCTGCAATCCCTGTTCCTCTGCTAGAACCTGCAAACAATCATGCTCCAGGGCTGGATTTCTGGATCCTGCAATATGGTGGCAGGGTTTAGCCTTGTAGCCAGAGTAAAGATGACTCTATCATTATTCAAGAGCAAGGCCTGGCATTGTGTCATGTGGGCATTCATGAGCCATCAATCAGGTGGCTGCCTTATGACACTCTCAAGGGCATGAGGAGCACAGATGGTGAGGTCCTGTCCCAGAGTCAGTTTGTCTGCATGTTATACTAGTGCCGCCACTGCTTCTATTATTGCCAGGCAGGTTGGCCATCTTGCCACTACTGAATCAAGTGTTTTGGATAGATAGGCTACAGGTCTCTTCCAGGGTCCAATTTTCTGTGTTAGCACCCCATTGGCCATTCCCTGATTCTCAGCCACATAAAGATGGAAGGGTTTGGTTAAGTCAGGGAGTCCCAATGCTGGGGCCAATATTAAGGCTTGTTTGATATTATCAAATGTGGCTTGTTCATCCTTTCCCCAGATGAAAGAGTCATTGCCCTTTGTAAGGGCATGCAGAAGGGCTGCCATCTTGGCAAATCCCGGAATCCACAGCCGGCAAAACCCAGATGTACCTAAAATTTCCCTCAGTTGTTCAGTAGTCCATGGAGGGGGAATACAAAATGCAGTCTCTTTTCTAGCCTCTGATAGCCATCTCTTAACTGACCTGTTTCCTGCAGAGCTGGGCCTTTTTCACTGACACTTCATAGCCAAGGTCACCCATCTCTAGTAAAAGCTAGTCGGTGGCTTTAAGGCAGGTTTCTTTACAATTTTCAGCTAATAGAATTTCATTCACATATTGGAGAAGAACCTGGGGATTGGTGGCCCGGAAGTGTGCCAGGTCCCAGTGTAGGGCTTCATCATTATAATAGGATTTTTAAACCCTTGAGGAAGTTGAGTCCATGTAAGCTGGCCTGATACCCCTGAGTCTGGGTCTTTCCATTCAAAACCAAAAATGTCTTGGCTGGTAGGGCTGAGTTGGAAACAACAACAACAAAAATGTGTCCTTAAGGTCCAGTACTGTATACCAAACCCTGTGAGGGGGAAGGGAACTCAACAGATTTCACGGGTTGGGCATGATAGGGTGTAAGTCCATGATCTGTTTGTTAACTTCCCTCAAGTCCTATACGGGTTGATAGTCGTTGCTCCCAGGCTTCTGAACTGGCAGCAATGGAGGTTTCCAGGTGGATTGGCACCTTTTGAGAACCCCTAGGTCAAGGAGCCACTGTATGTGAGGGCGAATCCCATCACGGGCTTCCTTAGACATCGGATATCATAGCAGTGCGACTGGGATAGCCTGAGGCTTCAGATCTATTTGAACTGGGGGCTGTCTCTCTGCTTTTCCTAGGCCATCCGTTTCAGCCCATGCCCTGGTACATCTCTGTAGCGAGTTCTCTTTTGTATTTGTTCGTTCATTCATTCATTTGTTTTGTTTTTAGACAGAATTTCCTTGTGTAGCCTTGGCTGTCCTAGACTCATTTTGTAGACCTGGCTAGCCTCAAATTCAGGCCTCTTCTTCCCTGAGTGCTAGGATTACAGGTATGTGCCACCATGCCCAGCTAACAAAGATTGAGTTCTAAAACAGGCAGGGCTATGTAGAAATATCATGGATTTAAATGATCCCCCAAAATGTACTATGTATCTCAAATTATAGGGTATTTTTTTCTCCTCAGGGATAGTCCACAGAGCTGGGTCCTGGTAGTGTTCCTGGTCCTGGTCCTCAGAGCCTAGCTCTTGGCCCAGTGGGGCCCCAAAATTCTGCTGTCAAGCACTGGCCCTGTTGGGCTTTTTTAATGGGGCTCAATCTTTCCCAGTAGACCCCCTGCACACCAACTACAAACCTGGCAGCATCTTTTATAGATGGATGCACATGCCCAACTCGCAGGAAACTTTCGACAAAAACAGGCTCCATACCCCTTGGCTCAGCCAGTACCACAGCCCAGGAATGGCTCCACCACTGTGGGCATATGGGGAGGCTCCATCTCGAATACATCAATTAAGTTGAGTAAGCAACAACTTTTTAATTATAATATGAAACCAACAACAATAACGCAACAGTGAAAAACAGCAATTTAAAAATATACAAAATAAAGGAATATTTTCTCTAAGGTGAGCAGGTGCTGGGTGTAGCTCAGCCGGCAATGGTACCAACTATATGTCTGCCTTGGGCAGCGAGGACAGGTGCCCCCAAGTGCACCACAGTGGAGAGAAACAGTAGCTCATCAACCAAGTCCACAAGGGCCTGTGAGTCCTCTGATGCTAAAGCCGGACGTTGCACTGGTCCAGCTTCTGGCAAGACTTGGGGTCCCACATCCATGGGATCCAGGACCTCAGCATCCTCTTGGGGCTTAGAATCTGCCCCCGAAGCCAGGCTTCATTTCTCCTGCGCCACCAAGGCCTCTTGCATGGGCAGCTCTGCAGTTGAGGCCCCAAGTAGCCCAGGATCTGAGCACAGAAAGGGGTGAGCCGTCATCCGGGTTAGGGGAGCAGCCTGAAGGCACGCAGAATGGGGTGAGCTAGCCCAAGATGGCCTCTCCATGCCAGGGAAAGCACAATCCCCTCTCTTACCCACAGAACGGTCAAGCTGACAGACATCCTGTTCTGCTTCATTGGCCAGAGCTTCAGGACACTTCCCCTGTGGGACACGGGGCTGGAATCAGCTGCTGGCTCACCAGGCACCTCCCCCGGGTCCACACCCTCTTCCTAATCATCCTCCTCCTTCTCTCCTCCTCGGACTTCAGCTTATCCCGGGCTTATCCATTGCCCAGAGGATCTCCCCAGATTTGCAGCCCAACCAGTGGACTCATGGATCCTGGCATAGTCTAGCAGCCACCTCATGATGGCGAGGTCCGGGGCCCCACAGAAAAACTGGGGGAATTTCTGCAGCCACTGGGACAAGAATGATAAGATGGCCCTGTGGGTAAGAGCAGGGAAGAGGGACATGGGGTCGGGAGCCTGGCCTCACTTCAGGGCTGCGGGGCAGGGCATGGGTGTCCCCCAAGGCCCTTCCGCTCCTGTCCCTCCCTCTGCTGCTCAAAACCCATGAGCCCTGTGGGAAACCTCTGTCCTCTACCAGCAGGCAAGGTCCTGGGGACAGTCCCTAGGGAGAGAACCCCAAAGGCTTGGTCTTCAACCCTGGCCGCCCCAAACAACGCTCCCCTCTCACCTCCCCCTCCACCCCAAGCCCACTCATGTCTTTGTCTGCTAATCCTCCTCACAGTCGGGCTTGAAGGATTTATACCTGTGACAGTTCACAGGGGTGTCACCCTTAAGGCCTCGTGTCCCCAACCCACCCAGACATCTAGAAGGAACTATTAGAATCTTCCCAGGGAGGGGTTTGAGGGTACTGGGGGCTCCATCCATAACAAACACTGCATATGGGGTCCAGAATCCTTTACACAAACAGGGAAAGGACGATCAGGGCGTGAGAAAGGGTAGTGTGTGACACTCCCTGTGGAAGGGGAATGGCACCTGTTAGAGCCCCACCCCTGCCCCAATCTCCCATGCTTGGCCATGCCACTTTAAGGGGCCAGGCCTTAAAGTCTGAGTCCCAGGCTGCTGGGACTCAGACGTCCAGTTCTGTGAGGGCACAGGGAAACAGCAGGAGAAGATCTGAGGGCTGTCTAGATCTCTGGCTGGTCTGTCCAGGCTGCTGTTGCTCTCCTACATTTTCAGGATCAGGTCCAGAACCATCCAGATAATGGCAAACTTTGGATAAAGGGCCAGAAAGAAGCAGAGGGTTACCCTGTCTTCCCTCTGCACAGCCGCGGGCAAATAGGGAATCATCTGCTCCACATAGTCCAAGCCATCATTGCTGAGCATGGGGATGCCATGCAGGAAGGCTCACTCCTTTTCGCTATGAGGTAAGACCAGGGCATGAGGGAGGCTCTAAGTGTGCAAACCCCCAGGGGCACCAACGACCCCTTTCCCTACACTGAAGCGGGAAGCAGACATGATAAGCACCCCTCAGTGTCCCAACAGGAACACTCTCCCAGGCTGCGACCATGGTGGACGGGGTTGGGGTGGACCAGAAAGCTTCCCTGCTGCAGGGCGGCCCTGGTTACCTTGGTCTCCCAGGGAGGAACAGGCCAGAAACGTGTCAGGGTGAGAACCACGTGTCTCCAGTAGCGGCACAGGCGACCACCGCTGTCTTCACTGAGATCTGAGCCCCTGGAAGTCTGGAAGCAGAACAGACTCATCTCTCCAGCTCCTCTGGACCGGCTGGTCTGTCCAGGCTGCTGTTGCTGCTGCTGGCCTCCCGTTACCTGGCAACCGGGGTTCGAGTTCCATCTGGAACCGGGCTGAGGAAGCATGGTCACTTCCTGGAGTCACCCTGACAGAGCCTCCCCATCCTGGGCTCTCCCTGGGGACCACGAGCCCTGCAAGCTCTGCTGATTTAACCATCAACAGTTCCAGAGAGAAATGATGGAGAAGTTGCCTCCCGTCACCACTAGAGGGCATAGAGGCACATGAGAGGGTGCAAGGATGAAAAGAACAGCAGCAGCAGAGAGGGATGGCTACCATCCCTCTTTAATCTATTATTATTATTATTATTATTATTATTATTATTATTATTCCTTTCTTTCTTCTTCCCTAGTATACTGCAAACAAATTCACCTTCTTTCATTTCCCCTATGAACTAAAATGCTCTCATCTCTCAGCCTTTGAATATGTAAGTTCTTTATCCTTTCTAGGGTGTTAGGTAACTCTTGCTTTCCTTTAGGTTTCATAGTGGAATTTATAGTGATGTATACATTTCTATGCATGGTCTATGGGTTTGTTTATGGTGGATTACCACACAAGACTGAAAGCTTATAGAGAAAGACTGGTGTTTTACATCAATCATTTTTTGTGTGTTCAGGACTTAGCAGAATTGGGTATCTAATTCACAATAACTATCTGTGGAAGGACAAATAACCTTTTTAAAAATTAAATTACTTTAACAAAGTCTTCATAATCTGATAGTAATACAGAATTCCCTACCTAAAGGATGGGAGCATGTAGCATTTTATTTGTTAATGCCAGCCATTGTGCCATCTGTAAAAAACATTTCCTGAAGTCTTTTTATCTTGTTCTGTTACTGCTGTTACTAAGACAGCCTACTCTATGCCTGTTGCCTGTTGCCTTCTCTGTGTTCTCTTTAATTTATCCCATAACAAGTTACTTCCTTTAAGCTTTAGTGAGGTTTAGCATCTGGCTTTATTATATCCAAGACTATCTGTTTCTTCCTGTTTTGTACAGAAGGCAGGAATACAATAGGAGGTAGAACATTTGCTTAAGGGGAAGGAAAAAAGAAGAAGGAGAATGAGGAGAAAGAAACATTGCTTTTCTTTATGCAGAAACACTTTCTTCAATACAGGGGTTAACAGTCTTCTTGTCTCTGCATTCTAAACAAGATAGAAATTCCAGATACAGCAACAGTGATACTTATTTGGTGTTAGTTATTTTAACCTTGTCCTTCTCCTGACATTTACCTGCTTTATATGTGGTTGGTTTATACATATGTTCATTTTCTGGGATGAATCAATTTTTTCATTAGGTTTTATGACATGTCATATTCCTCAGAAAGTGTCCTGAGGTTTGCATCCTACCATACTTATCCCTAGGAGACCATATCTGCAAAGGTGATTATGTCCTCTCTGTACATCATTTGATGATTTCAGGATGCATCTTGAATCTTGTTTTCAAGAGAATGTTGTAAACAAGCCTTAAGCTTAACAGGTATTTTATGCCTCTTGAAAAAATTTTCATCATAAAATGTCCTGTCTGAAAAGAGCATCTGAGATCATTGTAAAATGCACTCTGTGATGCAAGCTGCAGAAGTGTTTCATTTATAACTTGGGAGCTCTTATGTTTGGGGGCATAGATGTTAAGTATTGAAATGTTATATTGCTGGATGTTTTTTTTAATATGTCATGTCCTTTTGCAATCTTTTGATTAGCTGTTTTTGAAAACTTTTTGTTAGATATTAAAATTGCTTTACAAACTTGATACTCTAATCCATTTATTTGGAATATCTTTTCCAACCCTTTACCTTGAGATAATGTCTATCTTGATGTGAAGCTGTGTTTGATGTATTTAGAAGAAGGGTGGATTCTGTTTTATCATCCATTTTTGTGAGCCTGTGTCTTTTTATTGGTGAATTTGGGTCAATGGTATTAAAAGATATCAAACAGTGATTGTAAATTGGTATTTTTTGGTGGTGGTGGTTTTAGCACCCTGTGTTGGGCTGTATTTATAGATACATATTATTTAAATTTGACCTTATCGGAAACATCTTATTTTCCCATTTGGTGATTGAAAGTTTCTGGGCATGGTTAGTAATTTGTCTTTGCTTCTGTAGTTTTTTAGTGTCAGAAGCACTCTGTCTAAGCCCTTCAACTTTTAGCATTTTTACTGAGAATACAGGATTAATTCCAATAGATCTGCTTTTTTTTTTTTTTTTTTTTTTTTTTTTTGGTTTTGTTTGTTTTTGGTTTTGTTTGATTGTTTTTGTTGTTTTGTTTGTTTGTTTTGTTTTCAGTTGCAGCTTTTTATATTCTTTCTTCATTCTGTATATTTAAAGTTTTGATTATTCTCTGCCAAGAGGACTTTCTTTTCTGATCCAGTGTCTTTGGTATTTTTGTATGCTTCTTGTGCTTTGCTTAGACATCTTCTTCTTTAGGTTAAGAATTTTTTTCTTGTATGATTTTGTTGAAAATGTCTTCTGGACCTTTGATCTCATCCTTTTCTTCTAATCTGATTATCAGCATGTTTTGTGTTGTCATAATGTCCCAGAGTTCCTGGATGTTTCCTTAATGTTTGTATGTAGACAGGCTGGTTTGAACTTACAGCTCTAACTCCAGTCGAGTGTTGGGCTTAAATCTAGGCCAACATGCCTGGCATCAACATCATCATCATTGGCTGCTGAGCATGGAATATAGAGTTTTAGGTATTTATTTTGTTTTGTTTTTTTGTATGTGTAAGCATAGGTTATTGTGTTAATCTTCATCAACATCTTGCATTTGAAATTTGGCAGGGAGTATATTTAATTTCTTAGGATGGCATTTATTCATGACACTAACACTATCTGAGCTTTCTGAGTCATTGAATTGTGGGGTGTGACGCTCTTCTTACCTGTTTTATTTTTTTTTTTTAATTTTATTTGTTTTATTCACATTTAATTTATTTTTAATTTAAATTTGTTTTTTTTTAATTTATTCTCTGACATGAACTCGAGTCTTTGATCACCTCCTCCTGGGTGGTGCAGTCTTGCAAGGCCACAGAGGAAGATGATGCAGCCATCCTTGATGAGACCTGATAAGCTAGAAGGGAAGGAGTTCCTCCCCAATTAGGAGACTAGAGAAAGGGCATAGGGGAGAGAAGAAGGAGGGTGGGTGGGACTGGAAGGAGATGAGGGAGGGGGGCTATGGCAAGGATACAAAGTGAACAAATTGTAATAAATAAATAAATTAAATTAAAAATAATTTATCCACTTAACATCCCAATTTTAATCTTCTCCTTGTCTCTTCCTTGTCTCACCCTCCATTCTTCTTTCCCCCTTATCCCATTACCTATATCTCAGATACAGGAACCCTCCTCTCCTACCATCTGAACCCAGCCTATCAAGTCTCACTAGGACTGCCTGCATCCTCTTCCTCTGTGGCATGCAATGCCCCTCCACCAAGGAGAAGTGATCAAATAGCAGACAACAGAGTCCATGTCAGAGACACCTTCTCCCCTTACTATGGATCAAACATGGAGACTGAGCTGCCTATCAGCTACATCTGAGCAGGGTCTGGGTCCTCTTCATGAATGGTCTTTGGTGGGTGCATCAATTTCTGCAAGTCCCCATGGGCCCAGATTTGTTGTCCTTGTTGGTCTTCTTATGGAGGTCCTCTCAGCTCTGGGTCTTTCTACATTCTATCCCCCACTCTTTCCTATGATTCCCTGTGCTCTGCCCAAAGTTTGGCTGTGAATCTAGCATCTGCTTCAATCCCCTGCTGGGCAGAGTCTTTCAGAGGACATGTATGTTAGGCTCTCATCCTGTTCCCTCTCCTCAGTCACTTCTGATGTTGATTCTATTTGCCCTTTTGAATAAGAATTGAGCATCCTCCATAGGGTCCTCCTTTTTATTTAGCTCCTTTAGGTCTGTGGATTGTAGTATGTTTATCCTGTATTATGGCTATTATCCTTATAAACAAATGAGTATATACCATGCATGTCTTTCTTCTTTTGGAATAACTCACTTAGGATGATCATTTCCAGTTCCATCCACTTGCCTGAAAATTTCATGGTTTTTTTTTTTTTTTTTTTAAAAAATACCTGAGGTGCATTCCATTGTGTAAATGTACCACAATTTCTGTAAAACAATTGTTCAGTTGAGAGACATGTAGTTTGTTTCCTATTCTGGCTATTATGAATATAGATGTTATGAACATAGTTGAGCAAATATTTTTTGTTGAATGGTGGAGCATCTTTTTGATATATGCCCAGGAATGGTAGAGCTGGGTCTTGAAGTAACACTATTTCAAATTGTCTGAGAAAGCATCAGATTGGTTTCTAAAGTGGTTGTATAAGTTTGCACTCCACCAGCAATAGAGGAGTGTTCCTCTTTCTCCACATTCTCACTAGCTTGCTGTCACTTCAGGTTTTGACCTTAGCCATGATGGGTTTAAGATGGAATGAATCATTTGCATTTCCATGATGACTACAGATATTGAGCATTTAATGTTTTTCCACCATTTGATATTCCTCTGTGGAGAAATCTCTGTTTAGTTCTGTACCCCAGTTTTAAATTGGATTATTTGGATTATTGGAGTTTAATTTCTTCAGCTCTTTATATATATTGTTTATTAGCTCTTTCAGTTGTATGTAGGGTTGGTAAAGATCTTTTGCCAGGCTGTAGGATGGTCATTTTATTCTATTGACAGAGTTCTTTGCTTCATAGAAGCTTTTTGTTTCATGAGATCCTATTCATTAATTCTTGATCTTAGAGCAAGTGTTCTTGGTGTTCTGTTGAGGAATTTACCTTCTATGCCAATGAGATCAAGGATCTTTCCCACTTTTTATTTTTCTAACAGATTTAGTGTATCTGGTTTTATGTTGAGGTCTTTGAACAACTTGGACTGCAGTTTGATGCAGGGTGATAAATATGGATCTATTTTCATTTTTCCACATGTAGACTTCCAGTTAGACCAGCACCATTTGTTGAAGATGCTGTCCTTTTCCATTGCATGGTTTTGGCTTCTTTGTCAAAAATCAAGTGGCCATAGGTGTGTGGGTTTATTTATGGGTCTTCATTTCAATTCCATTGATCCACCATTTGTTTTTATTTCAGTACCATGCAGTTTTTATTACTATTGATTTATAGTAGAGCTTGAGATCAGGGATGGTGATACCTACTGAAGATCTGCTATTGTACAGGATTGTTTTAGCTATTCTGGCTTTTTTATTTTTCCATATGAAGCTGAGAATTGTTTTTTTCAAATTTTTAATGAATTGTGTTGATATTTTGATGGGAATATCATTTAATCTATAGATTGTTTTTTATTATGATGGCAATTTTTACTATGTTGATCCTTCTGATCCATCAACATGAGAGATATTTCTATCTTCTGGTATCTTTTTCAATTTCTTTCTTCAGAGGCTTAAAGTTTTTTTTTTTTTTTTGTTTTGTTGTTCATATAGGTTTTTACTTGCTTGTTGAGGATAACACCAAAATACATTATTTTTTTTTTTTTTTTTTCCTGCCTATTGTGAAGGGTGTTATTTTCCTTTTTTTTTTTTTTTTAGTCCATTTGTCTTTTGCATACAGGAGTGTGAGTGGTTTTTTTTTTTTTTTTTTTTTTTTTTAGTTAACTTTATATCCAGCCACTTTGATAAAGTGTTTTTCAACTGTAGGAGTTCCCTACAGTAGAATTTTGGAGGTCATTTTTGTATACTGTCATATCATCTGTGAATAGAAATACTTTGACTTCTTCCTTATCAATTTGTATCCCCTTAATCTCCTTTAGTTGTCTTATTGCCTAGATAGGACTTTGAGTACTGTATTGAAGAGATTTGGAGAGAGTGTGTAGCCTTGTCTTGTCCCCAAGTTCAGTGGAATTGACTTAACATTCTTTTCATTTAGTTTGATGTTATACTATTCTGTATATAGGATTTCTGTATATTTCTGTATACTATCTTTACTATTTTTAGATATGTGCCTTTGTCCCCAGTCTCTCCAAGACTTTAAAAAGAATAACTGTTGGATATTGTCAAATGTTTTTTCAGCATCTAAAAAATGGTCCTTTTTTTTTTTAATTTGTTTTTACAGTGGATTACATTGATGGATTCCATATATTAACCTATCCTTGCATGCCTGGGATGAAGCCTACTTGGTCATGGTGGATGATATCTTTGATATGTTCTTGGATTTGGTTTGCAATTATTTTATTGAGTATTTTTACATCATTGTTCATAAAAGACATTGGTCTGAAGTTCTCTTTCTTTTTGGGGATCTTTGGGGATTTATCAAGGTGACTGTGGTCTCACCAAAGGAATTTTTCATGTTGCATCCATTTCTATTTTGTGAAATAATTTGGAGAATATCAGTATTCACTCTTCTTTGAAAGTCTTGTAGAATTCTGCTCTGAAATCATCTGGACCTTGGTTTTTTTTTTTTTTTTTTTTTTGGTTGGGATATTTTGATGGCTGCCTCTATATTTTAGGCACTATAAGACTATTTGATATCTTTACCTGATGTTGATTCAACTTTGGTAAGTGGAATCTAAAGAGAATTGTATATTTCATTTAGATTTTCAAATTTTGGGGCATATAGGCTTTTGACATAAAAGTTAATGGTTCTTTGGATTTTCTCAGTGTCTGTTATTTCTTTTTCTTTCAGACTTTGTTGATTTGGATAGTGTCTTTCTGCCATTTACTTAGTTTGGCTAAGAGTTTGTCTGTGTTTTTTATTTTCTCAAAGAACTACCTCTTGGTTTCGTCGATTCTTTGAATTATTATCTTTGTTTCTAATTTATTGATATCAGCCCTGAGTTTGGGTATTCCTAGTGGTCTACTCTTGCTGGGTGTGTCTGCTTCTTTTTTCCTAGGTCTTTCAGGTATGCCATTAAGTTGCTTGTATGGGATATCTCCAATAGCTTATGATGGCCTTTGTTGCTATTCAAACTCCTCCTCGGACTGCTTTCATTGCATCCCAAATGAAGTTGAGAAATCTTCTAACAAGGATTGTAAAATATTCTGGTGGTATTTTATGGAAATTTCATTGAATCCTAGATTGCTTTGAGTAAGATGTCCATTTTTACTATGTTAATTTTGTTATTTCATGAGCATGGGAGATAGTTCCATCTTCTGAAATCTTCTAATTCTTTCTTAAGAGACTTAAAGTTTTTTATTATTTCAATCTTTGACTATCTGTTGAGACCTGGTCACACCAAGGTACTTTATGTTCAGTTTTGAGGCTAGGGTTGTGAAGGTGTTGTTTCCCTAATTTCTTTTCTGTTACAGGAGGGCTATTGATTTTTTGAGTTAATTTTGTATCCAGCCATTTTGCTGATGGTTTTTATCATCTTTAAGTCCTTTTCCTGGTAGAAGTTTTTGTTACTCAGGTATACTATCATATCATCTGCAAATATTGATACTTTGACTTCTTCCTTTCCAATTTGTATCCTTTTGGTTTCCTTTAATTTTTTCTTTTTCAGCAAGGACTTCCAGCACTATATTTTGAAGAGATATGTGAGTCAGGAATACCTTGCCTTGTCCCTGAATTCAGTGGGATTGTTTTAAGTTTCTCTCTCATTTTTTTATTGATTTATTTATTTATTTATTTATTTTACTTTTATTTATTTTTAGGTATGTGCCTTGTATCCCTGATTCTCAATAGTTCAAAAATGAATGGATGCTGGATTTTTAAAAAATGCTTTTTCAGCATCTTTATTGTGTTTTTTTCTTTCAATTTTTAATATTGTGGAGTTTATTGATAGATTTTTGTATATTGAACCACCCCTGCCTACCTCCCAATGAAGCCTCCATGGTCATAATGGATGATATATTTGATGTGTTCTTGTAATTGGGTTTCAAAGTATTTTGTTGATTTATTTTGTTGCATCAATGTTCATAAGGAGATTGGCCTGCATTTTCTTTGTTGGGTCTTTGTGAGGTTTAGGTTCAAGGTGACTGTGGTTTCAATGAATGAGTTTTGTAGTGTTCCTTCTATCCCTATTTTTGGAATAAATGACTATTGAAGAGAGCTAGAGTTACCTCTTTGAAGGTCTGGTGAATTATTCACTGAAACCATCTGGCCCTGAGCTTTTTGTGGATTGAAATCTTTTGATGGTCCTTTTCTATTTCATATCAGTTGGATACAGAAATATTTTATTGATTTTTTTGGTCTTGATTCAGCCTTGTAAGTTGAATCAACCAAGAAAATTGTCCCATTCCCATTTAGATTTCCAAATTGTGTGGCATAAAGACTTTTGAAGTAAGTCCTAAGGATTGTTTGGATTTTCTTAGTGTCTTTTGTTTTATCCCCTCTTTCATTTCTGATTTTGTTAATTTGGATAATCTCTCATCTGCCTTTTATCCTCTTTGCCTAAGGGTTTGTCTATCTTTTGATTTTCTCAAAGAACCAGGTCTTGTTTCATTGATTCTTTGAAATGTTTTATTTATTTTTAGTTTATTGATTTCAGTCCTGAGTTTGATTATTTCCAGTGTCTATTCTTTTTTGGTGTGTCTGCTTTTTTTTTTCCTAGGGCCTTTAGGATGAGCTTTAAGTTGATTGTGTGAGATGTTACAAATTTC
The DNA here is from genome assembly GCA_036365155.1 of Meriones psammophilus. Lineage (NCBI taxonomy): Eukaryota > Metazoa > Chordata > Mammalia > Rodentia > Muridae > Meriones > Meriones psammophilus. Next base: position 42,576 of record JAEOAE010000220.1, read on the forward strand.
TTCTTGAAGGCACTTAGTGCTATGAACTTTCCTCTTAGCATTCTTTCATTGTCTCCCATAAGTTTGGTTGTGTTGTGTTCTTCATTTCCATTGAATTCTAGGAAGACTTTAATTTCTTTCTTTGTTTCTTCCCTGACTCAGCTGTCATTTAGTAGTGAGTTGTTCAGTTTCCATGTGAGTGTAGGCTTTTTTACTATTTCTGTTATTGTTCAGGTCCATGGTAATTAGATAGGATCTTGAGAGGCATCATTCCAATCTTCTTGTATCTGTTGAGGTTGATTTTGTGACCAATGATATGGTCTACCAGCAAGAAGGTTCCATGAGGTGCTGAGAAGTAAATACTTTTGGGTTTGTGTAAGGTTCTGTAGATGTCTGTTATGTCCATTTCATTCATGACCTCTGATTATAGATATTTTTTTTTTTTTTTTTGTTTTCTGCCATGACCTGTACTTTGTTGAGAAGTGGGGTGTTGAAGTCTCCCACTAGTTTTAATTTGGGATCTGTTTGTTGGTTTAGGTTTTATTAATGTTTATTTTACAATCATTGGTACCTTTGTATCAGGGGCATAGATATTCAGATCCTTGATTTCTTCTTGGCAAAATTTTTCTTTTTGTACAAAATGACCTTCCTCATGTTTTTTTGATTAATTTTGGTTGAAAATATATTTTATTAGATATTAGAATGGCTACTCCTGCTTGTTTCTGTTAGGTCCATTTGCTTGGACCCTTCCAGAGTTTACTCTTATGTAATGTCTACCTTTGTGACTTAGATGTGATTCTTGTATGCAAAAGGTTTGGGTCTTGTTTATGTATCCATTCTGTTAGTCTGTGTCTTTATTGGAGAGTTAAGTGATTTGATGTTTTGAATTTAATGAGCAGTGGCTGTTATTCCTTTTATTTTGATATTTGTTGTGGTACTGTGTTTTTCCATTGGTTGGTTTTGTTTTCCTTTGTGAAAATCATTTATTCCTGTCTTTTCCTGAATGTGTTATTTCCTGGGTTGTAGTTTTCCTTCTTGAGCTTCTGTAGTTCTGGATGTGTGGGTAGGTATTGTTTAAATTTGTTTTTGTCATTAAATATCTTGTTTGCTCCATCTATGATGACTGAGACTTTTGCTGGGTATAGTAGCCTGGGTGGTCATCTGTGTTCTCTTAGGGTCTGCATGATATCTGTTCAGGCCCTTCTGAATTGTATTAGTCTCTGATGAAAAGTCAGGTGTGATTCTGTTTGGTTTGCCATTTTATATGTTAATTGGCCTTTTTCCTTTGCAGCTTTTAGTTTTTTTTTCTTTGTTCTGTATACTTCTTGTTTATTATATCTTGGGAGAATTTTCTTTTCTGATCTCATTTATTGGGTGTTCTGTTAGGCCTCTTATATTCTTATAGACCTCTCTTTGTTTGGGAAAAATTTCTTCTATGATTTATTTGAAAATATTTTCTGGGCCTTGGAGGAGGGAATCTTCTTTTTTCTATTCCTTTTATTTTTAGGTTTTGCTTGAAAGTGTTTGTTGTCTTGGATGGTCTATGTCAGAATTTTTAGATTTAACATTTTCTTTGATAGCAAATAGTGATCTATTTATTCCATTGTGTCTTCCACATTTGTATTCTTTCTTTCTTTAATTGTCTATTCATTAGGACTTAGAACTATAGTTCCTTTTTTCGTCCCTAAGTTTTTCTCTCACAATCTCCTCCATTTGTGTTTTCTTTGATTTTTCCAATTCTATCATCAGATCTTGAGCCATTTTATTGATTTCCTTCACCTCTCTGACTATTTTCTTTCAGCTGTTTGTTTGAACAATCCTCTGTTTTTTTAATTTCTTTCAGTGATTTAAGTATTTTCTCTAAAGTTTATTTTTTTTTTTCAATTGTTTGGCTGTCAACTGGATGGATTTTTTAAGGATTGAACAATCACTTTGTCTTTAGCTTCGCCTATTTCTTTGCAAATGACAATATTCTCTTTGACTTTATCTGCATCTAGGTCTTTACCCAGTTTATTTGTTTCCTCTATTTTCCTGTTCAATGCACAGATGTAGAGTCATCTTCTTGAATTTCATTGTCTGGGTTATCCAGGGCTGCTTATCCAAGGCTGCTTGCTCCTGGATAACTTGGTTCTGGGATGCCATATTGCTCTGTCTTTTGTTGGTTGAGCTTTTACACTGGCCTCTACCCATTGGGCTATCTTAGGTGTTGGGGGTTAGTTTCTGGTACTTCCTGGGATCCTGTGGTGGGTGGAATCACCTCGGCAGGAAGATGATTTTTTCCCAAAGGAGCTCTCCTCCGTCTTTTAGGTATGGTCACTGAATGGCAGGTGTTTTTCAGGAATTGCCACAGCTCATCTCAGGCATGCAGACCTGAGTAGTAATTGTGGTATTCGTTAGTAAAGGGAACTACCCTCTCATCCAGAGTAGTCCTGGAGGCAGCTTCCCTCCTGGTGGGTTTCTTGCTGTAAATTTAGTGAGCTGCTGCTGTAACCTGGGTGCCTTGTGGTTTGGTCAGTTTAATTAGGGAAAACTCGTTGTCCCTTGGAGCAGTATTTGGGGGTTGATCTTAGGGAACCCAGATTTCTGGAGGTCTGAGTTTGGGGCTCTCTGCCCCAGTACCCAAGTGGTAATCAGTGGCATGTGAGCACTACTCTCATGTGTGCAGCAGGAGGCTAGAGCCTGGAGCCTGTGGATAACCAGAAACTTTTCTAGAGCTAGGTGTCCTGAGGTAGGGCCAGATATTTCCACCACCTTTGGGTTTTCTCTCAACAGAAAGACCCAGTCTGTACTGTTAGGGAGGGGGCGTGTGGAGTGAGTAGGCACTTGCTTGGGAGTAGTGGCTCCAAGCTGGTGACTGGACAGGAACCTGAGAACTTTTTCTGAGAACATTCCCGTATGTGTGGTGTTAGTGGTAGTGGGGGGTCAGCTGAGTACTCTAAGCTGGGACCTGCTGTTTCCCTCCCTGTGGGGTTTTCTCCCAACAGGAAAACTCAGCCTCTACTGCCCTGGAGCACACAGTTCTGTCTGTGATGGAGAGTTAGTTGTGGGGTTGGCGGTTGGAGCCCCACTCAGGGCTGGCTGCTTTGTGCCTGCAGGTCTGCAGGACCTTTTCCAGGGATAGACTGGTTGACCTGAGGTCAGCCCTACTTGCTTCCTTCCATGTGGGGTTTTCTCAAGACTGGGACTCCAAGTCTCTTGTTCCCTGGGGTGCACAGTTCAGCCTGGGAAGGTGATCAGGACATGCAAGAGTGTGCTTCTGGTCAAGTGACCCAGTGACTGTGTGACCTGGGGTTTCTGGTTCTTGCTGGGTGACCAGTCCCTTATTCCCACTCCGTGGAGTTTCCTCTCACCTGGGAAACACAATCGCTGTTGTTTTAGGGTCCAGAGTTCAGTCTCTTAGGCACTGTACTAAGATTGTTGCCCTGCTTCTCAGACAGTGTCATCCCGGTGCCACCATCTTGGATTACCTTCTTCCTCATCTCTTTCAATTAATGGTTGTTGAAAGTCTATTTTATTAGATATTAGAATGGTTACTCCTGCTTGTTTCTTGGGTCTATTTGCTTGAAAACCTTATTCCTGCTAAAACAGCCCAGGAAATTTTCAAGGGATTAGCTGAGTGCTCTGAGGTTGAATCCAATTGCTTTTCTCATCATTGGGGTTCTTCTCACCTGGTAAATACAGTCAATGGTGTTTGGAGGCCCACAGTTCCAACTATTGGTCATTGTGCAGTCTCTGCTACCCTGCTGATCAGATACAGTGTGTGTTCAGCCCTTCCAGCTGGGATCTGTTTTTAATTTTTACTGAATATGAGTATTTTGATTGTATGCATGAATATGCACCTCTTGTGTGCCTGATCTTCAGTATAGTCTGAAGATGTGTTGAGAACTCATGAACTGATAGTAGTGGGGTCCAGGTAAACAATGACAATTGAGCCCACTTAAGAGTAGCAAGAGCTCCTCACTGCTGAGCCATCTCTTCTACCTTATGTTGCTTATTTATGATCAGCATTGACATTGCTAATATTTTAATTTTTCTATTTTTAGCTCTTTAAACATGCATTCCCTTTTAGTAAGATGTTATTAGAGTTACAGTTTAAGCTGGGGCAGTGCAGATTTCTGGAAAAGGAATGCACAACTGGAGTGAATGTATAATTTCTTGTAGAAGCTTCAGTAAAGACCTCTGAGTTCTTTCAATGTTTTATGTTTGTTTGATTGACATTTAGGGGAAGCTCTGTCTTACTATGTAGGTCTAGCTGTCCTGGAACTCTTTGCATAGATCATGCTGGCATCCAATTCAATAAGATACACCTGCCTATGCCTCCTGAGTGATGGAATTAAGGCATAACAGAATACACCCAGCTTGTCCATAATTTTTGTAGTTAGTAACTGTTCATAAATTTCTCTGATGTGTACTTAGTACTGCTCATATATTAATTTCTCTATGTGTCTCTGTCTCTCTCTTTCTATTTTGCTCTCTTCTCTCTGTTTGTCTTTGTCCACATTAATTACCATGACTATTCAGAAGCTATATCCTATTCAAAAAAGTTCAGATATGACATAGTTAAACTTCATTATTCAGTTTTCTTCTAAAATGACTTAGTGATAACATTAGTACTTATGTTTTAATAAAAAAGTTTTAATCTTTATTTTTAAACTATAGACTATACCTGATTTAGAAAGGAGAATATACAAAACAATGATCAAAGAATAATCATGTGTTCTATGCCTTTTCTTTTGTCTGGGAACTCAGAAATATGATGTTATCAGCTATGATTATTGTTGCTTGCCACCCACATTATTTTTATCCATCTATTCACTGTAGTACAATTTCTCTTCCACAAATATATGAGCCCCCATTTTCATCTACTGGTATGCCACATCTCTGATCCCTGGTCAAAACATGATATCCAGTGCCATGTTGTCTTTTGACTGACACCACCCATCTGTTCACTGTCACCTGATAGCCACCTATCATTTGTTGCTAGGTAAAATATCATGACTGTGTTTTTTCCTTCCACCTGTCTCATGACAGTGTCCTAACCTACTCACCCAAGTAACTGAAGATGATTCATAGATCACTCAAGAACCCAACTAATGGCTACTTCATATTCATGTCTTACAAACTAATACAAAACCTTTAACACAGGTTTTCAAAGCAAGCCTTTTGTTTCCGTTGCAATCTAACCTTTAGACTTTTTCTTCTCCCATCCTTCACCTGATGCACAGCACCCAACTGTCTCACACTAGCACTTCTGTGTCAGAAAATAAATGGAAGAAGCACTAGAATTATATGATTATATTGCCAATGAAGTATAAATTTATATTGTTGCCAGTCTTTCTTTTGTACAAATGTATGGTATATTTTAGAATTCAGTGACCTTCGATGATGTGCATGTGAAATTCAGCCAAGAAGAATGGGCTTTGCTGGAACCATCTCAGAAACAACTCTACAAAGATGTGATGCTAGAGACCTGTAAAAACCTCACTGCTATAGGTAAGACTGCAAATTTTCTTTCACTTTTAAAATAAGGAGACAACTCTTATTTTGTTATTGATTCTCTTCTGTAATTCCAATTGAGACTGAGGAGGAATGAAGTGAATAAAACAGGCATGGTTCTAAGGGTCACAAGAAGATAGTGATTTAAGTTTTGCCTTAATAATAATATATTTCCAATAATATATATTTTCTGGTACTATATTTTAGGCTACAGGTGGGAACACCATAATATTGAAGAACATTTTCAAAGTTCTACAAGTAATAAAAGGTAACTTTATGTGCACAATGATACAGATATGAATCTTAAGAAATTTTAATGTGTCCTGGAAGTATGTTTGTCTGTTCCTTTGTTGGCTGCTTTTTATTTTCTGTTTTTGAAATAGTTTTTTTTCTGTGTAGCTGTGGCTTGACTTAGACTTGCCTGTTAGACCAGCCTGACCTTAACATGACACAGATCTGCCTGATTCTGCCTCCACAAGCGCTGGGATTAAAGACATGTACCAGCACCACTGGCTGTGTCCTGGAAGTTTTAAAGAAAAGCAACAGTGTAAAAACAGCACTGCTTAAAGTGTACTGATGATCATTAAAATCTCACAATTCCATGAACTTAAATATCAGGTATCTGATTTGTGTTTACAAGGCACTCCCCTAAGATAGAAGAAAATAAAATAATATTGTAACAGAAAATACCATTTGAATCATATGGATATTACAGCTACTGACTTGAACTGCCAATCTGTTTAGTCTCATTTTATCTACTCAGATATTGTAAGAGGTATACACATTGAATAGGTGATCAGTATATGTCCAAAACCTTCTAATGAACAAATATTTCATAGTATAACCAGTGTTACTCATATTCATGCAGTAACATTGTAAAGTTTAGTGAAGTGAGCAGCTTATGAGAATCAAGAATATTGTTGTGGAGAAACATTAATCCCTATATGACATGTCTATGATGAACAAAAAAAAGTGTTAATTCAATGTGGAAATCTTTTATTAATCTTTTAAATTAAATAGGTGTATCATATGTCACAATGTTTCTAAGACACATGAGCATAGGGATATTGAAAGAAGCAGTGTACCTATCTTTCTCCAAGAACAATTGATTTTGTAGTAGTCCCCACTTTGAGTAGATTTTTGTGAATGTGATAAATGGTTACTCTTAATTGGTTTTGCAACTTCACTGAGAATTCATCAGCAAACACTTACTGCTGAAAATAGCTATGAATAATAGGAATTTGGAACTTCTTCTGCTTGTTCTGCTCACTTCTTAAATGAAGTGTCATTCATACAGTACAAAAATTTGCGAATGGGATTGCTGTGGTAAAACTCTGAATTCTTACAATACTCTTCATATATTTGAGAAAATCTCTTATAGAAAAATGATGGAATCAAATAACAAATTCTCTTACCATCATAGGAATCTTCAAAAATACCCATAAAGAAGGGGAATACCATGAATGTAAATAAAGTGATAAAACTTTAAAATTTTATTCTTCTTTACCATTAGACTGAATTTTAAAATTAATTCATTTAGATAAATATATTTATTTGTGTAATGAAATTACTGGGGTAAATCTTTCACATGTGCCAATTATCTTTGCAGGCATGAAAGTAGTCATACTGGAGAGAAACCCTTTAAATGCACTTTATGTGGTAAAGCCTTCCCCTATACCACTGTTCTCATGTGGCATAAAATAATACACACTGGAGAGAAGTCTTATAAATGTAATCAATGTGGTAAAGCCTTTGCAAAAAACAGTCATCTCACGCGGCATAAAAGAAAACATACTGGAGAAAAACTTTATGAATGTAACCAGTGTGGTAAAGCCTTTGCAGAAAACAGTGATCTCATACGGCATAAAAGAACACATACTGGAGAGAAACGTTATGAATGTAATGAGTGTGGTAAAGCCTTTGCAGAAAACAGTCATCTCATACGGCATAAAAGAACACACACTGGAGAGAAACCTTATGAATGTAATGAGTGTGGTAAAGCCTTTGCAGAAAACAGTGATCTCATACGGCATAAAAGAACACACACTGGAGAGAAACCTTATGAATGTAATGAGTGTGGTAAAGCCTTTGCACAAAACAGTGCTCTCATAAGCCATAAAAGAACACACACTGGAGAGAAACCTTATGAATGTAAGCAGTGTGGTAAAGCCTTTGCACAAATCAGTACTCTCTTAAACCACAAAAGAACACACACTGGAGAGAAACCTTATGAATGTACCCAGTGTTGTAAAGCCTTTGCACAAAACAGTCATCTCATAAGCCATAAAAGAATACACACTGGAGAGAAACCATATGAATGTAACCAGTGTGGTAAAGCCTTTGCAGAAAACAGTGATCTCATACGGCATAAAAGAACACATACTGGAGAGAAACGTTATTAATGTGACGAGTGTGGTAAAGCCTTTGCATGAAACAGTAATCTCATAAGCCATAAAAGAACACATACTGGAAAGAAACCTTAGAAATATACGCAATGTGATAAAGCGTTTGCACAGCAGAGTAGTCTCTGAAAACATGAAAAAAAAAAAAACAGTGGAGAGGAGCCTTGTGAGGGTAATTAGTGTGATAAAGCCTTTGCATTTAACAATCATCTCCTAAGACAACCACACATTCTGGAGGGAAACCACACGAATATACCTATATGGCAAAGCCTTTGCACATAACATCTCCTAATACATAAAAGAACACATACTGGAAAGAAGCTGTCTGTCTGTAACCAATGTGAATAAAACTTTTGGATTTCAGAATCATCTTCACACTCATGAAAGAAATCCTAATGGAAAGAAATCCTGTGAGTACTTTTAACATGGTGAAACCATTCCACATTTGTATAATCTTCATCATCATGAAAGGATTCATAATGGAGGAAAACTTATGAATGTGTTAAAATGGTGAGGCTTTTCACAAATCTAGAGTCATCATCATCATAAAAGTATCCTTACTGGAGAGGAATTCTGTGACTATAAGCAATATGGAAAGGCCTTTGTGTTCTTTGGTCCACTGATATCCAACAGAACTGAAAAACTAGCTCAATGGAAATGACCTCCCTTTTCTAAAGGGTAAAGGGAATACGGGGAATAGGAATGGAGGGTAGTACGGGGAGGGGGGAGAAGGGAGGGGGAGTACAATTGGGTTTTAAAGTAAATAAACTTATTTTTAAAAAGAATACAATGAATGGTGAATATCAATTACATGCAACAGTATCATATAATAAGGTGTTTATGGAAGACTTATTGATAATCCTGATTCTCAACATTTACTGTTTTCAATTGCCTCACTTTACACAAGAAACTTTCAGTCCAGTGGATGAATATGTATGGAATGGTGAACTAACAACAGCCAGGAAGTTCTCTGAGAGTATCACAATAGTGGTAGCCTGTAGAAGTTTCTTTGTGTACACATACCTATTTTTCCAGGGGTTCTATTGAAAACCATCACAACTCAGACTGAATTTTGAGATGTGAGGGAGGAGGCTTTCTTTTCCATGTATGATTCTGCTTCTGGCCTACATGGGTAACCATGTAAAGGGTGAGTTTTCTCTGCCTGACTTCATCTGGAGAGTATCTTTAGACATGGACACCACCAATTAAATTTGATAGATGGCCTTTGACACAGATCCCTGATAACTCTCCCCTCCCTTCAAATATCGGATAATTTGGATCTGTGTCCTTGTTCCTATTCATATCATAGGAATGTGCTGTTTAATGCAAATCAAGCATCCTTGAATTGCCTAGCATTAAACAATTATCTACACCTATGCTTGGAGCATCCCAGGCACTCCCCAAGGGGTATAAGCCTCTGTTTTCTGTTTTCTATAATTAAAGTTGAACTTACTTTCTGAGGTGGTTGCCCCAGTGGCTGACCACTGTTATCCTTGCGGGCTTTCTAAGCTTTATACTACTCATCTTCTGTCCCTCATGCCTTCCTGGGCTGGTGGGAAACAGCCCTCCAGGCAGCAAGACAATCATATTCTCTGAAATGCCTGTGATAAAATGTTTCAGACTTCATAGCATTTCAAATTTCACATGTTTCTGGATGTGAAATGGTCAATCAAACAGTGTCTTGGGGTGGGACTCTTTTAAATGAGTTATACTTAGTGTTTAGTTCACTGTAAGGTTGCAGGCAAGCTTCATGGTATGGAATCTTCTGAGGTGAGTACAGTGGCCTATAGAAAAGAAATAAGAGCAGAAATTTTATTTCTCTGTTTTTAATAGCTGAGTAGTGTTCCGATAACATATGGGTGGATTGCAGAAGAGAGGAACTCCCCTTTTGAGTGGACTAGGGAATGGGGATGGGGGTAAGATGGAGGGAGGGCGGGACCAGTATGACTTGAGGGAGTGACCTTCAATCAGCATATATAATGAATAAATTGTGAAAAATAAAAATATTTAATAAAATAAAATATAGTAATAAAAACAAAACAAAAAAGGAAAAAATTGAGTCTAGTTTGGGTAACCGCCCTCCCTCAAAGAGAAGAAAGAAGATATATAGAAAGAAAAGAAAAACAGAATCTTTGTCTTTGTCACCTTTCTTCTCTGTGGTCTCACTTGATAATCATAATCCAATGGAGACCATGCTTCTCTCTCTGAAGTTTATGTTACCATAGAAGCAAGATTCAATCCTGGAACTAATGGCAGAGGTTCCTAATTAACATATTAAATCAAACCTACCTGCAGTTTTCTCCCAACAGTCCTCTAGTCCTTCCATGTTATCTGGTCCTCCAGGCTAGTACAGCCCATGCAATACCCTGAATTCTCCTTCCCAGGGCCTGAGCTTACCTAACTCCTTCCTCACCCGTCCATAGGCAAACTATTTTGGCTACCTGGTCCTGTCAAGAGCCATGCAGGAGCAACAGTAAAATAGCTGAAGAACTCATGGAATGTGGCTCCCCTGTGAGCATAGTCATGATGAGTTTGTCTTGGAGAAGCATAATCCCAAGAGCTGGTTTTCCCGAGGACTTTGTGCTCTCATGTAGCATATCTCTGCTTGTTGCCCTTATGATGCCCATATACCTCATAACATGAGTTGTATGAAAACTCTAAGAAGTCTTCTAGCTGATCACTGGGCAATATCACTGGCATTTAAAATTAACATTGCTTGATCTCTTTTCACATGTTTACTGGAGCAGATTAATTAATTAACCACTTCCCTTGAAAGGAGCCATAGACGTAGATTGTTAGCAATGACCATTATACTTAGAAACAATTTGGAAAAATAGATTGTTTAACAAGGTCAGGGAAGATGTTTTTGCTAATGGCTCTGATGTAAAAATCTTAGAGAACAATTTAAAGTTAAGAAAACTACACTATTAATAGTAAATCCAGGGATGTTTTAAGGTTGATGAGCTGAGAAAATAGCTCAAGGCAGCATTAGCTATCTGGGCACCCTCAAATTGGGACCAAAACTGAGACAGCAGTTGATTCCCCTATATTTGTTTTTCCCCTCAGCTTCCTGATATGATTTAATAAAAATGATTAATGAGTAGATGCACACCCCTTTAAGTTTTAAAGTACAGGTGCCAGTACCATGCCATTTTTATTACTGTTGTGCTATAGTACTACTTGAGATCACAGATAAAGATACCTCCAGAAAATCTTTTATTGTACAAGCATTTTTTAAATCAATTCTGGGTTTTTTGTTTTTCCATATGAAACTGAGAATTGTTCTTTCAAGGTTTGTAATGAGTTGTGCTGGTATTTTGATTGGAATTGCATTGACTCTTTAGATTTCTTTTGGTAGAGTGGCCATTTTTACTATGTTAATCCTCCAATCCTGGAGTATGGGAGATCTTCTGATATCTTCCTGAAGTTCTTTTTTTTTCATACAAGTCATTAACTTGCTTGATTAGAGTCACACCAAGGTACTTTAAGTTATTTGTGGCTTTTGTAAAGGAGTTTTGTTTCCATAATATCTTTCTGAGCCCATTTGTCTTCTCTATACAGGAGGGCTTCAGAATTTTTAAATTTAATTCTGTATCCAGTCATTTTGCTGAAGTTGTTTATCAGCTGTAGGAGTTCCCTGGTTGAATTTTTTAATGTTATTCATGTGTACTATCACATCATCTGCAACACAAGCTGGACTGGATGTGGAGAAAAGGGAACCCTTCTCCATTGCTGGTGGGAATATAAACTTGTACAACCACTTTGGAAATCAATCTGGTGCTTTCTCAGAAAATTGTGTATAGTGCTACTAGAATATTCAGTTATACCAACCATGGGCATATATTCAGAAGATTATCAACCATACAACAAGGACATTTGCTCAACTATACTCATAACAGCTTTATTGACAATAGCCAGAATCTGGAAACAACTTAGATGTCCCCAAACTGAGGAATAGACACAGAAATTGTGGCACATTTATACAATGCAATACTATTTAGCAATTAAAAACAAGTAAATCAGCAGGCAAATGGATGCAACTAGAAAAGATCACTCTGAGTGAGGTATCCAGAAGCAGAAAGACACTCATGGTATATACTAACTTATATGTGGATATTAGCCATATAATATATGATTAAAAATACTAAAAGCTAGAGTCTTAAAGGATCTAAACAACAGGAAGAACCCTAAGGAAGATGCTTAATCCTCATTCAGAAGGGCAAATGGGATAGACATCAGTAATGGGGGAAGATAGGGAACAGGGCAGGAAACTACCACAGAGAGCATCTGAAAGAATCTACATAGCAGGGTATTGAAGCAGATGGTTAAACTCATAGCCAAATTTTGTGCAGAAAGCATGGATTTATATGGAAGATTTAGGAGGTAGAAAGACCTGGATGTGAGAGGCCCTCCACAAGGAGGCCAATTGAGCTAAAAAATACGGGCCTGGTGCGTCCTGTTCCAACCAAGGACCATGAATGAAGAACACCTAGAATCCCTGCTCAGACGTAGGTCATAAGTATCTCAGTTTCCATGTGAGTTCCCTATTAAGGGTGACAGGTGCTGTCTCTGACATGAATTCAGTGAAAGGCTCCTTGATCAGCTACTCCTGGAAGATGCAGCCTTGCCAGGTCACAGAGGAAGAAAGTGCAGCCATTCTTGCTAAGACTTGATAAGATAGTAGGGAAGGAGGACTTTCTCTATCAGTGGACTAGGAGAGGGGCATAGGGGTAGAAAAGGGAGGTAGGTTGTAACTGGTGGAAGATGAGGGAGGGGCTTACAGCCAGAAAACAAGGTGAATAAATTGTAATAATCAATAAAAAAGAAAAAAAAATGAGCTTTTTTTTTTTTCCTGAGATGGCTGGAGTCAGGCAATTGTCTCTTAAAAACAACTAGAAAGAATAGTATTTCATCTCTACTCATTTTCCTTTTTCCTGTAATACTATATATAATAAATACCCTTAATAAAATTCAGTGGTTTGTCATATATTCCTAGTATTATAATATTGTAAAATATTGTACAAATCAAATTTTGGTATGTTAAGTGTGTAAAAATAGTTTATGAAAAAGTGGCTTGAATTTTCAAAAGAGCAAAGAATGATTACTCAAAACTCAGGAGGGTGAAAATGGAAGGAAAATTGATGGAAGAATAAATAATATATAAATAAATTAATATCTCTTACACAGTAATTATAACATTTTGGTTATTGAGAGTTAAAAAATATACACAGAATATTTCTCAAGTAAACAATGTAAGCTAGTATTAATAGCTCTTATGCACACACCCCGAAATATTTCTTTATATTATTCCTCTTGTCACTGAAATGTGTTCTTTGACAAGTCATTCCACTACACCCTGATGTTCAGGCTCTAATACTGACTATTCAATTCTTATTTCAGAGCACTGACTGATTTTAGCCAAATTAGGACTGAAGTCAGACAATGTTTGATTTCTGTGTCTAACTCAGGTCATAACTTTTGATGATACATTTTGAGTTCATCCACAATTTCAAAGTAAAATGATTGCTTTTCTTGAAATGTTAAATGTTCTCTCTCCCTCTCTCTCATACACACATACACACACACACACACACACACACACACACACACGCATGATACATGTAATAGCAGTTATTGGCAACCCAAGACTTGAAATTGAAAGAGACAAAAGAGGGATATATGAGAGATTTTGTAGGTAGGACAGAGAAACGAGAAATAATGTGATTATATTAAAAATCTCAAAAAACAAAAGTACATGTTTTCCATGAATAAAAAAATTGAATAATATTATATTTTGCACTCATGTGATTCAGGACAATCAAGTCCATTCTATCTTAGCACATGGTAAGCTGTGCTTCAGTAAACATGAGTGTAGATGTGTGCGGGATCAGTCCAAGTCATCTGTTTCATATGGATAATGGTGGAACTCCTCATTCAGTGTGTACAGTACATACTCTCTTTTAAATTGACTCAAGAATTTTAGGCATTTGTTTGAGTGAACTGTATGAAATAAAGTTCCCCTAAACTTCTTTTTTGGTCCACTTTCTTCTACTGTCTCCTTTCATCCTTTTCATGCTCTCCAACCTGGATGATAAAGAGTGTTCTGTAGATGCAGCAGAAAAATGGACATTATTGTCTAGTCCATTCTGTTAGTTCCTGTCTTTCTATTGGAGAATTGAACATCCAAGTTGAAAGATTTCAATGAGCAATGTTTATTATTTCCCTTTATTTTGTAGTAATGGTGTGGAGTTTTGCCTCCTGATTTGATGCTTGGGATTATTCATTCTTTGTGTTGTCTTGGGTGTGGTTAACACTTTAGATTGGAGTGTTCGATTGATTGGCTTCTGTAGTGAAGTTTTACAGAGATACTGCTCATATTTGGTTTTATTATGCAATATATCTTTATTCATCATTTATTATTGAAAGTTTACTGGATATACGAATAAAGGTCCCTTAAAGATTGTATGTAATCTGTCTCAACCATTCTAGGTTTAGAATCTCTCTTGAGAGATCAGGAGTTATTCTAAAGAGCCTGAATTTATATGCAACTTAGTATTTTCAACTTGCACCTTTTAATATCCCTTCTTTGTTTAATATATTTTCTTTACATTTAATGTTTTGATTTTATGTGCTGAGCACAATTTCTTTTCTGGTACACTTTAATTGTTGTTCTATATACGTTTTGTACTATTATAGACTACCACTTCTTCATTAGGTTAAGGATACATTCTTCTATTATTTTGCTGAAAATATTTTCTAGGATTTTAATGTGAGTTTTTTCTTCTTTTTCTATTTCTATTAGTCATAAATTACTTTTTTTTTCACTTTTTAGATTTTCTGGATCTTTTGTGCATGGCTATTTAACATTTCTGTTGACATTTTTGTTGTTTTCTTCTTCTTCTTCTTCTTCTTCTTCTTCTTCTTCTTCTTCTTCTTCTTCTTCTTCTTCTTCTTCTTCTCTCCTGCTGGGAGTTAAACCTGGATCTTCTTTTTCATCTTTCTCTATTATTTTCATTTTTTGATGTGAGTTTTCTTCTTTCTCTATTTCTATTATTCATAAATTACTTTCTTTTTCCTTCTTAGATATTTTCTTTTTCTTCTATTTAACATTTCCTGAAATTATCCAGTTGTTTTTCTTTTTTTTCTCCAACTCTTTCATCTTCATCTTCTTTTTCTTTCTCTTCATCCTCCTCCTCTTTTTTTTCTTTTAAAAATAGTCACTTTACTTATATATTCATCTGGATTAAAGTTTTCCTTCCTCTAATCCTGGCTGGCATCTTTCCCATCTCCACTTCTATCCTGTCTAAATTCACCCTCATATTAAACAAGGAGGGCTAAAATGTATAATAATAAAATAAAATAGCAAAAAGGCAAAAGCAAACACATCTGAGTAGGAAAAAAAGTAAAAAGAGCCCAAGTTGGGAAATGATGCAGACTTGTTCATACATGCAGGAATCTCATAAAATATTAAACTTGAAACAATGGTATACACACAAAGGACATGTAGCTTTAAAAATAGAAAAAAAATCTTCAGCAATTTAAAATGAGAACTATGATAAAAATAATTTAAATGAATGCCAGAATTCTAGGACATGAGAATCCAAACTTGCCAGTGAGGGAAATTTTTGACTATCTACCTTTTGGAATGTACTCTTAAATGTACAATTAATAGTAGTCCCTTGGATAAAATGAGTGTCCCTTGGAGAAAATTACATTTTCATTTGCAAGCACTTATCAATTAGAGATAGGGCTAGGGACAGAACACTAAAGGCCTTGTACATGTTGCCTCAGTCTCTAACATTTTATCTATTCTTCAGTCCTCTTAATTTATAGTGCTTTGGTCTTTGATATCCTCTATCCTTTCTGGCTCTTACACTCTTCTGGCTGAATTACTGAAGAGCCTTAAGGGCATATTCTGAGGTCTCTCACTGACTGTCTATTTTCTCTATGGGTTTTTGAATTTGTCTCCATCAGATGCAGGATGACATTTTTTGATGGCTGAGCAAGATATGAGTATAGCAGAATGGTGTCAATGGTTATTTTATTACTTTTAGTAGAATGTAGTATTTGCTTTTCCCCAGAACCATGGGCTGTGTAATTTCTTTTTCTTTGATCAATAAACCAGTGTCAGGTGTGGATTGCATCATGTGAAGTGGGCCTTAAGTCAAACTATAGATTGGTATTTACTCCTACAACTCTTTCACTAATATGTCTTACAGGTAGGACATTGTTATAGTTCAAAAATTTGGTAACTGGGTTAGTGTTTATATTTCTCCTCTTGTAGTTGCAGAGTACATCACATATCAAAGTTGCTAGAATGTAAGTGTGAAGGTTCTATGTAAGCACAAGCTCTATTTATCTATGTTCCATGTAAGTGTAAGTGTTGTCTCCAGCAAGAGGGCATTGCAGTCAATTTCTGAAGAGCAGCCTATAATCTTGGCAAAAGCCTGTATAGTTTTGCCATTACAATCACACTACTTTAGCCAATACTTCAGTTAAAGTTAAATATTAACAGTACTGGATGCTTTACTTAGTGACAAGAGATTTCCATTTGGGACTTTCTTCTTGTGTGGTTATTTCATTTATATTGGCTCTTTATATAAATATGATCTAAAATGTTTCTATTGCATTAGGTTTCCACTGTACCAAACCAATGACCCTTAATTTTACCTGTCTTTTCTCATGTTACCTTTTCATTGCCCTCTTCCTTTCCCAATCCCCTTCAATTCTATCTTTTTAGCCCACTTTCCATTTGTTCCAAGTATTTTATTTCCCTTTCCTGTGGAGAAATCTCTGCCTCCCCTAAGCTCCAGTTCTTAATCTGTATGTATCCCCTGTGGTATTATGTTCAGTTGCTTGGATATCATACATCTTGCAACTAATACATATGTAAAGCAAATACATACCCTATTTCTCTTTTGGGGGGTTCTCTCACTCTCAGTTACCTGCAAATCTGAATTTACCTTCATGTTTCATGATTTGATTTTTTTAAATGTCTGAGTAATATTTGATTATGTAAATGCACTAGTACTATAACAAAAAAAAATAGAAATACACACTGGAAAGCAAGAAATACGCATTGGAAAAACAGATAAATTCTTCATAAATGGTGCTGACCAAACTAGATGTCTATATGTAGAAACATAGAAATAGGTGCTTATTTTCACTCAACGTCACCTCCAAATGGATTAAAACCTCATCAAAGTTCATATACAGTTAAAGCCATGAAGTCAGCACAGCTATTTGACAAAGATCCAGCACAGCTGAGCTGCATGTTACAGTAGCCTTCATACTATCTTTCACGCTTGGTCTTGATCTCCACTTGCTACATGCTTAGAGGGCTTTCAGTACATGTATGACCTGGGGACATTGGAGCAATGAGAAATTTTTTAATGAATCATTTATGCCTTCACTCTTTGGTACTGCTTCTAAGCTTCCCCAGAAAAATTCTGAGCATACTGCCTCTCTCAGAAATATCAATTATCTGGTCCTATATGAATGTCTTCCTCATGGAAGTTGTACCTCACATAAAAATGGCAGAGAACTCTTTATGAGACTTCAGCTCCAAGATAGTCTTGTAAAATCTACCCCTGTGCTTCCTCAGGAAGAAAATAATCAGAACAACATACACTTACAAAGGCAAACAAAGTCTGTAGTGCTAGGAGAGTTGATAGCATTTGAGATTAAATACCTCATACTCCTCTATCCTCAGGGTATTACTTGGCATATAAGATTAGGAGTTACATATGATATGCCCCTCAATGACTAGATGGAGCTGTAAATGAATGGCTAAAGACATCTTCACCTTAAACTAGGATCTATAATGATGGACAAAGAATATTTTGTAAAAATGATGTTATGACCTCCTTTTCCTAGAAATATCAGCTTTCACAGTATCACTGTGGTGTTGTATGACCAAAATAATGAAAGAATACT
Organism: Meriones psammophilus; assembly: GCA_036365155.1. Lineage (NCBI taxonomy): Eukaryota > Metazoa > Chordata > Mammalia > Rodentia > Muridae > Meriones > Meriones psammophilus. The sequence goes on from JAEOAE010000220.1 coordinate 60,389, forward strand.
TAAATTTAGCACATAAGTAAATTCTACAAAGATATGAGGTATAGACAATGCATTATGCCAGGAATTTAATAACAACAGTTGCTGCTTTGGCGTAAATTGTATTTCTTGAAGCTGTCCATTAAAATATGATAATATACTTCTTGGGACAAAGCAATATGCCCAGGCTGGCTTGAAGATTTTCTATCTATTGCCATTGCATCTGAGAATGCTCCCAACCTGAGAATGGACTTTCAGGCTGTGGCAAATATCCCTCCAGATTCTCAAAAATGTCAGGTTATGGCATTGATGAAGAAAAATGATAGTAAAAAGATAAGGTTTATCAATGGTGACTAAATTTATGACCAAGAGACAGTTAAAACTCCTGTCTGGGAACAAAAGGATATCATCTATGTTTTAGAACAATGTGAATTTATCTTTTTTATTATTGAAATCTGCCAGGCAGTCAAGACTCTTAGTTTCTTTGGACAACCATGTCTGTCTTATTTCTGCCCTGCTTTATCCTTCCTCCTCTCTGGATACTTTCAACTGTGGGGGCTGGTCCCCAGTCTTTTGCCACAGTCTTTCTTTTTTTTTCACAGTAGGGTGAATACTCACAACTGAAGATCTAGAGCTATATGCTTCAGAGTAGATAGGACATGTGAAATCTGTTTTCAGAACTTGAGTTACCTAAATCAACATCGTCATTTATATTTCTATCTACTTATGTGTGTACCATTTCACTTATTTATATCAGTTGAAGGATATTTAGGTGTTCCCATTTTGTACCTATTGTGAACAGAATAGCAATGAGCATGGTTGAGAAAATATTTTTGAAGGAGTATGTTGAGTCCATTGTGCATATGTCAAGGAAAGTTATAAGTTGGTTCATATGGTAGATTTATTTTCATCATTTTGAGAATTCTGCACACTGATTCCCACTGTGGATATACAATTTTGCAAGCACCCTTTACCAGAGGTCCAGCTTTTTGCCTGTCCAACAGAAGATGTCAACTGTCAACCTAATTCCTGTTTCCTCTGGAAAAATAAAATACTAAAGGAAAAATATATAGGACCTGTATTATTTATCACAATTACTATTATGTAATTAAAATTTGAATACTTATATGTCCATGGTTAAAAAGTAACATGTATAACTTACTATCCTCCATAAGCCCCTCCCTCCTCCCCTCCAGATCCACCCTCCTCCACTTTCTGCATGCATGCCCCTCCCAAGTCCACTGATTCCTCTCCTTCTTTCTGATCTTAGTCCTCAGTTCACATCAGAAGTGGCTGCATTGTCATCTTCCCCCTCAGCTGCTCCCCCAGGAGGAGGTGATCAAAGAGCAGGCCAATCAGATTGTGTCAGAGGCAGACCCTCTTCCCATTACTATGGAACCCACTTGGACACTGAACTGCCATGGGCTACATCTGTGCTGTTGTTCTGAGTTATCTCTATGAATAGTCCTTGGTTAGAGTATGAGTCTCTGGGAAGTTCCCTATGTTCAAATTTTCTGGTTCTGTTGCTCTCCTTGTGGAGACCCTGTCCTCTCCAGCTCTTACTATTTCTCAGTTCTTACCTAAAATTTCCTTCACTCTGCCCAACATTTGCCCATCAGGCTCAGCATATGCATTGATAGTCTGCAGGGCAGAGGCTTTCAGAGGCCCTCTGTGGTAGGTTCCTAGTTTGCTTCCTGTTTTCTTCTTCTGGCTTTCAGAAGCCCTCTGTAGAAGGTTCCTAGGTTGTTCCTGTTTTCTTCTTCTTCTCATATACATCCTCTTTGCCTTTCAGGATGGGGATTGAGTGTTTTAGTTAGGGTCCTCTCTCTTGCTTAGTTTCTTTAAATGCACAGATTTTAGTGGGTTTGTCCTATGTTGTATGTCTATATGAGTGAGTATATACCGTGTGTGTCTTTTTGCTTCTGGGACAACTCACTCAGGATGATCCTTTCCAGATCCCACCATTTACCTGCAAATTTCATGATTTCCTTATTTTTCATTGCTGAGTAATATTCCATTGTGTAGATGTACCACAATTTCTGCATCCATTCTTCAGTTGAGGGGCATCTGGGTTGTTTCCAGCTTCTGGCTATTACAAATAAAGCTGCTACAAACATGGTTGAGCAAATGTCCTTTTTGTGTACTTGAGCCTCTTTTGGATATATACCCAGTAGTGGTATGGCTGGATCTTGAGGAAGCACTATTCCTAATTGTCTGAGAATGCGCCAGATTGATTTCCAGAGTGGTTGTACAAGTTTCCATTCCCACCAGCAGTGGAGAAGGGTTCCCCTTTCTCCACAACCTCGCCAGCATGTGTTGTCACTTGAGTTTTTGATCTTGGCCATTCTCATGGGTGTAAAGTGAAATCTCATGGTTGTCTTGATTTGCATTTCCCTAATGGCTAGTGAGGATGAGCATTTCTTAAGCATTTCTTTAAGCATTTCTCTGCCATTCGATATTCCTCTGTCGAGAATTCTCTGTTTAGCTCTGTTCCCCATTTTTTGAGTGGATTACTTGGTTTGCTCTTTTTCAGCTTTTTTTTCTTTATATATACTGGATATGAGTCCTCTGTCAGAGAAAGGGTTGGTGAAGATTCTTTCCCAATCTTTAGGCGGTCGCTTTGTTTTGATGACGGTGTCCTTTGCTTTGCAGAAGCTTTTCAGTTTCATGAGGTCCCATTTATTGATTGTTGCTCTTAGAGCCTGTGCTGTTGGTGTTCTGTTCAGGAAGTTTTCTCCTGTACCAGTGAGTTCTAGAGTATTTCCACTTTTTTTCAAGCCGATTTAATGTGTCTGGTTTTATGTTGAGGTCTTTGATCCACTTGGACTTCAGTTTTGTGCATGGTGATAAGTATGGATCTATTTTCATTTTTCTACATGTAGACATCCAGTTGGACTGAATCCAAGAACACATCAAAAATATTATCCATTATGACCAAGTAGGGTTCATCCCAGGTATGCAGGGGTGGTTCAATATACAGAAATCCATCAATGTGATCCACCATATTAACAAACTGAAAGAAAAAAAAAAAAGCACATGAGAATCTCCCTAGATGCTGAAAAAGCATTTGACAAAATCCAACATCCATTCATGTTTAAAGTATTGGAGAGATCAGGGATACAAGTCAAATATCTAAACATAGTAAAGGCGATATACAGCAAGCCTATAGCCAACATCAAACTGAATGGAGAGAAACTTTAATTTATTCCTTCACTGACTCAGTGGTCACTGAGTTTTTCAGTTTCCATGAGATTGTTTTAGGTTTTCTCTTGTTTCCATTGTTATTGATATCTAGCTTTAATCCATGGTGGTCTGATAAGACAAAAAGGTTATTTCAACTTTATTGTACTTTTTGAGGCTCACTCTCTCAAAGTCAATGGGCAATTTTGGAGAAGCTTCTGTAAGGTGCTGAAAGAAGGTATATTCTTTTTGTCTGGGTGAAAATTCTGTAGATGTCTGTTAAATCTATTTGATCCAGGAATATGTTAATTTAATTGTTTCTGTATTTTCTGTCTTCATGACCTGTACTTCGGTGAGTGTGGGGTTTTGAAGTCTCCCTCTATTACTCTGGCTGTATTAGTGTATAATTTAAGCTTCAGTAATGTTACTTTTACAAATGTAGGTGCCCTTGTATTTGGAGCAAAATATTCAAAATTGAGATATCATCTTTGTGGATTTTTTTTTCTTTCATATGTATCCTTTTGCTATGATATGTGTCCTCTCATATCTGTTTTTAATAAATTCAGTTAAAAGATTATTTTATTAGATATTAGGATGGCTTCTTTCAACTTGCTTCTTGAGCCAGTTTCCTTGAAAAACCTATTTCCATCCCTTTACTCTGAGGTAATGTCCTCCTTTGTTTTTAAAAATTTTTTGTAGGCATCAGATTGATAAGTCCTGTCTATGCATCCACTGTGTTAGTCTGTGTCTTTTTTATTGAGGAACTGTGTCCATAGATGTTGAGTGATAGTAATGATTAATGGTTGCTAGTATCTGTTATTTTGATTTTTATGATTGCAGCAAGTTTTTGTGTTTCTGTTCTTTTGGTTTTGCAGCAGCGGTGCTTTTTACTTTCTGTGTTTCTCTTGGTGTTGTTTACTTCCTTTGGTTGGGATTTTCCTTCTAGTATCTTCTGTACAGTTGTGAAACATAGACACTGGAATTTTCAAGTCCACAGCACAACCTCTCAATTACTGTGAAGTCGAATCCTTAGTAACCATGTCCACTGGGTGCTGCCATTCTGGATCCTCTTCAAATCTACATCTTCTAAATAGAAATATTATTTTCTGGTCCTGGAGAAAGACACGGGACCTTCTTTTCAACTAAGGACATGCTACACACTATACTATCTTGCATCTCATAGACAATATTTCTTCTTGTGTTCAGTAGCTCTTGCATTATTTCTATGGGAAATAATTTTAATCTCACTAAACAACTAAGAAGACGAATAAACAAATTAAGCACTTACCAAAAAAAGCCATGTTAGAGAGAGGAAAAATTAACTTCTCTTTAAAGTCAGACAGTAATCTGTGTGGGCCACTCATATCATATGATGTCTCTCTTCACCTGCATCCATTTCTGAGGAAAATTAAATTTATAAATGCTGCTGGAGATGAAATAAGCTTTGATGAGAACAAGAATTTTGTGGAAACGTATGATATACAAAACTTTATTGCATATAGTTTTTGAAATGCATTATTGCTTAAAGTGGGAGAGTTTGTCTTCAAGAGTGCACAAGATCAAGGCTTTTTCATCAATGAAGTTCTGATTCAATGGCCAAGCAACTACAAACAGGTCAGGAAAGTTTTCAGTATTTAAGATGAAGGGAATTATTTGTAAAGAATTATAAGAAATGATTGTGTGATGATTCTTTGAACTTTTAAAATAATTGTGAAATTTTAATTCTTAGCTCTATTGTGACTGTGAGCTTGTGTGTGGGTGTTCATGCACATGACCACATGTGCTTCATAAGTACACAGTAAACTGTGGTTATCTTCTTCATTTAGTGTCAACTTTATATTTATCTGTGTGAAACCCTTACTTTCTGATTTTGCTGAACTCAGTGGCCAGCATTACCTAGGTTCTCTCTCTGTCTTCATGATCATAAAGTTTGGATTACAGGCCTATTTTTCTGCGCCCAGCTTGTCTTTCATCCTTTCATCATGATCAAATTCACATTTTCCTGATTAAGTGGCAAGCATGTTAAATACTAAAACATCTCTTTAGTTCTGTTTGACTTTAAATCAGAAATGAACCAATATTTCAGAATTACATATATGTATATATACATAAAGACATACATAAGGTCAGTTAATTCCTTAGCTAGAATTAGATGAATTGAATTTGAGTGTTTGTGTTTGTTCATAATGCAGTGAATGAATAATTGAGAGCTCATGGTTATATAGTGGTATGTCTGAGCGTAAACATACACATGCACACAAACTTATGAAATTTTCACATATGTTAATTATACAGGCTAGCTGATGCTCAAGCATTCTTCCATTCACACAACTCATATTCAAGTATATCGATAATTCCACAAGGTTGTGAGCTAGTATGAACAATAAATTATGGATTTGGGCACAAGACATTTCTGTAAACATTGTATATGAGCTGCCCAAATGTGTGTCAGTTACTGAACTCATATTTCAGTGCAAGAGCTGTATGCACTCTTGACAGCTGATCCAGTTATCCAGAAACACATTACTGTTAATATGTACATATTCATTAGACAGAAACTGAATCCAAACCAAGGCAGAAAAGAGGACTAAGATAGAAATATTTCCTGTCCTACAAAATTTCTAACATATAACAAACAAAAATTGTGTTAGAATTTTGTTATATGATTATCTAAGAATGCAACTGCTGAAAATCCCATTTGATGACTACACTAACGTTTGAAAAGAAAGGCAAAGAAGAATCCCTAGCATTGCGAGTTAAGGGTAAAAGTCACAGTAACAGATTATAATTCACCAATGGCCAAACCATTTTTCATGAGAAATTTAAACTTCCTTTTGGAGCTGAATCAGAGTGCATGGATGTTACTACAAGACTGGAAATATAAAGGTAGAAACAAGTGTGCTTGGAAGCAAGTATGACTGGATTCTTATCTTAAAATCCAACTGTCCCAAAATTCATACAATAAAATGAGTTCTGGCTTACTGCCTCACAGAAGAGAATATCTTGATGTCCTACACATTTCACACAGAATAGGCACGGTAGTGAGTCATAGTTTGGACACCAAAAAGGGATGTTGAACATTTAGTATTGAAAAGTGTGGTAAGTTTAAATCTCCATTCTATATTACCACATTAAAGCCTCAGAGTTCCTCATAAACAAATACAATTTCCATAGGTTGCATGTATTTAGCCTAAACTATTTTAAACTAATGTTCAATATCATGACCAGTTTTTCTGTGCTGCCTTCAGACTCCTCAATCTGTATGTACACAGAGCTGTGGTCCAGGATTCTGGAACGTTCTACAGAAAGAAAGACCGGTCTGCTGTTTTTCTTGTGCATTTTGTCCAGATCAGCACATTTCCAACCAGACAGGTAGAAAAATAATACTTTTACTCAAACTGCTTGGGAATGGAAATGGGGAAAGTTATCAAGTGACCTTGGTGTCATAATGTAGTGCTGTTCCATATGTCTCTAACATTCATCCCTGAATCCATTATTAGTCATTGCTGAAGTCACAAAATGTGTGAAGTTTATAGTGGCAATTCTCATGGTGTTGTGTCATATGCACCCTACTTTTAAAAACTTGCCTTTTGGTGCATGGAATGGCCATCTCAGCTCTTGCAGTGTTCCATGCTATGAGCTCTGCATTAAATGTGAGATCTCCAGTTGTCCAGGATCGATTTGTATTTCTGTGATTAACAAACCTAATGATTCTTGCCTCAAAATAACTCCAGGAAAAGTACATGTCTGATTGTATTTGAATGCACAAGAAACTGAACTGCATTTACACAGTTGTCATTTTCAGTATCAATAATAAAAAAAGCAAGTCTTTATAAATGAAAACATGGCTGCCTGTTTAGGATTGTGGTCAACTATGTGATAACATATATAAGTAACATCATATGGAATGAGCAGTTTGCATTTTTATATACAAACACACACACAAATACACAAATACATTTAATGAAAAAAGACTCCATGTATTTGAGAGAGAATAACTATGAGGTGGGTCCGGGGAAAGGTTTAGAGCAAATGAAAAAGAAGAGGCATAGTGAGGTAATTATTTTTAAAATGAAATTTTTTTATGAAAAAAATAAAAAGTCAGAAGGAAAATACATTAATATGATGAGAATCGACTATTTATTGTATTAAAAAGGCCAATCCTTTTTAATATAATCAGAACAGTTTGCTTTATTTCAAACAATCAAAGGGTTGAAAGAATAAATATGCTTTATATTCTATGATTTAATACTATCATAGGTTAAATTCCTTCCAGAGTGATACATGACTTCAAGTCCTATGTTAAAAAGATATGGAGAGGCTGGCAGCTTTGCTTTGTCCCTGATTTTAGTGGGAATGATTTGAGTTTCTCTCTGTTTAGTTTAATGTTGGCCATAGGCTTTCTGTATATTCTGTAATTCTAGGAAATCTTTAATTACTTTCTTTATTTCTTCCATGACACCTGTCATTGAGTAGAGTTGTTTAGGTTCCATGTGTATGTGTAGGCATTTTGCTCTTTCTGTCATTGTTGAGGTCCAGATTTAGAACATGGTGGTGTAATTGGATCCAAGGGATTATTTCAGTCTTATTGTATCTGTTAAGACTTGCTTTGTGCCTGAATATATGTTCAAATTTGGAGAAAGTTCCTTGATTTGCACAGAAGAAGGCATATTTGTGTCTGGGTGAAAATTTCTGAGGACTTCTATTAGGTATTTGATTCATGACCTATGTAAGCTTCATTATTTCACTGTTTAGGTTCTGTGACAATAATCTCTCACTTGGTGAGAGCGAGGTATTTAAGTTTGCCATTACTACTGTGTTGGGACTGATGTGTGATTGAAGCTTTAATGTTTATTTTACAAATGCTGGTGCCCTTCTATTTGGGGCATAGTTGTTCAAGATATTGTTGTCCTCATGGTGGATTTTCTATGATGAGGATGAAGTATCCTTTGCTTTTTTTGATTAATTTTGGTTGGAAGACTATTTTATTAGATATTAAGATGGTACTGCCACTTGCTCCTTGGATCCATTTGATTGGAAAACCTTTTTCTAGCACTTCACTCCAAGGTTGTGTCTATCTTTGGGGCTGAAGTGTGTTTATTGTATGCAGCAGAATATTGAATCTTGTTTCCATAACTATTCTGTTAACATGTCTTTTTATTGGATTGCTGATTCCATTGATGGTGATAGATATTAGTCAACATAGAATTTCAGTTCCTGTTATTGTGGTGTTATTGTGGATAGTGTGTTTGTGTGCTTGTTTTCTTTTTATTTTTGTTCTGATATTATCTATATCGTGTGTTTTGTGGGTGTATTTGATCTCATTGGGTTGGAGTTTTCCTTCTAGTAGCTTCTCAGCATCAGGCATAGTGCATAGATATTGTTTTAATTTAGTTTTGTCATGGAATATCTTGCTTCCTCCATCTCTGTTGATTGTAAGTTTTGTTGAGTACAGTAGTTTGCTTTGGCATCTGTGGTCTCTTCGCATCTGCATGACATCCTCCCAGCCCATTCTGGGTTTCATAACTTCTGTTGGAAGTCTGGGGTGATTCTGATAGGTCTGCCTTTATATGTCACTTGATCTTTTTCCTTTGTGCTTTTGATATATTTTTTCTTCATTGTGTAGATTTATTGTTTTGATTATTTCATGGCAAGAGGATTTTCTTTTCTGGTCTAGTCTATTTGGGGTACTGTAAGCCTCTTGTATGTTTAAGGTTATCTCTTTCTTAAGGTTGGAGAAATTTTCTTCTATGATTTTTATTAAAAATATATTCTGCACCTTGGAGCCTGGAATCATCTGTTTAGTCTATTCCTACTGTTCCTATTGTTTCAAATTTTCATGGAGTCCTTGAACTTTTCTGATTGTATGTTTTCTTTGAGAGATAGATCAGTTTCTTCAATTGTATCTTCAATGTCTGAGATTCTCTCCTCCATTTCTTGTATTTTGTAGGTGATGCTTATCTCTGGGGTACTTGATCTCTTCTCTATGCATTCCATCTCCAGGGTTTTCTGTGTGTTTTCTTATTGATTCAAATTCCATTTCCAAGAATTGAATAATTTTAATAATTTCCTTCACCTGTTTAATTGTGGTTTCTTGTATATGATGGTCTCTGTTTGCCCTCTCTTTCCCTGTATTTCTTTGAGACATTTGTTCTTTTTCTTCTTTATATGTCTCTAATAACTGCATAAACGTAGATTTAATGTCCCTTTTCTGTGTTTCAGCTGTATTAGAATATCCATTGCTCTCAGGGGTGGGTTCTGGTGGAGCCAGGATGTCCCAGTTTTTGTTGACTGTGTTTCTCTGTTGGCCTTTAGCCATCTGGTTGTCTGTAGCCTTACCTGTTTCTTACTGGAAACTGCATCAAAGACTGGATCCTCCTGTCTTTGGAGTTTAGAGTAGTATTCAGGAAGATGTCAAATGTACAGTTGCTCAGGAATGGATACTGGCAGTTCAGTTGCCAGCATCTTGAAGGGCAGGGCACATGGCAGTGTATGGACACAAATATGTAGGGACTGGTGAATTGAAGGACAAGGGTGTGCACGCACTGGATCCATAAATTTTGGAGTTCAGGTACTGGTGGTCATCATTAGCAAGGTGCAGGTGCCTCAGGTTGTGTCTGTGGGATTCCTCAGAATAAAGCTGGGCTGCTGCTTACAAGCCTGCCCCAAACTGTGCTCCCTGTACTCAGATTCCTCTGAGCTCTGCCTTCTTGTATCTGCCATCCCTGTAATTTTATTGTTCACATGGTGTCCACAGGGTGAACAGTAAACACAATTTGGTGGCTTAGATGCTCTCCCAGTAAACCTGAAGCTGCCCTACAGGGAGCAGAAGGGATCCAAATTCTGGCTTCTAGAGCAAACAGTTCCTGGATATGGGGATCCAAACTCACTGGAGTATGTGAAGGGGCAGGTGGCCCAAATTTTGCTACTCCTGATTCTGTGAGATGGCCACAGAGGACCTGTATCAGATGGACTCCATTTCTTGGATTACCTGTTCAGAACAGGAAGCAGCAAAGTTGATTCTATGGATCTGGCC
>JAEOAE010001071.1:0-82500 GCA_036365155.1 Meriones psammophilus
AGGTTAGAGTTAGGTTAGGCTTAGGTTAGGTTAGGTTACGGTTAGGGTTATATCACTTTTCAGTTTTCCTCTTATAATAATTGAACATGCGACACGTCAGTGAATTAGTTTGCAAAGTTGTGCTTTGCGTTTCTGTTCTTTCGATGGAAACTTGTTTCTGTGCCGTACAGTGCGAGATAACACTTTTCAGTTTTCCTGTATTCCTAATTGAGCAAGTGAAACACATGTGATTTAGTTTACAAAGTAGTGCTTTTCGTTTCTGTTCTTTCATTGGAAAATTGTTACTGTACTGTACAGTGCAAGATATCACTTTTCAGTTTATCTGTTATAATAATTGAACGCGCGACACATATGTGAATTAGTTTACAAAGTTGTGTTTTGCGTTTCCTTTCTTTCGATGGAAACTTGTTCCTGTGCTGTACAGTACGCTATATCACTTTTCAGTTTTCCTGTTTTAATAATTGAACGTTCGACACGTATGTGAATTAGTTTACAAAGTTGTGCTATGCTCTGTTCTTTCGGTGGAAACTTGTTTCTGTGCCATACAGTGCGATATAACACTTTTCGGTTTTCCAGTATTCCTAACTGAGCGAGCGACACACATGTGATTCAGTTTACAAAGTAGTGCTTTGCTTTTCTGTGCTTTCGTTTGAAACTTGTTCCAGTGCTGTACAGTGCGATATATCACTTTTCAGTTTTCCTGTATTCGTAATTGAGCGAGGGACAAACATGTGATTTAAATTACAAACTAGACCTTTGTGTTTACGTTCTTTCCTTGGAAACTTGTTAGGGATAGGGTTAGGGTTAGGGTTGGGTTAAGGTTAGGTTAGGTTTAGGGTTAGGGTTAGGGGGTTCGAGTTATATCACTTTTCAGTTTTCCTGTTATAATAATTAAACAGGCAACACATATGTGAATTAGTTTACAAAGTTGTGCTTTGCTCTGTTCTTCTGGTGGAAACTTGTTGCTGTGACGTACTATGCGATATAACACTTTTCGGTTTTCCAGTATTCCTAATTGAGTGAGCGACACACATGTGATTCAGATTAGAATCTAGACCTTTGTGTTTACGTTCTTTCCTTTAAAACTTCTTGGGCTAGGGTTAGGGTTAGGGTTAGGGTTGGATTAGGGTTAGGGTTAGGTAGGGTTAGGGTTAGGGTTAGGGTTAGGGTTAGGGTAGGGTAGGGTTAGGGTTAGGTTAGGGTTAGGGTAGGGTTAGGGTTAGGGTTAGGGTTTGGGGGTTAATGTTATATCACTTTTCAGTTTTCCTGTTATAATAATTGAACGGGTGACATGTATGTGAATTAGTTTACAAAGTTGTGCTTTGCGTTTCTGTTCTTTCGATGAAAACTTGTTTCTGTGCTGTACAGTGCAATATAACACTTTTGGGTTTTCCAGTATTCCTAATTGAGCAAGCGACACACATGTGATTCAGTTTACAAAGTAGTGCTTTGCTTTTCTGTGCTTTCCTTTGAAACTTGTTCCAGTGCTGTACAGTGCGATATATCACTTTTCAGTTTTCCTGTATTCCTAATTGAGCGAGCAACACACATGTGATTTAGATTACAAACTAGTGCTTTGCGTTTACGTTCTTTTCTTGGAAACTTGTTAGTGTTAGGATTAGGGTTAGGGTTAGGGTAGGGTAGGGTTAGGTTAGGGTTAGGGTTAGAGTAGGGTTAGGGTTAGGGTTAGTTTTAGGGTTAAGGTTAGGGTAGGGTTAGGGTTAGGTTTAGGGGGTTAGGGTTATATCACTTTTCAGTTTTCCTGTTATAATAATTGAATAGGCAACACATATGTGAATTAGTTTACAAAGTTGTGCTTTGCGTTTCTGTTCATTCGATGAAAACTTCTTTCTGTGCCGTACAGTGCAAGATAACACTTTTCAGTTTTCCTGTATTAATAATTGAGTGAGCGACACACATGTGATTTAGTTTACAAAGTTGTGCTTTGCGTTTCTGTTCTTTTGATGAAAACTTGTTTCTGTGCCATACAGTGCGATATAACACTTTTGGGTTTTCCAGTATTCATAACTGAGCAAGCGACACACATGTGATTCAGTTTACAAAGTAGTTCTTTGCTTTTCTCTGCTTTCGTTTGAAACTTATTCCAGTGCTGTACAGTGCGATATATCACTTTTCAGTTTTCCTGTATTCCTAATTGAGCGACCGAAACACATGTGATTTAGATTACAAACTAGACCTTTGTGTTTATGTTCTTTCCTTGGAAACTTGTTAGGGCTAGGGTTAGGGTTAGGGTTAGGGTAGGGTTACAGTTAGGGTTAGGGTTAGGGTTAGAGGTAGGTTGAGGGTTAGGTATGGTTAGGGTTAGGGTTAGGTTATGGTTAGGGTTAGAGTAGCGTTAGGGTTAGGGTTAGGGTAGGGTTAGTGTTAGGGGGTTAGGGTTATATCACTTTTCAGTTTTCCTGTTAAAATAATTGAACGGGCAACACGTATGTGAATTAGTTTACAAAGTTGTGCTTTGCGTTTCTGTTCTTTCGATGGAAACTTGTTTCTGTGCTGTACAGTGCGATATAACAATTTTCGGTTTTCCAGTTTTCCTAATTGAGCAAGCGACACACATGTGATTCACTTTACAAAGTAGTGTTTTGCTTTTTGCTTTTTTTTTTTATTTTCAATGAAGTTTATTCAGGAACCTTGAACAATCATTGGACCCTGGGGAAAGCCAGCCCACGTTAAATAGCCTCTGGGCAGCCAACATCAGCATGCCACGTGGGCAATGCAGATAGGTCCACATACAAGGAAGCAAGCCAGATCCTCAGACTTAGCCAAATGTGGATTTGTTTGTGACAGAGAGCACTCACCATCGGGAAGGTGGAAGGCGGAAACCAGCTCCATCTTTCAGGAGCGGCATTACGCAGCTCTCTACAGTCCCCTCTTTTTGTTTTGGACGCATCAGGCAAGAGTAGAGGTCTGATCTCTGATATTAGAAGTATATTGGGACTTTGTACTGATGTTCATTTAGGTGTCATCCACCCAAAGAGCATCAGACCCGTCCGATACCTTTTTCTCAGAGGCGGGACCTGGGGCATCAACCTGCATGCAATCAGACATGCTCTTCTCTGGGACCAAGGCGGCTGACCCTGAGTGCAGTGCTTCACCTCGCATCCTGAGCGTAATATTTTGGCTTTTTATGGTAGCCAACCATGCTTGGGGAGACTGTCCTGCTTCAATGGCTCTAAAGGCCTGAATGGTCATGGCTGCATTACGCTGTTGTGAGACTCTAATCTTGCATATATACCACAGGCAAACCAAGGTGACCAACACCAGAAGGCCTGCTAATGCTCCCATGCCCGCCCATTCCTTCAGATGATTCATGGCTGCAGCAATCCATGATGATAATCCTGTGGCTAGTCCTGTGTCCACTCTGGTAGAACTTACCATGACAATGGCCACTCTCAGCTGGTCCATCGTAGTATCGAATTCTCCAGTCCAATTACCTAAAATATAGCTTGACAATTGTTTAGACAGATTTGCAGCACAGGGAAAATTCTCATGTTGTATGCTAGTGACACAAAGTCCAACATACGTTCATTGACAGCCAAATTGAGCGATTTGCCATAGGGTATCAATTTGCTCCTGCACGAGGTCAAACCTCTGATTGAACACCATCAAACCTCCTTTTAGTTGAGCATTAATTCCTTTTTGTACATGTAAGGCATGAGCTACATTGGCTAAAAGGTTATTCAGGGTCTGAGCAGTCTGCCCAGTATGACTCATGGCTAATGCCATGGTGGTAGCTCCAACAGTCGCCAATGAGATAGCAGTAACAATGGCAGCTGTAATTCCAAGATCCCTTTTCTGTCTGAAGAGAGTCATAGCGTGAGGGCATCAACGGGCACAGGCACCCAGTGAGGCATGTGAGTAACCAGCTAGTAAATTTACTAGCATTACAGCATTGGGCAAAAAAGCAAGTATCATTACCACAATTACTTGGCTCTATCAGGCTAATAATGAACAAAAATGGTGGATGTAAACAAACAGGTGTGGGCTTATAGGAAGTATTATGAGAAGCCTTAACCCCCTCGTTGAAACATCCTGCGTCAGTTCTAGAACTAGCAGTGGTGGTGTCCGAGGTCTGAGTCGGTTCAGCAGACCATTGCCCCCAGGGGCGAGATGTGCTCCATGTAAATTGACTAACTGCATGTTTTCCTCCACTTTGGAAGTCATTTAAGGTTCTTAAATTATTTTTTCCCTTTTTTTAAAAAATTTTTCATCAATTACACTTTATTCATTCTGCATCCCCCCATAGGCCCCTCCCTCCCCTCCCAATCCCACCCTCCCTCCTCCCTCTGCATGCATGCCACTCCCCAAGTCCACTGATAGGGGAGGTTCTCCTCTCCTTTCTGATCTTAGTCCATCAGTTCACATCAAAAGTGGCTGCATTGTCCTCTACTATGGCATGGTAAGGCTGCTCCCCCCCAGAGGGAGGTGATCAAAGAGCAGGCCAATCAGATTATGTCAGAGGCAGTCCCTCTTCACATTACTATGTAACCCAATTGGACTCTGAACTGCCCTGGGCTACATCTGTCCAGGGGGCTCTGGGTTATCTCTATGAATAGTCCTAGGTTGGAGTATGAGTCTCTGGGAAGTTCCCTGTGTTCAAATTTTCTTGTTCTGTTGCTCTCCTTGTGGAGACCCTGTCCTCTCCAGCTCTTACACCTCTTTCCCAGTTCTTACATAAAATTCCATTCACTCTGCCCAACAGTTGCCCATCAGGCTTAGCTTCTGCTTTGATAGTCTGTAGGGCAGAGGCTTTCAGAAACCCTCTGTGGTAGGTTCCTAGGTTGTTTCCTGTTTTCTTCTTCTTCTGATGTCCATCCTCTTTGCCTTTCTGGATGGGGATTAGACATTTTAGTTAGGGTCCTCTCTCTTGCTTAGTTTCTTTATATGCACAGGTTTTAGTGGGTTTGTCCTATGTTGTATGTCTATATGAGTGAGTATATACCATGTGTGTCTTTTTGCTTCTGGGACAACTCACTCAGGATGTTCCTTTCCAGATCCCACCATTTACCTATAAATTTCATGATTTCCTTATTTTTCATTGCTGAGTAATATTCCATTGTGTAGATGTACCATATTTTCTGCATCCATTCTTCAGTTGAGGGGCATCTGGGCTGTTTCCAGCTTCTGGCTATTACAAATAAAGCTGCTATGAACATGGTTGAGCAAATTTCCTTTTTGTGTACTTGAGCCTCTTTTGGATATATGCCTAGGAGTGGTATGGCTGGATCTTGGGGAAGCACTATTCCTAGCTGTCTGAGAAAACGCCAGATTGATTTCCAGAGTGGCTGTACCAGTTTACATTCCCACCAGCAGTGGAGAAGGGTTCCTATTTCTCCACAACCTCTCCAGCATGTGTTGTCACTTGAGTTTTTGATCTTGGCCATTCTCATGGGTGTAAGGTAAAATCTCAGGGTTGTTTTGATTTGCATTTCCCTAATGGCTAGTGTGGTTGAGCATTTCTTTAAGTGCTTCTCTGCCATTCGGTATTCCTCTACAGAGAATTCTCTGTTTAGCTCTGTTCCCCATTTTTTAAGTGGGTTACTTGGTTTGCTGCTTTTCAGCTTCTTTAGTTCTTTATATATACTTGATATGAGTCCTTTGTCAGATAAAGGGTTGGTGAAGATTCTTTCCCAATCTGTAGGAGGTCGCTTTGTTTTGATGACCGTGTCCTTTGCTTTGCAGAAGCTTTTCAGTTTCATGAGGTCCCATTTATTGATTGTTGCTCTTAGAGCCTGTGCTGTTGGAGTTCTGTTCAGGAAGTTTTCCCCTGTACCAATGAGTTCTAGGTATTCCCACTTTTTTTCAAGCCGATTTAATGTGTCTGGTTTTATGTTGAGGTCTTTGATCCACTTGGACTTCAGTTTTGTGCAGGGTGATAAGTATGGATCTATTTTCATTTTTCTACATGTAGACATCCAGTTGGACCAGCACCATTTG
Organism: Meriones psammophilus; assembly: GCA_036365155.1. Taxonomy (NCBI): domain Eukaryota; kingdom Metazoa; phylum Chordata; class Mammalia; order Rodentia; family Muridae; genus Meriones; species Meriones psammophilus. Next base: position 5,959 of record JAEOAE010001071.1, read on the forward strand.
TTGAAGATGCTATCTTTTTCCATTGTATGGTTTTGGCGTCTTTGTCAAAGATCAGGTGTCCATAAGTGTGTGGGTTTATTTCTGGGTCCTCTGTTCGGTTCCATTGATCCACCATTCTGTTTCTATGCCAGTACCATGCAGTTTTTAAAACTGTTGCTCTATAGTACAACTTAAGATCAGGGATGGAGATACCTCCAGAAGATCTTTTATTGTAGAGGATTGTTTTAGCAATTCTGGGTTTCTTGTTATTCCATATGAAGTTGAGAATTTTTCTTTCCAGGTCTGTAAAGAATTGTGTTGGTAATTTGATGGGCATTGCATTGAATCTGTATATTGCTTTTGGTAAGATGGTCATTTTTACTATGTTAATCCTACCAAGCCATGAGCATGGGAGATCTTTCCATCTTCTCATATCTTCTTCTAGTTCTTTCTTCAGAGATTTGAAATTTTTTTCATACAAGTCTTTGACTTCCTTGGTTAGGGTTACTCCGAGGTACCTTATGTCTTTTGTGGCTATTGTGAAGGGTGTTGTTTCCCTAATTTCTTTCTCAGCCCTTTTGTCTTTTGTATACAAGAGGGCTACTGATTTTTTTGAGTTAATTTTGTATCCGGCCACTTTGCTGAAGGTGTTTATCAGCTGTAGGAGTTCCCTGGTAGAGTTTTTGGGGTCACTCACATATACTATCATATCATCTGCAAATAGTGATAATTTGACTTCTTCCTTTCCAATTTATATCCCCTTGATCTCCTTCAACTGTCTTATTGCTCTAGCAAGGACTTCCAGAACTATGTTGAAAAGATATGGAGAGAGTGGGCAGCCTTGTCTTGTCCCTGATTTTAGTGGGATTGCTTTAAGTTTCTCTCCGTTCAGTTTGATGTTGGCTATAGGTTTGCTGTATATCGCCTTTACTATGTTTAGATATGTGCCTTGTATCCCTGATCTCTCCAATACTTTAAACATGAATGGATGTTGGATTTTGTGAAAGGCTTTTTCAGCGTCTAGGGAGATTATCATGTGGTTTTTTTCTTTCAATTTGTTAATATGGTGGATCACATTGATGGATTTCCGTATATTGAACCATCCCTGCATACCTGGGATGAAGCATACTTGGTCATGGTGGATGATATCTTTGATATGTTCTTGTATTCGGTTTGTGAGTATTTTGTTGAGTATTTTTGCATCAATGTTCATAAGGGAGATTGGCCTGAAATTCTCTTTCTTTGTTGAGTCTTTGTGAGGTTTAGGTACCATGGTGACTGTGGCTTCATAGAATGAGTTTGGTAATGCTCCTTCTGTTTCTATTTTGTGAAATAGTTTGAAGAGAGTTGGTGTTAGCTCTTCTTTGAATGTTTGGTAGAATTCTGCGCTGAAACCATCAGGTCCTGGGCTTTTTTTGGATGGGAGACTTTCGATGAATGCTTCTATTTCCTTGGGGGATATAGGATTATTTAATTGATTTACCTGGTCCTGATTTAGCTTTGGTAGGTGGAATTGGTCAAGAAAATTGTCCATTTCATTTAAATTTTGAAATTTTGTTCCGTATAGATTTTTGAAGTAAGTTCTAATGATTGCTTGGATTTCCTCAGTGTCTGTAGTTATGTCCCCCTTTTCATTTCTGATTGTGTTGATTTGGATGGTGTCTCGCTCCCTTTTAGTTAGCTTGGCTAAGGGTTTGTCTATCTTGTTGATTTTCTCAAAGAACCAGCTTTTGGTTTCATTGATTCTTTGAATTGTTTTATTTGTTTCTAATTGATTGATTTCAGCCCTGAGTTTGATTATTTCCAGCCGTCTGCTCCTTCTTGGTGTGTCTGCTTCTTCTTTTTCTAGGGTTTTTAAGTGAGCCATTAAGTTGCTTGAATGCGCTGTCTCAAATTTCTTCTTGAAGGCACTTAGTGCTATGAACTTTCCTCTTAGCACTGCTTTCATTGTGTCCCACAAGTTTGGGTATGTTGTGTCTTCATTTTCATTGAGTTCTAGGAAGATTTTAATTTCTTTCTTTATTTCTTCCCTGACCCAGCTGTCTTTTAGTAGCAAGTTGTTCAGTTTCCATGTATGTGTAGGCTTTTTGCTATTTCTGTTGTTACTGAGGTCCAGCTTTATTCCATGGTGATCCGACAGGATACAAGGGATTATTTCAATCTTCCTGTATTTGTTGAGGCTTGCTTTGTGACCAACTATGTGGTCTATTTTGGAGAAGGTTCCATGAGGTGCTGAGGAGAAGGTAAATTCTTTTGTGTTAGGGTGTAGGGTTCTGTAAATGTCTGTTAGGTCCATTTGCTTCATTACCTCTGTTAGAGATATTGTTTCTTTGTTTAATTTCTGTTTTGTTGACCTGTCCTTTGTTGAGAGTGGGGTGTTGAAGTCTCCTACTATTAGTGTGTGGGGATCTATATGTGCTTTAAGTTTTATCAACGTTTCTTTCACAAATGTGGGTGCCCTTGTATTTGGGGCATAGATGTTCAGGATTGTGATGTCTTCTTGGTGGAATTTTCCCTTGATGAGTATGAAGTGTCCTTCCCCATCTCTTTTGATTAATTTTGGTTGAAAGACTATTTTATCAGATATTAGAATGGCTACTCCTGCTTGCTTCTTGGGTCCATTTGCTTCAAAAGCCGTCTTCCATCCCTTTACCCTCAGGAAGTGTCTATCTTTGTGTCTTAGGTGTGTTTCTTGTATACAACAGATTGCTGGGTTTTGTTTACGCATCCATTCTGTTAGTATGTGTCTTTTTATTGGAGAATTAAGTCCATTGATATTGAGAGAGAGTCATGACCAGTGGCTGTTAAATCCTTTCACTTTGATGTTGGCTGTGGTCATACGGTTGTGTGCTTGGTTGCTTTTTTGTTTTACTGAAGTGAGGTTATTTATTCCCTGTGTTTTCTTGAATGTAGCTAGCTTTCTTGAGTTGTATTTTCCCTTTCAGTGACTTCTGTAATGCTGGATTTGTTTGTAGGTATTGCTGAAATTTGTTTTTGTCATTGAATATCTTGTTTTCTCCGTCTATGAGGACTGAGAGTTTGCAGGGTATAGTAGCCTGGGCTGACATCTGTGTTCTCTTAGGGTCTGCATGATATCTGTAAATGCCCTTCTGGCTTTCATAGTCTCTGTTGAAAAGTCAGTACCATATAACACTTTTCGGTTTTTCCAGTATTCCTAATTGAGCAAGCGACACACATGTGATTCAGTTTACAAAGTAGTGCTTTGCTTTTCTGTGCTTTCCTTTGAAACTTGTTCCAGTGCTGTACAGTGCGATATATCACTTTTCAGTATTCCTGTATTCCTAATTGAGGGGAGACACACATGTGATTTAGATTACAAACTAGACCTTTGCGTTTACGTTCTTTCTTTGGAAAATTGTTAGGGTTAGGGTAAGGGTTAGGGTTAGGGTAGCGTTATGGTTAGGTTTAGGGTTAGGGTTAGGGTAGGGTTAGGGTTAGGGTGAGGGTTAGGGTAGGGTTAGGGGGCTAGGGTTATATCACTTTTCAGTTTTCCTCTTATAATTTGCAGGCAAATGGTGGGATCTAGAAAAGATCATTCTGAGTGAAGTATCCCAGAGGGAGAAAGACAAACATGGAATATACTCGCTTATATAGACCTGAAAGATAGGATAAACATAATGAAATCTAAAGAAGATAATCAAGAAAGCAGACATGGGGTATGACGATCTATCCTCATTTAGAAAGACAAATGGGATGTGCATTGAACGTATGGCGGGAGTCTACTAATAGAAAGCATCTGAAAGACTCTACCTAGCAGTGCTCCAAAATAGATACTAAGACTCACAACCAAACCTTCGGCAAAGTGCAGGGAATCATATGAAAGAAGGGAGTTTGATGTGGAGAGGATAGGAACTCCACAAGGACCAAACATATCTGGGCACAGGGTCTTTTCTGAGATGGACACTCAACCAAAGTCCATGAGAGGATAAAATCTAGAACCTCTGCTCAGATGTGACCCGTGATAGCTCAGTAATCAATTGGTTTCCCACAGTAAGGGGAACAAGGACTATTTCTAACATGAACTAAAAATGACTGGCTCTTTGACCTCCCAACCACCCAAGGGAGGAGCAGTACTGCTGCCACAGAGGAGGACTTTGCAGCCAGTCCGGAAAATACCTGACAAAAGCGAGTCATATGAAAGGGAGGAGGTCCTCCCTTTTAGTGGACTTGGAAAGGGACAGGGAGGAGATAAGGGAGGAGGGTGGGATTGGGGAGGGAATGAGGGATACAGCTGGGATACAGAATTAACAAAATGTAACTAATGAGAAAAATAAAATTATGGAAAAAAAAAATAATTGAACAGGCAACACATATCTGAATTAGTTTACAAAGTTGTGCTTTGCGTTTCTGTTCTTTCGGTGGAAACTTGTTTCTGTGCTGTACAGTGCGAGATAACACTTTTCAGTTTTCCTGTATTCCTAAGTGAGCGAGCGACACACATGTGATTCAGTTTTCAAAGTAGTGTTTTGCTTTTCTGTTCTTTCATTAGAAACTTGTTCCTGTGCTGTACAGTGCGATATATCACTTTTCAGTTTTCTTGTTATAATAATTGAACAGACAACACGTATGTGAATTAGTTTACAAAATTGTGCTTTGCGTTTCTGTTCTTTCGATGAAAACTTGTTTCTGGGTTGTACAGTGTGATATAACACTTTTCGGTTTTCCAGTATTCCTAATAGAGCTATCGACACACATGTTATTTAGATTACAAACTAGTGCATTGCATTTACGTTCTTTCCTTGGAAACTTGTTAGGTTAGGGTTAGGGTTAGGGTTAGTGTTAGGGTTGGGTTACGGTTAGGGTTAAGTTTAGGGTTAAGAGTTAGGGTTAGGGTTAAGGTAGGGTTAGGGTTAGGGTTAGAGTTAGGGAGTTAGGGTTATATCACTTTTCAGTTTTCCTGTTATAAAAATTGAACAGGCAACACATATGTGAATTAGTTTACAATGTTGTGCTTTGCGTTTCTGTTCTTTCGGTGGAAACTTGTTTCTGTGCCGTACAGTGCGAGATAACACTTTTCAGTTTTCCTGTATTACTAATTGAGCGAGCAACACACATGTGATTTAGTTTACAAAGTTGTGCTTTGCATTTCTCGTCTTTCGGTGGAAACTTGTTTCTGTGCCATACAGTGCGAGATAACACTTTTCAGTTTTGCTGTTATAATAATTGAACAGGCAACACACATGTGATTTAGTTTACAAAGTTGTGCTTTGCGTTTCTGTTCTTTCGGGGGAAACTTGTTTCTGTGCCGTACAGTGCGAGATAACACTTTTCCGTTTTCCTGTATTACTAATTGAGCCAGCGACACCGTTGTGATTTAGTTTACAAATTTGAGCTTTGCGTTTCTGTTCTTTCGGTGGAAACTTGTTTCTGTGCTGTACAGTGCGAGATAACACTTTTCAGTTTTCCTGTATTCCTAATTGAGCGAGCGAAACACATGTGATTCAGTTTTCAAAGTAGTGTTTCGCTTTTCTGTTCTTTCATTTGAAACTTGTTCCTGTGCTGTACAGTGCGATATATCACTTTTCAGTTTTCCTGTTATAATAATTGAACTGGCGACACGTATGTGAATTAGTTTACAAAGTTGAGCTTTGCGTTTCTGTTCTTTCGAAGAAAACTTGTTTCTTTGCTTTAGAGTGCGATATAACGCTTTTCGGTTTTCCAGTATTCCTAATTGAGCAAGTGACACACATGTGATTCAGTTTACAAAGTAGTGCTTTGCTTTTCTGAGCATTCTTTTGAAACTTGTTCCAGTGCTGTACAGTGCGATATATCACTTTTCAGTTTTCCTGTATTCCTAATTGTGCGAGAGACATACATGTGATTTAGATTACAAACTAGACCTTTGCGTTTACGTTCTTTCCTTGGAAACTTTTTAGGTTAGGGTTAGGTTAGGGTTAGGTTAGGTAGGTTCACGGTTAGGGTTAGGGTTAGGGTTAGGGTTAGGGTTAGGGTTAGGTTAGGGTTAGGGTTAAGGTAGGGTTAGGTTTATGGTCATGGTTAGGTTAGGATTAGAGTAGGGTTAGGGTTAGGGTTAGGGCTCGGGTAGGGTTAGGGTTAGTGTTAGGGGATTAGGGATATATCACTTTTCAGTTTTCCTGTTATAATAATTGAACAGGCAACACATATGTGAATTAGTTTATAAAGTTTTGCTTTGCGTTTCTGTTCTTTCGGTGGAAACTTGTTTCTGTGCCGTACAGTGCGAGATAACACTTTTCAGTTTTCCTGTATTACTAATTGAGCTAGCGACACTCATGTGATTGAGTTTTCAAAGTAGTGTTTTGCTCTTCTCTTCTTTCGTTCGAATCTTGTTTCTGTGCTGTAAAGTGCGATATATCACTTTTCAGTTTTCCTCTTATAATAATTGAACAGGGGACATGTCTGTGAATTAGTTTACAAAGTTGTGCTTTGCGTTTCTGTTCTTTCGATGGAAACTTGTTTCTGTGCCGTACAGTGCGAGATAACACTTTTCAGTTTTCCTGTATTCCTAATTGAGCATTGACACACATGTAATTTAGTTTACAAGGTAGTTCTTTGTGTTTCTGTTCTTTCGTTGGAAACTTGTTACTGTACTGTACAGTGCGTTATATCAGTTTTCAGTTTTCCTGTTATAATAATTGAACGGGCGACACGAATGTGAATTAGTTTACAAAGTTGTGCTTTGCATTTCCTTTCTTTCGATGGAATCTTGTTTCTGTGCCTTACAGTGCGCGATAACACTTTTCAGTTTTCCGGTATTCCTACTTGAGCAAGCGACACACATGTGATTTAGTTTACAATGTAGTGCTTTGCGTTTCTCTTCTTTCCTTGGAAACTTGATACTGTACTGTACAGTGCGAAATATCACTTTTCAGTTTTCCTGTTATAATAATAGAATGGGTGACACGTATGTGAATTAGTTTACAAAGTTGTGCTTTGCGTTTCCTTTCTTTTGATGGAAACTTTTTTCTGTGCCATACAGTCCCAGATAACACTTTTCAGTTTTCCTATTATAATAATTGAAGAGGCAAAACGTATGTGATTTAGTTTACAAAGTAGTGCTTTGCGTTTCTGTTCTTTAGTTGAAATCTTGTTACTGTACTGTACAGTGCGATATATCACTTTCCAGTTTTCCGGTATTCCTAATTGAGCGAGTGACACACATGTGATTTAGTTTACAAAGTAGTGCGTTGCGTTTACTTTCTTTCATTGGAAACTTGTTCCTATAGGGTTAGGGTTAGGGTTAGTGTTAGGGTTAGCATTAGGGTTAGGGCAGGGTTAGAGTTAGGGTTAGGGTTAGGGTTAGGGTTAGGGGTTAGGGTTAGGGTTTTGGTTAGGGTTAGGTTTAGGGTAGGGTTAGGCCGAATAGTGTGAAATAACACTTTGGAATTTTCCTATATTCCTAATTGAGCCAGCGACACACGTGATACCGTTTAAGAGTAGTGCTTTCCTTTTCTGTTCTTTCTTTAGAAACTTGTCCCTCTGTTGTACAGTGCGATATATCACTTTCCAGTTTTCCTGTATTCCTAATTGAGCGAGTGACACACTTGTGATTTAATTTACAAAGTAGTGATTTGTGTTTTTGTTCTTTCGTTGGAAACTTGTTACTGTACTGTACAGTGCGAAATATCACTTTTCAGTTTTCCAGTTATAATAATTGAACGGGCGACACGTATGTGAATTAGTTTACAACGTTGTGCTTTGCGTTTCCTTTCTTTTGATGGAAACTTTTTTCTGTGCCATACAGTCCTAGATAACACTTTTCATTTTTCCTGTTATAATAATTGAATGGACAACACGTATGTGATTTAGTTTATAAAGTAGTGCTTTGCATTTCTGTTCTTTTGCTCGAAACTTGTTCCTGTGCTGTACAGTGCGATATATCACTTTTCAGTTTTCCTGTTATAATAATTGAACGGGCGACACGTATGTGATTTAGTTTACACAGTTGTGCTTTGCATTTCTGATCTTTCACGGAAACTTGTTTCTGTGCTGTACTGTGTGAGATAACACTTTTCAGTTTTTCGGTATTCCTAATTGACTGAGCGACACACTTGATTCCTTTTAAAATTAGTGCTTTGCTTTTCTGTTCTTTCGTTAGAAACTTGTTCCTCTGCTGTACAGTGTGATATATCACTTTCCAGTTTTCCGGTATTCCTAATTGAGCGAGTGACACACATGTGATTTAGTTTACAAAGTAGTGCATTGCGTTTACATTCTTTCGTTGGAAATTTGTTCCTAATAGGTTAGGGTTAGTGTTAGGGCTAGTGTTACGGTTAGGGTTAGGGTATGATTAGGTTTAGGGTAAGGGTTAGGGTTAGGGTTAGGTTGAGGGTTAGGTTTAGGGTAAGTTTAGGGTTAGGGTTAGGGTTAGGTTTAGGGTTAGGGGTTAGGTTAGGGTTAGGGTTAGGGTTAGGTTTAGGTAGGGTTAGGGTTAGGGCTTAGGGTTAGGGTTCGGGTTAGGGTTATATCACTTTTCCGTTTTCCTCTTATAATAATTGAACAGGCGACACGTCTGTTTATTAGTTTACAAAGTTGCGCTTTGCGTTTCTGTTCTTTCGATGGAAACTTGTTTCTGTGCCGTACAGTGCGATATAATACTTTTCAGTTTTCCTGTATTCCTAATTGACTAAGCGACACACATGTGATTTAGGTTGCAAAGTAGTGATTTGCGTTTTTGTTCTTTTGTTGGAAACTTGTTACTGTACTGTACAGTGCGAAATATCACTTTTCAGTTTTCCAGTTATAATAATTGAACGGGCGACACGTATGTGAATTAGTTTACAACATTGTGCTTTGCGTTTCGTTTCTTTTGATGGAAACTTTTTTCTGTGCCATACATCCGAGATAACACTTTTCAGTTTTCCTGTTATAACAATTGAACGGACAACACGTATGTGATTTAGTTTACAAAGTAGTGCTTTGCTTTTCTGTTCTTTTGCTCGAAACTTGTTCCTGTGCTGTACAGTGTGATATATCACTATTCAGTTTTCCTATTATAACAATTGAACGGGCGACACGTATGTGATTTAGTTTACACAGTTGTGCTTTGTTCTTTCGACGTAAACTTGTTCCTCTACTGTACAGTGCGATATATCACTTTAAAGTTTTCTGGTATTCCTAATTGAGAGAGTGACACACATGTGATTTAGTTTACAAAGTAGTGTGTTGCATTTACGTTTTTCCGTTGGAAACTTGTTCCTATTAGGAACAAGTTAGGGTTAGGGTAGGGTTAGAGTTAGGGTTAGGCTTAGGGCTAGGGTTAGGGGTTAGGGTTAGGTTTAGGGTTAGGATTAGGCTTAGGCTTAGGGTTGGGGTTAGGGTTATATCACTTTTCAGTTTTCCTCTTATTATAATTGAACAGGCGACACGTCTGTGAATTAGTTTTCAAAGTAGTTCTTTGCGTTTCTGTTCTTTCGTTAGAAACTTGTTACTGTACTGTACAGTTGGAAATATCACTTTTCTGTTTTCCTGGTGTAATAATTGAACGGGCGACACGTATGTGAAATAGTTTACAAAGTTGTGCTTTGCGTTTCCTTTCTTTGGATGGAAACTTGTTTCTGTGCAGTTCATTCCGAGATAACAATTTTCAGTTTTCCTGTTATATTAATTGAACGGGCAACACGTATGTGAATTAGTTTTCAAAGTTGTGCTGTGCATTTACTTTCTTTCGATGGAAACTTGTTCCTGTGCTGTACAGTCTGAGAAAACACTTTTCAGTTTTCTTGTTATAATAATTGAACGGGCGACACGTAGGTGATTTATTTTACAAAGTAGTGCTTTGCTTTTCTGTTCTTTCGTTCGAAACTTGTTCCTCTGTTGTACAGTGCGATGTATCACTTTTCAGTTTTCCTGCTATAATAATTGAACAGGCGACACGTATGTGAATTGGTTTACAAAGTTGTGCTTTCCGTTTAATTTTTTAGATGGAAACTTGTTACTGTGCCGTACAGTCCGAGATAACACTTTTCAGTTTTCCTGTCATAATAATTGAATGGGCGACACGTATGTGATTTAGTTTACAAAGTAGTGCTTTGCTTTTCTGTGCTTTCGTTTGAAACTTGTTCCAGTGCTGTACAGTGCGATATATCACTTTTCAGTTTTCCTGTTTTCCTAATTGAGCGTGCGACACACATGTGGTTTAGATTACAAACTAGACCTTTGCTTTACGTTCTTTCCTTGGAAACTTGTTAGGGTTAGGGTTAGGGTTAGGGTAGGGTTACGGTTAGGGTTAGAGTTACAGTTAGGGTTAGGGTTAGGGGTTAGGGTTAGGTTTAGGGTAGGGTTAGGGTTAGGGTTAGGGTTCCGAGTAGGGTTAGGGTTAGGGTTAGAGTAGTGTTAGGGTAGGGTTAGGGTTAGGGTTAGGGTTAGGGTTATAGTAGTGTTAGGAATATGATTAGGGTTAGGATTATAGTAGTGTTAGGGTTAGGGTTAGGATAGGGTAAGTGTTAGAGTTAAGGGGTTAGGGTTATATCACTTTTCAGGGTTATATCACTATTTTCAGCTTTTTTCCTGTTCTTTTATAATAATTGAACAGGATAACACTTTTCAGTTTTCCTGTATTACTAATTAGTTTGACAAAGTGATTTAGTTTGCGTTTCTGTTCTTTCGATGAAAACATGTGTCTGTGCTATACAGTGCGATATAAGACTTTTCAGTTTTCCTGTATTCCTAATTGAGCGAGTGACACACATGTGATTCAGTTTACAAACTAGTGTTTTGCTTTTCTGTTCTTTTGTTCGAAACTTGTTCCAGTGCTGTACAGTGCGATATATCACTTTTCAGTTTTCCTGTATTCCTAATTGAGCGAGCGACACACATGTGATTTAGATTACAAACTAGACCTTTGCGTTTACGTTCTTTCCTTGGAAACTTGTTAGGTTTAGGGTTAGGGTGAGGGTTAGGGTAGGGTTAGGGTTAGGATAAGGGTTAGAGTAGGGTTAGGGTTAGGGTTAGGGTTAGTTAGGGTAGGGTAAGTTAGGTTAGGGTTAGGTTAGGGTTAGGGTTAGGGTTAGGTTTAGGGTAGGGTTAGGGTTAGGGTTAGGGTCAGGGTTAGGGTTAGTGTAGGGTTAGGGTTAGGGTTAGGGTTAGGGTTAGTGGTAGGAAAGGTTTAGGGTTAGGGTTAGGGGTTAGGGTTATATCATTTTTCAGTTTTCCTGTTATAATAGTTGAACAGGCAACACATATGTGAATTATTTTACAAAGTTGTGCTTTGTGTTTCTGTTCTTTTGGTTGAAACTAGTTTCTGTGCCGTACAGGGCGAGATAACACTTTTCAGTTTTCCTGTATTACTAATTGAGCATGCGACACACATGTGATTTAGTTCACAAAGTTGTGCTTTGCGTTTCTGTTCTTTCAGGTGGAAACTTTTTTCTGTGCCTTACAGTGCGAATTAACACTTTTTAGTTTTCTTGTATTCCTAATTGAGCGAGCAACACACATGTGATTTAGATTACAAACTAGACCTTTGCGTTTACGTTCTTTTCTTGGAAACTTGTTATTGTTAGGGTTAGGGTTAGGTTAGGGTTAGGGTTAGGGTTTGGTTACGGTTAGCGTTAGGGTTAGGGTTAGGGTTAGGGTTAGGGTTAGGGTTAGTGTTAGAGTAGGGTTAGGGTTAGGGTTAGGGTTAGGGTTAGGGTTAGGGTGAGGGGTAGGGTTAGGGTTAGGGTTAGGGTTAGGGTTAGAGTAGGGTTAGGGTCAGGGTTAGAATTAGAGTAGTGTTATGGTTAGGGTTAGGGTTAGGATAGGGTAAGCGTTAGGGTTATGGGGTTAGGGTTATATCACTTTTCAGTTTTCCTGTTATAATAATTTAACAGGCAACACTTATGTGAATTAGTTTACAAAGTTGTGCTTTGTGTTTCTGTTCTTTCGATGAAAACTTGTCTCTGTGCTGTAAAGTGCGAGATAACACTCTTTAGTTTTCCTGTATTACTAATTGAGCGAGGGACACACATGTGATTTTAGTTTCCAAAGTTGTGATTTGCATTTCTGTTCTTTTGGTGGAAACTTGTTTCTGTGCTGCAAAGTGCGATATACCACTTTTCAGTTTTCTTGTTATAATAATTGAACAGGCAACACGTATGTGAATTAGTTTACAAAGTTGTGTTTGCGTTTCTATTCTTTCGATGAAAACTTTTTTTCTGTGCCATACAGTGTGATATAACACTTTTCAGTTTTCCTGTATTCCTAATTGAGCGATCGACCCACTTGTGATTCAGTTTTCAAAGTAGTGTTTTGCTTTTCTCTTCTTTCGTTTGAAACTTGTTCCAGTGCTGTACAGTGCGATATATCACTTTTCGGTTTTCCTGTATTCCTAATTGAGCGTGCGACACACATGTGATTTAGATTACAAACTAGACCTTTGCGTTTAAGTTCTTTTCTTGGAAACTTGTTAGGGTTATGGTTAGGGTTAGGGTAGGGTTACGGTTAGGGTTAGGGTTAGGGTTAGGGTTAGGTTAGGTTTAGGGTAGGGTTAGGGTTAAGGTTATGGTTCGAGTAGGGTTAGGGTTAGGGTTAGAGTAGGGTTAGGGTAGGGTTAGGGTTAGGGTTAGGGTTATAGTAGTGTTAGAGATAGGGTTAGGGTTAGGATTAGAGTAGTGTTAGGGTTAGGGTTAGGGTTAGGATAGGGTAAGTGTTAGAGTTAGGGGGTTAGGTTTATATCACTTTTCAGTTTTCCTATTATAATAATTGAACAGACACACGAATTAGTTCACAAAGACATGCCTTTAGTTTACAAAGTTGTTTCTGTGCTGTAAATGCGTTTCTCAGTTCTTTTCGATTGAAAACGTTTTGTTTCTGTTCCATACAGTGCGATATAAGACTTTTCAGTTTTCCTGTTTTCCTAATTGAGCAAGTGACACACATGTGATTCAGTTTACAAACTAGTGTTTTGCTTTTCTGTTCTTTTGTTCGAAACTTGTTCCAGTGCTGTACAGTGCGATATATCACTTTTCAGTTTTCCTGTATTCCTAATTGAGGGAGTGACACACATGTGATTCAGTTTACAAACTAGTGTTTTGCTTTTCTGTTCTTTTGTTCGAAACTTGTTCCAGTGCTGTAGAGTGCGATATATCACTTTTCAGTTTTCCTATATTCCTAATTGAGCAAGCAACACACATGTGATTTACATTACAAACTAGACCTTTGCGTTTACGTTCTTTACTTGGAAACTTGTTATTTTTAGGGTTAGGGTTAGGGTTGGGTTACGGTTAGGGTTAGGTTAGGGTTAGAGTTAGGGTTAAGGTAGGGTTAGGGTTAGGGTTAGGGTTAGGGTTAGGGTTAGGATAGAGTAAGCGTTAGGGTTATGGGGTTAGGGTTATATCACTTTTCAGTTTTCCTGTTATAATAATTGAACAGGCAACACTTATGTGAATTAGTTTACAAAGTTTTGCTTTGTGTTTCTGTTCTTTCGATGAAAACTTGTTTCTGTGCCGTAAAGTGCGAGATAACACTCTTTAGTTTTGCTGTATTACTAATTGAGCAAGTGACACACATGTGATTTAGTTTACAAAGTCGTGATTTGCGTTTCTATTCTTTCGGTGGAAACTTGTTTCTGTGCTGCAAAGTGCGATATATCACTTTTCAGTTTTCTTGTTATAATAATTGAACAGGCAACACGTATGTGAATTAGTTTACAAAGTTGTGTTTGCGTTACTGTTCTTTCGATGAAAACTTTTTTCTGTGTCATAAAGTGCGATATAACACTTTTCAGTTTTCCTGTATTCCTAACTGAGCGACCGACACACATGTGATTTAGATTACAAACTAGACCTTTGCGTTTCTGTTCTTTCCTTGGAAACTTGTTAGGGTTAGGGTTAGGGTGAGGGTTAGTGTAGGTTTAGGGTTAGGGTTAGAGTAGGGTTAGGGTTAGGGTTAGGGTTAGGATTAGAGTAGTGTTAGGGTTAGGGTTAGGGTTAGGGTTAGGGTTAGGGTTAGGTAAGTTTAGGGTTAGGGTTAGGGTCAGGGTTAGGGTTAGTGTAGGCTTAGGGTTAGGGTTAGGGTTAGTGTTAGGGGTTAGGGTTATATCATTTTTCAGTTTTCCTGTAATAATTATTGAACAGGCAACACATATTTGAATTATTTTACAAAGTTGTGCTTTGCGTTTCTGTTCATTCAGGTGGAAACTTGTTTCTGTGCCTTACAGTCTTGAGATAACACTTTTAGTATTTTTTCCTGTATTCCTAATTGAGCTTTGCGTTTCTGTTCATTCAGGTGGAAACTTGTTTCACACACTTTGTGATTTAGATTTACAAACTAGACATGTGATTTAGATTTAGACCGTTTACGTTCTTTCCTTGGAAACTTGTTATTGTTAGGGTTAGGGTTAGGGTTAGGGTTGGGTTACAGTTAGGGTTAGGGTTAGAGTTAGGGTTAGGTTTAAGATTAGAGCAGGTTTAGGGTTTGGGTTAGGGTTAGGGTAGGGTAAGAGTTAGGGTTATGGGGTTAGGGTTATATCACTTTTCAATTTTCCTGTTTTAATAATTGAACAGGCAACACTTATGTGAATTAGTTTACAAAGTTGTGCTTTGTGTTTCTGTTCTTTCGATGAAAACTTGTTTCTGTGCCGTAAAATGCGAGATAACACTCTTTAGTTTTCCTATATTACTAATTGAGCGAGCGACACATATGTGATTTAGTTTACAAAGTTGTGATTTGCGTTTCTGTTCTTTCGATGGAAACTTGTTTCTGTGATGTAAAGTGCGATATATCACTTTTCAGTTTTCTTGTTATAAGAATTGCACAGACACATGTATGTGAATTAGTTTACAAAGTTGTGCTTTGGCTTTCTGTTCTTTCGATGAAAACTTGTTTCTGTGCCGTACAGTGCGATATAAAACTTTTCAGTTTTCCTGTATTCCTAATTGAGCGAGTGACACACATGTGATTCAGTTTACAAATTAGTGTTTTGCTTTTCTGTTATTTTTTTCGAAACTTGTTCCAGTGCTGTACAATGCGATATATCACTTTTCAGTTTTCTTGTTGTAATAATTGAACAGGCAACACGTATGTGAATTAGTTTACAAAGTTGTGTTTGCGTTTCTGTTCTTTCGATGAAAACTTGTTTCTGTGCCATACAGTGCGATATAACACTTTTCAGTTTTCCTGTATTCCTAATTGAGCGAGCGACCCACTTGTGATTCAGTTTTCAAAGTAGTGTTTTGCTTTTCTCTTCTTTCATTTGAAACTTGTTCCAGTGCTGTACAGTGCGATATATCACTTTTTACTTTTCCTGTATTCCTAATTGAGCGTGCGACACACATTTGATTTAGATTACAAACTAGACCTTTGCGTTTACGATCTTTCCTTGGAAACTTGTTAGGGTTAGGGTTAGGGTAGGGTTACGGTTAGGCTTAGAGTTAGGGTTAGGGTTAGGGGTTAGGGTTAGGGTTAGGGTTCGAGTAGGGTTAGGTTTAGGGTTAGCGTAGGGTTAGGGTTAGGGTTAGGGTTAGGGTTAGGAGTAGGGTTAGGTTTAGGGTTAGCGTAGGGTTAGGGTTAGGGTTAGGGTTAGGGTTAGGGTTTGAGTAGGGTTAGGGTTAGGGTTAGAGTAGGGTTAGGGTAGGGTTAGGTTTAGGGTTAGGTTTATATCACATTTCAGTTTTCCTGTTATAATAATTGAACAATCAACACATCTGTGAATTAGTTTACAAAGTTGTGCTTTGCTTTTCAGTTCTTTCGATGAAAACTTGTTTCTGTGCCGTACATTGCGAGATAACACTCTTCAGTTTTCCTGTATTAGTAATTGAGCGAGCGACACACATGTGATTTAGTTTCCAAACTTGTGCTTTGCGTTTCTGTTCTTTCGGTGGAAACTTTTTTTCTGTGCCATACAGTGTGAGATAACACTTTTCACTTTTCCCGTGTTCCTAATTGAGGGAGCGACACACATGTGATTCAGTTTTCAATGTAGTGTTTTGCTTTTCTGTTCTTTCGTTGGAAACTTGTTCCTGTGCTGTACAGTGCGATATATCACTTTTCAGTTTTCCTGTTATAATAATTGAACGGGCGACATGTATGTGAATTAGTTTAAAAAGTTGTGCTTTGCGTTTCTGTTCTTTCGATGAAAACTTGTTTCTGTGCCATACACTGCGATATATCACTTTTCGGTTTTCCAATATTCCTAATTGAGCAAGCGTCACACATGTGATTTAGATTAAAAACTAGACCTTTGTGTTTACATTATTTCCTTGGAATCTTGTTAGGCTTTTGGTTAGGGTTAGGGTTAGGGTAGGGTTACGGTTAGGGTTAGGGTTAGGGTTAGGGTAGGGTAGGGTTATGGTTAGGGTTAGGGTAACAGTAGGGTTAGGGTTAGGGTTAGGGTTAGGGTAGGGTTAGGGTTAGGGTAAGGGGGTTAGGGTTATATCACTTTTCAGTTTTCCTGTTATAATAATTGAAGAGGCAACAAATATGTGAATTAGTTTACAAAGTTGTGCTTTGCGTTTCTGTTCTTTCGAGGAAAACTTGTTTCTGTGCCATACAGTGCGATATAACACTTTTCAGTTTTCCTGTATTCCTAATTGAGCGAGCGACACACTTGTGATTCAGTTTTCAAAGTAGTGTTTTGCTTTTCTCTTCTTTCCTTTGAAACTTGTTCCAGTGCTGTACAGTGCGATATATCACTTTTCAGTTTTCCTGTATTCCTAAATGAGCGAGCGACACAAATGTGATTTAGATTACAAACTAGACCTTTGCGTTTACGTTCTATCCTTGGAAACTTGTTAGGGTTAGGGTTAGGTCTAGGGTAGGGTTACGGTTAGTGTTAGGGTTCGAGTAGGGTTAGGGTTAGGTTTAGAGTAGGGTTAGGGTTAGGGTTAGGGTTATAGTAGTGTTAGGGATAGGGTTAAAGTTAGGATTAGAGTAGTGTTAGGGTTAGGGTTAGGGTTAGGATTGGGTAAGTGTTAGAGTTAGGGGGTTAGGGTTATATCACTTTTCAGTTTTCCTGTTATAATAATTGAACAGGCAACACGTATGTGAATTAGTTTACAAAGTTGTGCTATGCGTTTCTGTTCTTTCGAAGAAAACTTGTTTCTAGGCCACACAGTGCAATATAACACTTTTCTTTTTTCCAGTAATCCTAATTGAGCAAGCGACACACAAGTGATTCAGTTTACAAAGTAATGCTTTGCTTTTCGGTGCTTTCATTTGAAACTTGTTCCAGTGCTGTACAGTGCGATATATCACTTTTCAGTTTTCCTGTATTCCTAATTGAGGTAGCAACACATGTGATTCAGATTACAAACTAGACATTTGCGTTTACGTTCTTTCCTTGGAAACTTGTTAGGGTTAGGGTTAGGGTGAGGGTAGGGTTACTGTTAGGGTTAGGGTTAGAGTAGTGTTAGGGTTAGGGTTTTGTTAGGGTAGGGTTAGGGTTAGGGTTAGGGGGTTTGGGGTATATCACTTTTCATTTTTCCTGTTATAATAATTGAAAAGGCAACAAATATGTGATTTAGTTTACAAAGTTGTGCTATACGTTTCTGTTCTTTCGGTGGAAACTTGTTTCTGTGCTGTACAGTGCGAGATAACACTTTTCAGTTTTCCTATATTACTAATTGAGCGAGCGACACACATGTGATTTAGATTACAAACTAGACCTTTGCGTTTAAGTTCTTTCCTTGGAAACTTGTTATCATTAGGGTTAGGGTTATGGTTAGGTTAGGGTAGGGTTAGGGTTAGGGTTAGGGTTAGAGTAGGGTTAGGGTTAGGGTTAGGGTTAGAGTAGGGTTAGGGTTAGGGTTAGGTTTAGGGTAGGGTAAGTGTTAGGGTTAGGTGGTTAGGGTTATATCACTTTTCAGTTTTCCTGTTATATTAATTGAACAGGCAACACATATGTGAATTAGTTTACATAGTTGTGCTTTGCGTTTCTGTTCTTTCGGTGAAAACTTGTTTCTTTGCTGTAAGTGCAATATATCACTTTTAAGTTTTCCTGTATTCCTAATTGAGTGAGCGACACACATGTGACTCAGTTTTCAAAGTAGTTTTTTGCTTTTCTGTGCTTTAGTTTGAAACTTGTTCCAGTGCTGTACAGTGCGATATATCACTTTTCAGTTTTCCTGTATTCCTAATTGAGCGAGCGACACACATGTGATTTAGATTACAAACTAGACCTTTGAGTTTTTGTTCTTTCCTTGGATACTTGTTAGGGGGTTAGGGTTAGGGTAGGGTTAGGGTTAGGGTTAGGGTTAGGGTTAGGTTAGGGTTAGGGTTAGGGTAGTGTTAGGGTTAGGGTTAGGGTTAGGGTTAGAGTAGGGTTAGGGTTAGGGTTAGGCTTAGTGTAGGGTTAGGGTTAGGTTTAGCATGTTAGGTTTATATCACTTTTCAGTTTTCCCGTTATATTAATTGAACAGGAAACACATATGTGAATTAGTTTACATAGTTCTGCTTTGTGTTTCTGTTCTTTCGGTGGAAATTGTTTCTGTGCTGTAAGTGCGATATATCACTTTTCAGTTTTCTTGTTATAATAATTGAACAGGCAACACGTATGTGAATTACTTTACAAAGTTGGGCTTTGCGTTTCTGTTCTTTCGATGAAAACTTGTTTCTGTGCCATACACTGACATATATCACTTTTTGGTTATCCAGTATTCCTAATTGAGCAAGCGACACACATGTGATTTAGATTAAAAACTAGACCTTTGTGTTTACATTCTTTCCTTGGAAACTTGTTAAGCTTAGGGTTAGGGTAGGGTTAGGCGTTAGGGTTAGGGTTAGGGTTAGGGTAGGTTTAAGGTTACAGTTAGGGTTAGGGTAACAGTAGGGTTAGGGTTAGGGTAGGGTCAGGGTTAGGGTAAGGGGGTTAGGGTTATATCACTTTTCAGTTTTCCTGTTATAATAATTGAAGAGGCAACAAATATGTGAATTAGTTTACAAGGTTGTGCTTTGCGTTTCTGTTATTTCGGTGGAAACTTGTTTCTGTTCCTTACAGTGTGAGATAACACTTTTCAGTTTTCCTGTATTACTAATTGAGCGAGCGAAACACATGTGATTTAGTTTACAATGTTGTGCTTTGCGTTTCTGTTCTTTCGGTGGAAACATGTTTCTGTGCCATACAGTAGGAGATAACACTTTTCAGTTTTCCTGTTATAATAATTGAACAGGCAACAAGTATGTGAATTAGTTTACAAAGTTGTGATTTGCCTTTCTGTTCTTTCGAAGAAAACTTGTTTCTGTGCCGTACAGTGCGAAATAACACTTTTCGGTTTTCCTGTATTCCTCATTGAGCGAGCAACACAGATGTGATTTAGATTAGAAACTAGACATTTGCGTTTACATTCTTTCCTTGGAAACTTGTTAGGGTTAGTGTTAGGGTTAGGGTTAGGTAGGTTTACGGTTAGGGTTAGGGTTAGGGTTTGGGTAGGGTTATGGTTAGGGTTAGGGTTAGGGTTAGGGTTAGGGTTAGGTTAATTGTAGGGTTAGGGTTAGGGTTAGGGTTATGGTTAGGGTTAGGTAGGGTTATGGTTAGGGTTAGGGTGTTAGGGTTATATCACTTTTCAGTTTTCCTGTTATAATAATTGAACAGGCAACAAGTATGTGAATTCCTTTACAAAGTTGTGCTTTGCGTTTCTGTTCTTTCCATGAAAACTTGTTTCTGTGCCGTACAGTGCGATGATATAACACTTTTCGGTTTTCCAGTATTCCTAATTGAGCAAGCGACACACCTGTGATTCAGTTTACAAAGTAGTGCTTTGCTTTTCTGTGCTTTCGTTTGAAAATTGTTCCAGTGATGTCCAGTGCGATATATCACTTTTCAGTTTTCATGTATTCCTAATTGAGCAAGCGACACACTTGTGATTTAGATTACAAAGTAGACTTTTGCATTTACGTTCTTTCCTTGGAAACTTGTTAGGGTTAGGGTTAGGGTTAGGGTTAGGGTTAGGGTTAGGGTTAGGGGGTTACGGTTAGGGTTAGGGTAAGGGTTATGGTTTGGGTGCAGTTAGGGTTAGGGTTAGTGTTAGGTAATAGTCGGGTTAGGGTTAGGGTAATAGTAGGGTTAGGGTTAGGGTTAGGGTTAGGGTTAGGGTTAGGGTTAGGGTTATGGTAGGTTTAGGGTTAGGGTTAGGGGGTTAGGGTTATATCACTTTTCAGTTTTCCTGTTATAATAATTGAACAGGCAACACATATGGGAATTAGTTTACATAGTTCTGCTTTGCGTTTCTGTTCTTTTGGTGGAAACTTGTTTCTGTGCCATACAGTATGAGGTAACATTTTTCAGTTATCCTGTATTCCTAATTGAGCGAGCGACACACATGTGATTCAGTTTTCAAAGTAGTGTTTTGCTTTTCTGTGCTTTTGTTCGAAATTTGTTCCTGTGCTGTACAGCGCGATATATCACTTTTCGGTTTTCCTGTATTCCTAATTGAGCTAGCGACACACATGTGATTTAGATTACAAACTAGACCTTTGAGTTTAAGTTCTTTCCTTGGAAACATGTTAGTGTTAGTGTTAGGGTTACGGTTAGGGTTGTTTTACGGTTAGGGTTAGGGTTAGAGTTAGAGTTAGGATTAGGGTAGTGTTAGGGTTAGGGTTAGGGTTAGGGTTAGGGTTAGGGTTAGGGTTAGGGTTAGAGTAGGGTTAGGGTTATTGTTAGGGTCAGGTTAGGGTTAGGGTTTGGGTTAGGGTTTGGGTTAGGGTAGGGTTAGGTTTAGGGATAGGGGCTTAGGGTTATATCACTTTTAAGTTTTCCTGTTATAATAATTGAACAGGCAACACATAGGTTATTTAGTTTAAAAAGTTGTGCTTTGCGTTTCTCTTCTTTCCTTGGAAACTTGTAAGTGTTAGGGTTAGGGTTAGGATTTGGGTAGGGTTAGGGTTAGGGTTAAGGTAGGGTTGGGTTAGGGTTAGGGTTAGAGTAGGGATAGGGTTAGGGTTAGGGTTAGGGTAGGGTTAGGTTTAGGGTTACGGGGTTAGGGTTATATCACATTTCAGTTTTCCTGTTATAATAATTGAACAGGCAACACATATGTGAATTAGTTTACAAAGTTTTGCATTTCTTTTCTCTTCTTTCGTTGGAAACTTGTTTCTGTGCCGTACAGTGCGATATATCACTTTTCACTTTTCCTGTATTCCTAATTGAGCGAGTGACACAAATGTGATTTAGATTACAAACTAGACCTTTGTGTTTACGTTCTTTCCTTGAAACTTGTTAGGTTAGGGTTAGGGTTAGAGTTAGGTTTAGGTTAGAGTTACGGTTAGGGTTAGGGTTAGGGTTAGGTTAAGGGTAGGGTTAAGGTTAGGGTTAGGGTTAGGGTTAAGGTTAGAGTAGGGTTAGGGTTAGGCTTAGGGTTAGGGTTAGAGTAGGGTTAGGGTTAGCTTTAGGGTGTTAAGCTTATATCACTTTTCAGTTTTCCCATTATAATAATTGAACAAGCAACACATATATGAATTAGTTTACATAGTTGTGCTTTGCGTTTCTGTTCTTTCGGTGGAAACTTGTTTCTGTGCCGTACAGTGCGAGATAACACTTTTCAGTTTTCCTGTATTACTAATTGAGCGAGCGACACACATGTGATTTAGTTTACAAAGTTTTGCTTTGCGTTTCTGTTCTTTCGGGGGAAACTTGTTTCTGTGCCTTACAGTGCGAGATAATACTTTTCAGTTTTCCTGTTATAATAATTGAACAGGCAACACGTATGTGAATTAGTTTACAAAGTTGTGCTTTGCGTGTCTGTTCTTTCGATGAAATCTTGTTTCTGTGCCGTACAGTGCGATATAACACTTTTTGGTTTTCCAGTATTCCTAATTGAGTAAGCGACACACATGTGATTCATTTTACAAAGTAGTGCTTTGCTTTTCTGTGCTTTCATTTGAAACTTGTTCCAGTGCTGTACAGTGCGATATATCACTTTTCAGTTTTCCTGTATTCCTAATTGAGCGAGCGACACACATGTGATTTAGATTACAAACTAGACCTTTGCGTTCACGTTCTTTCTTTGGAAACTTGTTAGGGTTAGTGTTAGGGTTAGGGTTAGGGTTAGGGTAGTGTTAGGGTTAGGTTTAGGGTTAGGGTTAGGGTTAGGGTTAGGGTAGGGTTAGGGTTAGCTTTAGGGTGTTAGGGTTATATCACATTTCAGTTTTCCTGTTATAATAATTGAACAGGCAACACATATGTGAATTAGTTTACATAGTTGTGCTTTACGTTTCCGTTCTTTCGGTGGAAATTTGTTTCTGTGCTGTACAGTGCGAGATAACACTTTTCAGTTTTCCTGTATTACTAATTGAGCGAGCAACACACATGTGATTTAGATTACAAACTAGACCTTTTGCGTTTACATTCTTTCCTTGGAAACTTGTTAGTGTTAGTGTTAGTGTTAGTGTTAGGGTTGGGTTATGGTTATGTTTAGGGTTAGTGTTAGAGTTAGGGTTAGAGTAGGTTTAGGGTTAGGGTTAGGGTTAGGGTTAGGGTTAGAGTAGGGTTAGGGTTAGGGTTAGGGTTAGGGTAGGGTTAGCTTTAGGGTTAGGGGTTAGGGTTATATAACATTTCAGTTTTCTTGTTATAATAATTGAACAGGCAACACATGTGATTTAGTTTACAACGTTGTGCTTTGCGTTTTTGTTCTTTCCTTGGAAACTTGTTAGGGGTAGGGTTAGTGTTAGGATTTGGGTAGGGTTAGGGTTAGGGTTAGGGTTAGGGTTAGGGTAGGGTTAGGGTTAGGGTTAGGGTTAGGGTTAGAGTAGCTTAGGGTTAGGGTTAGGGTTAGGGTAGAGTTAGGTTTAGGGTTAGGGGTTAGGGTTATATCTCATTTCAGTTTTCCTGTTATAATAATTGAACAAGCAACAGATATGTGAATTAGTTTACAAAGTTGTGCTTTGCTTTTCTCTTCTTTCGGTGGAAACTTCTTTCTGTGCCATACAGTGCGAGATAACACTTTTCAGTTTTCCTGTATTCATGATTGAGCGAGTGACACACATGTGATTCAGTTTCAAAGTAGTGTTTTCCTTTTCTCTTCTTTCGTTTTAAACTTGTTCCTGTGCTGTACAGTGCGACATATCATTTTTCAGTTTTCCTGTTATAATAATTGAACGGGTGACAAGTATGTGAATTACTTTACAAAGTTGTGCTTTGGTTTCTGTTCTTTCGATGAAAATATGTTTCTGTGTCGTACAGTGTGATATAACACTTTTCGGTTATCCCGGATTACTAATTGAGCAAGCAACACACATGTGATTCAGTTTATAAAGTATTGCTTTGCTTTTCTGTGCTTTCGTTTGAAAATTGTTCCAGTGCTGTACAGTGCGATATATCACTTTTCAGTTTTCCTGTATTCCTAATTGAGCGAGTGACACAAATGTGATTCAGATTACAAACTAGACCATTGCGTTTACGTCTTTCCTTGGAAACATGTTAGGGTTAGGGTTAGGGTTAGAGTTAGGGTTAGGATTAGGGTAGGGTTACGCTTTAGGGTTAGGGTTAGGGTTAGGGCAGGGTTAGGGTTAGGGTTATGGTTAGGGTTAAGGTTAGAGTAGGGTTAGGGTTAGTGTTAGGGTTAGGGTTAGGGTTAAGGTAGGGTTAGGGTTAGCTTTAGGGTGTTAGGGTTATATCACTTTTCAGTTTTCCTGTTATAATAATTGAACAGGCAACACGTATGTGAATTAGTTTTCAAAGTTGTGCTTTGCGTGTCTGTTCTTTCGATGAAATCTTGTTTCTGTGCCGTACAGTGCGATATAACACTTTTCGGTATTTCAGTATTCCTAATTGAGCAAGCGACACACATGTGATTCATTTTACAAAGTAGTGCTTTGCTTTTCTGTTCTTTCATTTGAAACATCTTCCAGTGCTGTACAGTGCGATATATCACTTTTCAGTTTTCCTGTATTCCTAATTGAGCGAGCGACACACATGTGATTTAGATTACAAACTAGACCTTTGCATTTATGTTCTTTCCTTGGAAACTTGTTAGGGTTAGGGTTAGGGTTAGGGTTAGGGTTAGGGTTAGGGTTAGGGTTAGGGTTAGGGTTAGGGTTAGGGTTAGGGTTAGGGTTAGGGTTAGAGTAGGGTTAGGTAAGGGTTAGGGTTAGGGTAGGGTTATGGTTAGGGTTAGCGGGTTAGGGTTTTATCACTTTTCAGTTTTCCTGTTATAATAATTGAACAGGCAACACATATGTGAATTAGTTTACAAAGTTGTGCTTTGCTTTTCTCTTCTTTCGGTGGAAACTTTTTTCTGTGCCGTACAGTGCGAGATAACACTTTTCAGTTTTCCTGTATTCATGATTGAGTGAGCGACATACATGTGATTCAGTTTTCAAAGTAGTGTTTTTCTTTTCTGTGCTTTCATTCGAAACTTGTTCCTGTGTTGTACAGTGTGATATATCACTTCTCAGTTTTCCTGTTATAATATTTGAACAGGCGAAATGTATGTGAATTAGTTAACCAAGTTGTGTTTTGCGTTTCTGTTCTTTCGAAGGAAACTTGTTTCTGTGCTGTAAAGTGAGATATATCACTTTTCAGTTTTCTTCTTATAATAATTGTACAGGCAACACGTATGTGAATTAGTTTACAAAGTTGTGTTTTGCGTTTCTGTTCTTTCGATGAAAACTTGTTTCTGTGCCTTACAGTGCGATATAACACTTTTTGGTTTTCCAGTATTCCTAATTGAGCAAGCGACACACATGTGATTCAGTTTACAAAGTAGTGCTTTGCTTTTCTATACTTTCTTTTGCAACTTGTTCCAGTGCTGTACAGTGCGATATATCACTTTTCAGTTTTCCTGTATTCCTAATGGAGGGAGTGACACACATGTGATTTAGTTTACAAACTAGTGCTTTGCGTTTACATTCTTTCCTTGGAAACTTGTTAGGGTTAGGGTTAGGGCTAGAGTAGGGTTAGGGTTACGGTTGTGGTTAGGGTAGGGTTAGGGTTAGGGTTTACGGGGTTAGGGTTATATCAATTTTCAGTTTTCCTGTTATAATAATTGAACAGGCAACACACATGTGACTTAATTTACAAAGTTGTGCTTTGCATTTCTGTTCTTTCGGTGGAAACTTATTTCTGTGCCTTACATTGCGAGATAACACAATTCAGTTTTCGTGTATTCCTAATTGAGCGAACGACACACATGTGATTTAGATTACAAACTAGACCTTTGTGTTTACGTTCTTTCCTTGGAAAGTTGTTAGGGTTAGGGTTAGG
This sequence comes from Meriones psammophilus, assembly GCA_036365155.1. Taxonomy (NCBI): domain Eukaryota; kingdom Metazoa; phylum Chordata; class Mammalia; order Rodentia; family Muridae; genus Meriones; species Meriones psammophilus. The sequence continues at coordinate 31,055 of JAEOAE010001071.1, forward strand.
GTTAGGGTTAGGGTTAGGGTTAGAGTAGGGTTAGGGTTAGGGTTAGGGTTAGGGTAGGGTTAGGGTTAGGGTTAGGTGGTTAGGGTTATATCAATTTTCAGTTTTCTTGTTATAATAATTGAACAGGCAACACATATGTGAATTTGTTTACAAAGTTGTGCTTTGCGTTTCTGTTCTTTCGATGAAAACATGTTTCTTTGCCGTACAGTGCGAGATAACACTTTTCAGTTTTCTTGTATTCCTAATTGAACGAGGCGACACACATGTGATTCAGGTTTCAAAGTAGTGTTTTGCTTTTGTGTGCTTTCTTTGAAACTTGTTTCTGTGCTGGAAAGTCCGATATATCACTTTTCAGTTTTCTTTTTATAATTTTTTTTTTTTTTTTTTTTTAAATTTTAGTTTATTTTATTGTACCTAAATAACACCATTCAATTACATTTATGGGGACATTAAATTTATATCTAGCATTATTAGGTTAACAAAAGTATTATTAAATTTTAAAATTTTTCCAAATATCAAACCTAATTGCACATATGATGGCTACATAGAGGGAGAAGAAAGAGTTTAAATAAATGTGACTCACTATTTGTCTTGTTTGCATTTATCTTCCATATTTGACAGTTCTGTTTCTTTGAAACTTGTTCCAGTGCAATGTACAGTTTTTTTTTTTTTTTTTTTTTTTTTTTTGTATTCCTAATTGAGTTTATTCAGGAACCATGAACATTTAGATCGAAACTACCCAGGGAAAGCCAGCCCTTTCCTTAAATAACTTGTTGGGTTAGGGCTAAGGGCGTGGTTAGGGTAATGCAGTTAGGTTAGGGTTATTGGAGGGTTAGCCAGTTCCTCAGCCTTAGCCAAGGGTGGAATTGTTCGGGTTAGGGTTAGGTCATAGTAGGGAAGGTGGTTAGGGTAAACCAGCTCCATCTTAAGGGGGTTAGCATTTATATCACTTTTCAGTTTTCCTTTTATTTTAATAATTGAGGCAAGGTAGAGACTGATCTCTGAATTAGTTTATAAATTGGGACTTTGTTTCTGTTGTTTCGGTGGAAACATGTTTCTTTCCACCCAAAGAGATAACACTTTTCAGTTTTCCTGTTTTAATTGAGCAAGAGACACACATGTGATTTAGTTTGCAATCAGACATGCGTTTCTGTTCTTTGGGTGGAAACTTGTTTCTGTGCTTACAGCCTCGCGATATAACAATTTTAGCTTTTTTTCCAGGATTCCATGCTTGGGAGAATGTCCTGCTTCAATGGATTAAAGGCCTAAATAGTCTTTGCTTTTCACACTGTTCGTTCTAAACTTGTTCCAGTCATGCAAAGAGTGTGATACCATCACTTTTCAGTTTTCCTGTATTCTTAATTGCCCGCCCAACACACATGATTGATTTAGCATTACAAATAATCCTGTGGCTAGTTTACGTTCCACTCTGGTAGAATTTGTTGACAATGGCCACTCTCAGGTGGTTAGGGTTAGTATAGATTCTCCAGTTCAATTTAGGGTTAGGGTTAGGACAATTGTTTAGACAGATTTGGGTTAGGAAAGGGGTTAGGGTTATATCACTTTTCAGTTTTCCTGTTACATATTTTGAACAGGCAATACATATGTGAATTAGTTTGCCAAAGGGTTCAGTTTGCTCCTGCCGAGGTGTTTTCTGATTGAAACCTTGTTTCTGTGCCTTTTAGTTGAGCATAACACTTTTTCAGTTTTCCCTGTATTCCTAATTGAGCTAAATGATTGACACATGTGATTCAGTTTTCAAAGTATAACTTTTGCTTTTCTGTGGTAGCTCCAACAGCAGCCAATGAGATGGTTGTAACAATGGTGGCTGTACAGTTCCATATATCACTTTTCAGTTTTCCTGTATTCCTAATTGAGGGGCATCACACATGTGATTTAGATTACAAAGTGAGACCTTTGCGTTAACATTCTTTCCTTGAAATTTCTTAGGATTCCAGCATTAGGGCAAAAAAGGGCAGGGTTACTGTTAGTTGTTAGGGTTGGGGTTCTGGTTAGGGTTAGAATAAGAATGGGGATATAGACAAACAGGGTTGGGCTTATAGAGGTTAGGGTTAGGGTTATTAGGGGTTAGGTTATATCACTTTTCAGTGGAACCTGTTATACTAGTTGAACAGGCAGCAGTGGTGGTGAATTAGTTTACAAAGTTATGCTTTGTGTTTCTGTTCTTTCAATGAAAAGTTTTTTTCTGTGCCACATTGACTAATAACACTGTTTTCATTTTTCACTTTATTCCTAATTTAGGTTCTTAAATTATTTGTGATTTTTTTAAAAAATTTTGCATTTTTGTTTCTGTTCTTCATTGGAAACATGTTTCCTGCCTCCTCCAGTCCCAATCCCACTTTTCAGTTTTCCTGTATTCCTAATTGCATGCCACTCCACATGTGATTAGTTTTCAAAGTAGTGTTCTGCTTTTCTGATCTTAGTGAAACTTGTTCACATCAACAGTGGCTGCATTGTCAATTTTCAGTTTTCCTGTTATGCTCCCCCAGGGGGGTGATCAATGTGCAGGCCAATCAGATTATGTCAGAGGCAGTCCCTGTTCTTCACATGGAAACTTTTTTTCTGACTCTGAACTGCCCTGGGCTATTCTTTTCAGTTTTCTTGTTATAATCCATGAATAGTCCTTGGTTGTGAATTAGTTTACAAAGTTGTGTGTTCAAATTTTGTTGTTCTGTTGAAAACTTGTTTCTGTCCAGTACAGTGTCAATATCCAGCTCTTACTATTTTCCAGTATTTCTAAAATTCCATTCACTCGACAACATGTTGATTCAGTTTCAAGCAGTGCTTTCATTTTCTGTGAATTTGTTTGAAACTTGTTCCAGTGCTCTACAGTAGGTTATATCATTTTTCAGTTTTCTTGTATTCTGATGTCCATCCTCTTTGCGACACGGATGTGATTTAGATTATTTTAGACCTTTGTGTTTACGTTCTTGCTTAGTTTCTTGTTATGGTTAGGTTTTAGGGTTTGGGTTTGTCCTTGTTGTTATGTCTATATGAGTGAGTTATATACCATGTGTTGTTTTTTTGGTTCTGGGACAACTCACACTCAGGATGATCCTTTCCAGATCCCACCATTTACCTGCAAATTTATGATTAGGCTTATTTTTCATTGCTGAGTAATATTCCATTGTGTAGATGTACCACAATTTCTTGTTATAATAATTGAACAGGCAACACATATGTGCATTAGTTTACAAATTTGTGCTTTGCGTTTCTGCTCTCTGGATGAAAACTTGTTTCTGTGCCATACAGTGCGATATATCACTTTTCAGTTTTCCAGTATTCCTAATTGAGCAAGCGACACACATGTGATTCAGTTTTCAAAGTAGTGTTTTGCTTTTCTTTGCTTTCTTTTGAAACTTGTTCCTGTGCTGTACAGTGTGATATATCACTTTTCAGTTTTCCTGTATTCCTAATTGAGAGAGCGACACACATGTGATTTAGATTAGAAACTAGACCTTTGCGTTTACGTTCTTTCCTTGGAAACTTTTTTGGGTTAGGGTTAGGGTTAGGGTTAGGGTAGAGTTACGGTTAGGGTTGGGGTTAGGGTTAGGGTTTGGGTAGGGTTAGGGTTACATTTAGGGTTAGGGTAATAGTAGGGTTAGGGTTAGGGTTAGGGGGTTATGGTTATATCACTTTTCAGTTTTCCTGTTACAATAATTGAAAAGGCAACACATATGTGAATTAGTTTACAAAGTTGTGCTTTGCGTTTCTGTTCTTTCGGTGGAAACTTGTTTCTGTGCCTTACAGTGCGAGATAACACTTTTCAGTTTTCCTGTATTCCTAATTGAGCGAGAGACACACATGTGATTCAGTTTTCAAAGTAGTGTTTTGCTTTTCTGTTCTTTCGTTTGAAACTTTTTCTGTGCTGTACAGTGCGATATAACACTTTTCAGTTTTCCAGTATTCCTAATTGAGCAAGCGACACACATGTGATTTATTCCTAATTATAAACATGTGATTTGCTTTGCTTTTCTTACATTCTTTCGTTTGAAACTTGTTCCAGTCATGTTACAGTGTGATATATCACTTTTCAGTTTTTTTCCTGTTATTACATGTGATTTAGATTACAAACACACATGTTGATTTAGATTACAAACTAGTTAGGGTTAGGGTTAGGGTTAGGGTTAGCAAATTGTTAGGGTTAGGTTTAGGGTTAGGGTTAGGGTTAGGGTTAGGGTTAGGGTTATATCACTTTTCAGTTTTCCTGTTATAATAATAATTGAACAGGCAACACATATGTGAACTAGTTTACAAAGGGTGCTTTGCATTTCTGTTAGTGGACATTTGTTTCTGTGGTTAGTTATAACACTTTTCAGTTTTCCTGTATTCCTAATTGAAAAGGGCACACACATATGAATTAGTTTACAAAGTAGTGTTTTGCGTTTCTGTTCTTCGTTGGAAACTTGTTTCTGTGCTGTACAGTGCGATATAACACTTTTTGGTTTCCCAGTATTCCTAATTGAGCAAGAGAGACACACATGTGATTCAGTTTACAAAGTAGTGTTTTGCTTTTCTGTGCTTTTCGTTTGAAACTTGTTCCAGTGCTGTACAGTGCGATATATCACTTTTCAGTTTTCCTGTATTCCTAATTGAGCGAGCGACACACATGTGATTTAGATTACAAACTAGACCTTTGTGTTTACGTTCTTTCCTTGGAAACATGTTAGGGTTAGTGTTAGGGTTAGGGTTAGGTAGGGTTGGGTTACAGTTAGGGTTAGGGTTAGGGTTAGGGTTAGGGTTTGGGTAGGGTTAGGGTTCAGGGTTGGTTAGGGTTAGGGTAAGGCGTTAGGGTAGGGTTTAGGGTTAGGGTTAGGGGGTTAGGGTTATATCACTTTTCAGTTTTCCTGTTATAATAATTGAACAGGCAACACATATGTGAATTAGTTTACAGAGTTATGCTTTGCGTTTCTGTTCTTTCGATGAAAACTTGTTTCTGTGCCTTACAGTTTTAGATAACACTTTTCAGTTTTCCTGTATTCCTAATTGAGTGTGGAGGCAACACACATGTGATTTAGTTTTCAAAGTAGTGTTTTGCTTTTCTTTGCTTTCGTTCTAAACTTGTTCCTGTGCTGTACAGTGAGATATATCACTTTTCAGTTTTCCTGTTACAATAATTGAAAAGGCAACACGTATGTGAATTAGTTTACAAAGTTGTGCTTTGCGTTTCTGTTCTTTTCTTTGGAAACTTGTTCCTGTGCTGTACAGTGCGATATAACACTTTGAGTTTTCCTGTATTCCTAATTGAGCGAGGGACACACATGTGATTTAGTTTTCAAAGTAGTGTTTTGCTTTTCTGTTCTTTCGTTTGAAACTTGTTCCAGTGCTGTACAGTGCGATATTTCACTTTTCAGTTTTCCTGTATTCCTAATTGAGCGAGCGACACATATGTGATTTAGATTACAAACTAGACCTTTGTGTTTACATTCTTTCATTTGAAACTTGTTGGTTAGTGTTAATTTTGTTAGGGTTAGGGTTAGGATTAGCGTTTTCAGGTTTCTTGTTAGGGTTAATTAGGGTTTGGGTTGTAGGGTTAGAGGGTTAGGTTTAGGGTTTAGAGTTAGTTGGTTAGAGTAGGGTTCTCATTTAGGGTTAGGTTAGGTTAGGGTTAGTTTTAGGGTTAGGGGTTACAGGTTATATCATTTTTTCAGTTTTCCTGTTATAATAATTGAACATTATCATTTTCAGTTTTCCTGTTTTAATAAGTGAACAACACATATGTGAATTAGTTTACAAAGTTGTGCTTTGTGTTTCTGTTCTTTCAATGAAAACTTTTTTTTCTGTGCCGTACAGTTCAATATAACACTTTTGGTTTTCCAGTATTCCTAATTGAGCAAGCGACACACATGTGATTTAGTTTTACAAAGCAGTGCTTTGCTTTTCTGTTCTTTCGTTTGAAACTTGTTTCCTGTGCTGTACAGTTCGATATATCACTTTTCAGTTTTCCTGTATTCCTAATTGTTTGAAACTTGCGACACACATGTGATTTAGATTACAAACTAGACCTTTTTGTTTTCTTTCCTTGGAAACTTGTTAAAACTTGTTAAACTTGTTTGGGGTTAGGGTTAGGGTTACAGTTAGGCTTATATAGGGTTAGGTTAGGGTCAAGGGTTTTCAAGGTTAGGTTTGGGGTTAGGGTTATATCACTTTTCAGTTTTCCTGTATTCCTAATTGAACAGGCGACACACATGTGATTCAGTTTTCAAAGTTGTGTTTTGCGTTTCTGTTCTTTTGATGGAAACTTGTTTCTGTGCTGTACAGTGCGATATATCACTTTTCAGTTTTCTTGTTATCCTAATTGAACAGGCAACACATATGTGATTTAGTTTACAAAGTTGACCTTTTGTGTTTATGTTCTTTCGATGAAAACTTGTTTCTGTCCAGTACAGTTAATATACACTTTTTGGTTTTCCAGTATTTCTATTTGGGTTAGCGACACACATGTGATTCAGTTTACAAGTAGTGCTTTGCTTTTCTGTGAATTTGTTTGAAACTTGTTCCAGTGCTGTACAGTTAGGTTTATATCACTTTTCAGTTTTCCTGTTATAATAATTGAACAGGCAACACAAATGTGATTTAGTTTATAAAGTTAGACCTTTTCTGTTTCTGTTCTTTCAGTGATGAAAACAGTTTTTTGGGTTAGGGTTACAGTGGGAGATAACACTTTTCACTTGTTTTCCTGTATTCCTAATTTTAGCGAGCAACACACATTTGATTCAGTTTTCAAAGTTAGTGTTTTGGGGTTTTCTCTTAGGGTTAGGGTTAGGGTTAGGGTTAGGGTTAGGGTTAGGGTTTGTTCCTAGGGTGTAGGGGTTAGGGTTATCATTTTCAGTTTTCCTGTTTTAATAATTGAACAGGCAACACAATATGTGAATTAGTTTTTAAAAAGTTGTGCTTTGCGTTTCTGTTCTTTCGATGAAAACTTTTTTCTGTGCCGTACAGTTCAATATAACACTTTTTCAGTTTTCCAGTATTCCTAATTGAGCAAGCGACACACATGTGATTCAGTTTTCAAAGTAGTGTTTTGCTTTTCTTTGCTTTCGTTTGAAACTTGAAACTTGTTCCTGTGCTGTTCAGTGCAATATATCACTTTTCAGTTTTCTTGTATTCCTAATTGAGAGTAGCGACACACATGTGATTTAGATTACAAACTAGACCTTTGCGTTTACGTTCTTTCCTTGCAAACTTGTTAGGGTTAGGGTTAGGGTTAGGGTTAGGGTTATTTAGTTAGGTTTTGCAAGGGTTAGGGTTAGGGTTAGGGTTTAGGGTTAGGGTTAGGGTTAGGGTTAGGGGGTTAGGGGTTAGGGTTATATCACTTTTCAGTTTTCCTGTTATAATAATTGAACAGGCAACACATATGTGAATTAGTTTACAAAGTAGTGCTTTGAGTTTCTGTTCTTTCGGTGGAAACTTGTTTCTGTGCCGTACATGAGATAACACTTTTCAGTTTTCCTGTTATAATAATTGAACGGGTGACACGTATGAGAATTAGTTTACAAAGTTGTGCTTTGCGTTTCTGTTCTTTCGATGAAAACTTGTTTCTGTGCCGTACAGTGCGATATAACACTTTTTGGTTTTCCAGTATTCCTAATTGAGCAAGCGACACACATGTGATTCAGTTTACAAAGTAGTGCTTTGCTTTTCTGTGCTTTCGTTTGAAACTTGTTCCAGTGCTGTACAGTGCGATATATCACTTTTCAGTTTTCCTGTATTCCTAATTGAGCGAGTGACACACATGTGATTTAGATTACAAACTAGACCTTTGCGTTTACGTTCTTTCCTTGGAATCTTGTTAGGGTTAGGTTTAGGATTAGGGTTAGGGTAGGGTTTCTGTTAGGGTTAGGGTTAAGGTTAGGGTTAGGGTTAGGGTTAGGGTTAGGGTTAGGATAGGGTTAGGGTCAGGGTTAGGGTTAGGGTTAGGGCTAGAGTAGGGTTAGGGTTATGGTTGTGGTTAGGGTAGGGTTAGGGTTAGGGTTAGGGGTTAGGGTTATATCAATTTTCAGTTTTCCTGTTATAATAATTGAACAGGCAACACATATATGAATTAGTTTACAAAGTTGTGCTTTGCGTTTCTGTTCTTTCGATGAAAACTTGTTTCTGTGCCGTACAGTTGCGAGATAACACTTTTCAGTTTTACTGTATTACTAATAGAGTGAGCAACACACATGTGATTTGTTTACAAAGTTGGGTTTTGCGTTTCTGTCTTTTTCGGTGGAAACTTGTTTTGTGCCGTAAAGTGCGATATATCACTTTTCAGTATTCCTATATTCCTAATTGAGCGAGCGGAAACACATGTGATTCAGTTTTCAAAGTAGTGTTTTGCTTTTCTCTTCTTTTGTTAGAAAATTGTTCCTGTACTGTACAGTGCGATATAACATTTTCAGTTTTCCTGTTTTAATAATTGAGCAGGCGACACACATGTGATTTAGTTTACAAAGTTGTGCTTTTACGTTTCTGTTCTTTTCGATGAAAACATTTTTCTGTGCCGTACAGTTCGATAAAACACCGTTTGGTTTTCCAGTAATCCTAATTGAGCAAGCGACACACGTGTGAATTACTTTACAATGTAGTGCTTTGCTATTCTATGCTCTCATTTGAAACTTGTTCCAGTGCTGTTCAGTGCGATATATCACTTTTCAGTTTTCCTGTATTAATAATTGAGCGAGCAACACACATTTGATTCAGTTTTCAAAGTAGTGTTTTGCTTTTCTCTTCTTTCGTTCGAAACTTGTTCCTGTACTGTACAGTGCGATTATCATTTTTCAGTTTTCCTGTTTTAATAAGTGAACGGGCGACACGTATGTGAATCAGTTTACAAAGTTGTGCTTTGCGTTTCTGTTCTTTCGATGAAAACTTTTTCTGTGCCGTACAGTTCAATAAAACACTTTTTGGTTTTCCAGTATTCCTAATTGAGCAAGCGACAGACATGTGATTTAGTTTACAAAGCAGTGTTTTGCTTTTCTGTTCTTTCGTTTGAAACTTGTTCCAGTGCTGTTCAGTGCGATATATCACTTTTCAGTTTTCTTGTATTCCTAATTGAGCGCGGCGACACACATGTGATTTAGATTACAAACTAGACCTTTGCGTTTACGTTCTTTCCTTGCAAACTTGTTAGGTTAGGGTTAGGGTTGGGGTTAGGTAGGGTTACAGTTAGGCTTAGGGTTAGGGTAGGGTTAGGGTTAGGGTTAGGGTTAGGGGGTAGGGTTAAGGTTAGGGTTTGGGGGTTAGGGTTATATCACTTTTCAGTTTTCCTGTATTCCTAATAGAGCGAGCGACACACATGTGATTCAGTTTTCAAAGTAGTGTTTTGCTTTTCTGTGCTTTCGTTCGAAACTTGTTCCTGTGCTGTACAGTGCGATATATCACTTTTCAGTTTTCCTGTAATCCTAATGGAGCGAGCGACACACATGTGATTTAGATTACAAACTAGACCTTTGCATTTACGTTCTTTCCTTGCAAACTTGTTAGAGTTAGGGTTAGGGTTAGATTTAGGGTTAGGGTTAGGGTAGGGTTACGATTAGGGTTAGGGTTAGGGTTAGGTTTAGGGTTAGGGTAGGGTTAGGGTTAGGGTTAGGGTTAGGGTAGGGTAAGCGTTAGGGTTAGGGGGTTAGGTTTATATCACTTTTCAGTTTTCCTGTTATAATAATTGAACAGGCAACACAAATGTGAATTAGTTTATAAAGTTGTGCTTTGCGTTTCTGTTCTTTCGGTGGAAACTTGTTTCTGTGCCGTACAGTGCGAGATAACACTTTTCAGTTTTCCTGTTATAATAATTGAACGGGTGACACGTATGAGAATTAGTTTACAAAGTTGTGCTTTGCGTTTCTGTTCTTTCGATGAAAACTTGTTTCTGTGCCGTACAGTGCGATATAACACTTTTTGGTTTTCCAGTATTCCTAATTGAGCAAGCGACACACATGTGATTCAGTTTACAAAGTAGTGCTTTGCTTTTCTGTGCTTTCGTTTGAAACTTGTTCCAGTGCTGTACAGTGCGATATATCACTTTTCAGTTTTCCTGTATTCCTAATTGAGCGAGTGACACACATGTGATTTAGATTACAAACTAGACCTTTGCGTTTACGTTCTTTCCTTGGAATCTTGTTAGGGTTAGGTTTAGGATTAGGGTTAGGTAGGGTTTCTGTTAGGGTTAGGGTTAAGGTTAGGGTTAGGGTTAGGGTTAGGGTTAGGGTTAGGATAGGGTTAGGGTCAGGGTTAGGGTTAGGGTTAGGGCTAGAGTAGGGTTAGGGTTATGGTTGTGGTTAGGGTAGGGTTAGGGTTAGGGTTACGGGGTTAGGGTTATATCAATTTTCAGTTTTCCTGTTATAATAATTGAACAGGCAACACATATATGAATTAGTTTACAAAGTTGTGCTTTGCGTTTCTGTTCTTTCGATGAAAACTTGTTCCTGTGCCGTACAGTGCGAGATAACACTTTTCAGTTTTACTGTATTACTAATAGAGTGAGCAACACACATGTGATTTGTTTACAAAGTTGGGCTTTGCGTTTCTGTCTTTTCGGTGGAAACTTGTTTTTGTGCCGTAAAGTGCGATATATCACTTTTCAGTATTCCTATATTCCTAATTGAGCGAGCGGCACACATGTGATTCAGTTTTCAAAGTAGTGTTTTGCTTTTCTCTTCTTTTGTTAGAAAATTGTTCCTGTACTGTACAGTGCGATATAACATTTTTCAGTTTTCCTGTTTTAATAATTGAACGGGCGACACGTATGTGAATTAGTTTACAAAGTTGTGCTTTGCGTTTCTGTTCTTTCGATGAAAACATTTTTCTGTGCCGTACAGTTCGATAAAACACCGTTTGGTTTTCCAGTAATCCTAATTGAGCAAGCGACACACGTGTGAATTACTTTACAATGTAGTGCTTTGCTATTCTATGCTCTCATTTGAAACTTGTTCCAGTGCTGTTCAGTGCGATATATCACTTTTCAGTTTTCCTGTATTAATAATTGAGCGAGCAACACACATTTGATTCAGTTTTCAAAGTAGTGTTTTGCTTTTCTCTTCTTTCGTTCGAAACTTGTTCCTGTACTGTACAGTGCGATTATCATTTTTCAGTTTTCCTGTTTTAATAAGTGAACGGGCGACACGTATGTGAATCAGTTTACAAAGTTGTGCTTTGCGTTTCTGTTCTTTCGATGAAAACTTTTTTCTGTGCCGTACAGTTCAATAAAACACTTTTTGGTTTTCCAGTATTCCTAATTGAGCAAGCGACAGACATGTGATTTAGTTTACAAAGCAGTGCTTTGCTTTTCTATGCTTTCGTTTGAAACTTGTTCCAGTGCTGTTCAGTGCGATATATCACTTTTCAGTTTTCTTGTATTCCTAATTGAGCGAGCGACACACATGTGATTTAGATTACAAACTAGACCTTTGCGTTTACGTTCTTTCCTTGCAAACTTGTTAGGGTTAGGGTTAGGGTTGGGGTTAGGGTAGGGTTACAGTTAGGCTTAGGGTTAGGGTAGGGTTAGGGTTAGGGTTAGGGTTAGGGTTAGGGTAGGGTTAAGGTTAGGGTTTGGGGGTTAGGGTTATATCACTTTTCAGTTTTCCTGTATTCCTAATAGAGCGAGCGACACACATGTGATTCAGTTTTCAAAGTAGTGTTTTGCTTTTCTGTGCTTTCGTTCGAAACTTGTTCCTGTGCTGTACAGTGCGATATATCACTTTTCAGTTTTCCTGTAATCCTAATGGAGCGAGCGACACACATGTGATTTAGATTACAAACTAGACCTTTGCATTTACGTTCTTTCCTTGCAAACTTGTTAGAGTTAGGGTTAGGGTTAGGGTTAGGGTTAGGGTAGGGTTAGGGTTGATTAGGGTTAGGGTTAGGGTTAGGTTTAGGGTTAGGTAGGGTTAGGGTTAGGTTAGGGTTAGGGTAGGGTAAGCGTTAGGGTTATGGGGTTAGGTTTATATCACTTTTCAGTTTTCCTGTTATAATAATTGAACAGGCAACACAAATGTGAATTAGTTTATAAAGTTGTGCTTTGCGTTTCTGTTCTTTCGATGAAAACTTTTTCCTGTGCCGTACAGTGCGAGATAACACTTTTCAGTTTTCCTGTATTCCTAATTGAGCGAGCAACACACATTTGATTCAGTTTTCAAAGTAGTGTTTTGCTTTTCTCTTCTTTCGTTCGAAACTTGTTCCTGTACTGTACAGTGCGATTATCATTTTTCAGTTTTCCTGTTTTAATAAGTGAACGGGCAACACGTATGTGAATCAGTTTACAAAGTTGTGCTTTGCGTTTCTGTTCTTTCGATGAAAACTTTTTTCTGTGCCGTACAGTTCAATAAAACACTTTTTGGTTTTCCAGTATTCCTAATTGAGCAAGCGACAGACATGTGATTTAGTTTACAAAGAAGTGCTTTGCTTTTCTATGCTTTCGTTTGAAACTTGTTCGAGTGCTGTTCAGTGCAATATATCACTTTTCAGTTTTCTTGTATTCCTAATTGAGCGAGCGACACACATGTGATTTAGATTACAAACTAGACCTTTGGCGTTTACGTTCTTTCCTTGCAAAACTTGTTAGGGTTAGGGTTAGGGTTGGGGTTAGGGTAGGGTTAGGGTTAGGGTTAGGGTTAGGGTTAGGGGGTTAGGTTAGGGTTAGGGTTAGGAGTTAGGGGTTAGGGTTATATCACTTTTCAGTTTTCCTGTTATAATAATTGAACAGGCAACACATATGTGAATTAGTTTACAAAGTTGTGCTTTGCGTTTCTGTTCTTTCGGTGGAAACTTGTTTCTGTGCTGTAAAGTGCAATATATCACTTTTCAGTTTTCTTGTTATAATAATTGAACAGGCAACACATATGTGAATTAGTTTACAAAGTTGTGCTTTTGCGTTTCTGTTCTTTCGATGAAAACTTGTTTCTGTGCCGTACAGTGCGATATAACACTTTTTGGTTTTCCAGTATTCCTAATTGAGCAAGCGACACACATGTGATTCAGTTTACAAAGTAGTGCTTTGCTTTTCTGTGCTTTTGTTTGAAACTTGTTCCAGTGCTGTACAGTGCGATATATCACTTTTCAGTTTTCCTGTATTCCTAATTGAGCGAGTGACACACATGTGATTTAGATTACAAACTAGACCTTTTGCGTTTACGTTCTTTCCTTGGAATCTTGTTAGGGTTAGGTTTAGGATTAGGGTTAGGTAGGGTTTCTGTTAGGGTTAGGGTTAAGGTTAAGGTTAGGGTTAGGGTTAGGGTTAGGGTTAGGGTTAGGATAGGGTTAGGGTCAGGGTTAGGGTTAGGGTTAGGGCTAGAGTAGGGTTAGGGTTATGGTTGTGGTTAGAGTAGGGTTAGGGTTACGGTTACGGGGTTAGGGTTATATCAATTTTCAGTTTTCCTGTTATAATAATTGAACAGGCAACACATATATGAATTAGTTTACAAAGTTGTGCTTTGCGTTTCTGTTCTTTCGATGAAAACTTGTTCCTGTGCCATACAGTCGAGATAACACTTTTCAGTTTTCCTGTATTACTAATAGAGTGAGCAACACACATGTGATTTGTTTACAAAGTTGGGCTTTGCGTTTCTGTCTTTTCGGTGGAAACTTGTTTTTGTGCCGTAAAGTGCGATATATCACTTTTCAGTATTCCTATATTCCTAATTGAGCGAGCGGCACACATGTGATTCAGTTTTCAAAGTAGTGTTTTGCTTTTCTCTTCTTTTGTTAGAAAATTGTTCCTGTACTGTACAGTGCGATATAACATTTTTCAGTTTTCCTGTTTTAATAATTGAGCAGGCGACACGTATGTGAATTAGTTTACAAAGTTGTGCTTTGCGTTTCTGTTCTTTCGATGAAAACATTTTTCTGTGCCGTACAGTTCGATAAAACACCGTTTGGTTTTCCAGTAATCCTAATTGAGCAAGCGACACACGTGTGAATTACTTTACAATGTAGTGCTTTGCTATTCTATGCTCTCATTTGAAACTTGTTCCTGTGCTGTTCAGTGCGATATATCACTTTTCAGTTTTCCTGTATTAATAATTGAGCGAGCAACACACATTTGATTCAGTTTTCAAAGTAGTGTTTTGCTTTTCTCTTCTTTCGTTCGAAACTTGTTCCTGTACTGTACAGTGCGATTATCATTTTTCAGTTTTCCTGTTTTAATAAGTGAACGGGCGACACGTATGTGAATCAGTTTACAAAGTTGTGCTTTGCGTTTCTGTTCTTTCGATGAAAACTTGTTTCTGTGCCGTACAGTGCGATATAACACTTTTCGGTGTTTCAGTATTCCTAATTGTGCAAGCGACACACATGTGATTCAGTTTACAAAGTAGTACTTTGCTTTTCTGTGCTGTTGTTTGAAACCTGTTCCAGTGCTGTACAGTGCGATATATCACTTTTCAGTTTTCCTGTATTCCTAATTGAGTGAGCGACACACATGTAATTTAGTTTACAAAGTTGTGCTTTGCGTTTCTGTTCTTTTGGTGGAAAATTGTTTCTGTGCGGTACAGTGCGAGATAACACTTTTCAGTTTTCCTGTATTCCTAATTAAGCGAGCAACACACATGTGATTCAGTTTTCAAAGTAGTGTTTTGCTTTTCTGTTCTTTCGTTCGAAACTTGTTCCTGTGACGTACAGTGCGATATATCACTTTTCAGTTTTCCTGTATTCCTATTTGAGCATGTGACACACATGTGAATTAGATTACAAACTAGACCTTTGCCTTTACGTTCTTTCCTTGGAAACTTGTTAGGGTTAGGGTAGGGTTAGGGTTAGGGTAGGGTTACGGTTACAGTTAGGGTTAGGGTTAAGGTTAGGGTTAGGGAAGGGTTAGAGTAGGGTTAGGGTTAGGGTTAGAGTAGGGTTAGGGTAGGGTTAGGGTTAGGGTTAGGGTTAGGGTTAGGGTTAGGGTTAGGGTTAGCATAGGGTAAGAGTTAGGGTTAGGGGATTAGGGTTATATCACTTTTCAGTTTTCCTGTTATAATAATTGAAAAGGCAACACATATGTGAATTAGTTTACAAAGTTGTGCTTTGCGTTTCTGTTCTTTCGATGAAAACGTGTTTCTGTGCTGTAAAGTGTGATATATCACTTTTCAGTTTTCTTCTTATAATCATTGAACAGGCAACACATATGTGAATTAGTTTACAAAGTTGTGCTTTGCGTTTCTGTTCTTTCGATGAAAACTTGTTTCTGTGCCGTACAGTGCGATATAACACTTTTTGGTTTTTCAGTATTCCTAATTGAGCAAGCGACACACATGTGATTCAGTTTACAAAGTAGTGCTTTGCTTTTCTGTGCTTTCGTTTGAAACTTGTTCCAGTGCTGTACAGTGCGATATATCACTTTTCAGTTTTCCTGTATTCCTAATTGAGCGAGTGACACACATGTGATTTAGATTACAAACTAGACCTTTGCGTTTACGTTCTTTCCTTGGAATCTTGTTAGGGTTAGGTTTAGGATTAGGGTTAGGGTAGGGTTTCTGTTAGGGTTAGGGTTAAGGTTAGGGTTAGGGTTAGGGTTAGGGTTAGGATAGGGTTAGGGTCAGGGTTAGGGTTAGGGTTAGGGCTAGAGTAGGGTTAGGGTTATGGTTGTGGTTAGAGTAGGGTTAGGGTTACGGTTACGGGGTTAGGGTTATATCAATTTTCAGTTTTCCTGTTATAATAATTGAACAGGCAACACATATATGAATTAGTTTACAAAGTTGTGCTTTGCGTTTCTGTTCTTTCGATGAAAACTTGTTCCTGTGCCGTACAGTGCGAGATAACACTTTTCAGTTTTCCTGTATTACTAATAGAGTGAGCAACACACATGTGATTTGTTTACAAAGTTGGCTTTTTTTGCGTTTCTGTCTTTTCGTGGAAACTTGTTTTTGTGCCGTAAAGTGCGATATATCACTTTTCAGTATTCCTATATTCCTAATTGAGCGGCGGCACACATGTGATTCAGTTTTCAAAGTAGTGTTTTGCTTTTCTCTTCTTTTGTTAGAAAATTGTTCCTGTACTGTACAGTGCGATATAACATTTTCAGTTTTCCTGTTTTAATAATTGAGCAGGCGACACGTATGTGAATTAGTTTACAAAGTTGTGCTTTGCGTTTCTGTTCTTCGATGAAAACATTTTTTCTGTGCCGTACAGTTCGATAAAACACCGTTTGGTTTTCCAGTAATCCTAATTGAGCAAGCGACACACGTGTGAATTACTTTACAATGTAGTGCTTTGCTATTCTATGCTCTCATTTGAAACTTGTTCCAGTGCTGTTCAGTGCGATATATCACTTTTCAGTTTTCCTGTATTAATAATTGAGCGAGCAACACACATTTGATTCAGTTTTCAAAGTAGTGTTTTGCTTTTCTCTTCTTTCGTTCAAAACTTGTTCCTGTACTGTACAGTGTGATTATCATTTTTCAGTTTTCCTGTTTTAATAAGTGAACGGGCGACACGTATGTGAATCAGTTTACAAAGTTGTGCTTTGCGTTTCTGTTCTTTCTATGAAAACTTTTTTCTGTGCCGTACAGTTCAATAAAACACTTTTTGGTTTTCCAGTATTCCTAATTGAGCAAGCGACAGACATGTGATTTAGTTTACAAAGAAGATTTGTAAACTAAAAATCTTTGCTTTGCTTTTCTATGCTTTCGTTTGAAACTTGTTCCAGTGCTGTTCAGTGCGATATATCACTTTTCAGTTTTCTTGTGTTCCTAATTGAGCGAGCGACACACATGTGATTTAGATTACAAACTAGACCTTTGCGTTTACGTTCTTTCCTTGCAAACTTGTTAGGGTTAGGGTTAGGGTTGGGGTTAGGGTAGGGTTACAGTTAGGCTTAAGGTTAGGGTTAGGGTTAGGGTTAGGGTTAGGGTAGGGTTAAGGTTAGGGTTTGGGGGTTAGGGTTATATCACTTTTCAGTTTTCCTGTTATAATACTTGAACAGGCAACACATATGTGAATTAGTTTACAAAGTAGTGCTTTGAGTTTCTGTTCTTTCGGTGGAAACTTGTTTCTGTGCCGTACAGTGCGAGATAACACTTTTCAGTTTTCCTGTTATAATAATTGAACGGGTGACACGTATGAGAATTAGTTTACAAAGTTGTGCTTTGCGTTTCTGTTCTTTCGATGAAAACTTGTTCCTGTGCCATACAGTGCGATATAACACTTTTCAGTTTTCCTGTATTACTAATAGAGTGAGCAACACACATGTGATTTAGTTTACAAAATTGTGCTTTGCGTTTCTGTATTTTCGGTGGAAACTTGTTTCTGTGCCCTACAGTGCGAGATAACACTTTTCAGTTTTCCTGTATTCCTAATTGAGCAAGCAACACACATTTGATTCAGTTTTCAAAGTAGTGTTTTGCTTTTCTCTTCTTTCGTTCGAAACTTGTTCCTGTACTGTACAGTGCGATATAACATTTTTCAGTTTTCCTGTTTTAATAATTGAACGGGCGACACGTATGTGAATTAGTTTACAAAGTTGTTCTTTGCATTTCTGTTCTTTCGGTGGAAACTTGTTTCTGTGCGGAACAGTGAGAGATAACACTTTTCAGTTTTCCTGTATTCCTAACTGAGCGAGCGACACACATGTGATTCAGTTTTCCAAGTAGTGTTTTGCTTTTCTGTTCTTTCGTTCGAAAATTGTTCCTGTGATGTACAGTGCGATATATCACTTTTCAGTTTTCCTGTATTCCTATTTGAGCGTGTGACACACATTTGATTTAGATTACAAACTAGACCTTTGTGTTTACGTTCTTTCCTTGGAAACTTGTTAGGGTTAGGGTTAGGGTTAGGGTAGGGTAAGCGTTAGGATTAGGGGGTTAGGGTTATATCACTTTTCAGTTTTCCTGTTATAATAATTGAACGGGCGACACTTATGTGATTTAGTTTACAAAGTTGTGCTTTGCGTTTCTGTTCTTTCGGTGGAAACTTGTTTCTGTGCCATACAGTGCGAGATAACACTTTTCAGTTTTCCTGTATTCCTAATTGAGCGAGCGACACACATGTGATTTAGATTACAAACTAGTGCTTTGCGTTTACGTTCTTTCCTTGGAATCTTGTTAGGGTTAGGGTTAGGGTTAGTGTAGGGTTACAGTTAGGGTTAGGGTTAGGGTTAGTGTTAGGGTTAGAGTAGGGTTAGGGTTAGGGTTAGTTTTAGGGTAGGGTTAGGGTTAGGGTTAGGGGTTAGGGTTATATCACTTTTCAGTTTTCTTGTTATAATAATTGAACAGGCAACACATATGTGAATTAGTTTACAAAGTTGTGCTTTGCGTTTTTGTTCTTTCAGTGGAAACTTGTGTCTGTGCCGTACAGTGCGAGATAACACTTTTCAGTTTTCCTGTATTACTAATTGAGCGAGCGACACACGTGTAATTTAGTTTACAAAGTTCTGTTTTGCTTTTCTGTTCTTTCGGTGGAAACTTGTTTCTGTGCTGTAAAGTGCGATATATCACTTTTCAGTTTTCTTGTTATAATAATTGAACAGGCAACACGTATGTCAATTAGTTTACAAAGTTGTGCTTTGCGTTTCTGTTCTTTCGATGAAAACATTTTTCTCTGCCGTACAGTGCGATATAACACTTTTCGGTGTTCCAGTATTCCTAATTGAGCTAGCGACACACATGTGATTCAGTTTACAAAGTAGTGCTTTGCTTTTCTGTGCTTTTGTTTGAAACTTGTTTCAGTGCTGTACAGTGCGATATATCACTTTTCAGTTTTCCTGTATTTCTAATTGAGCGAGCGACACACATGTGATTTAGATTACAAACTAGTGCTTTGCGTTTACGTTCTTTCCTTGGAATCTTGTTAGGGTTAGGGTTAGGGTTAGGGTAGGGTTACGTTAGGGTTTGGGTTAGGGTAGGGTTAGGGTTAGCATTAGGGTTACGGTTGCGTTAGGGTTAGGGTTAGTGTGTTAGGGTTATATCACTTTTCAGTTTTCCTGTTATAATAATTGAACAGGCAACACATATGTGAATTAGTTAACAAAGTTGTGCTTTGAGTTTCTGTTCTTTCGGGGTAAACTTGTTTCTGTGCCAAACAGTGCGAGATAACACTTTTCAGTTTTCCTGTATTACTAATTGAGCGAGCAACACACATGTAATTTAGTTTACAAAGTTGTGCTTTGCTTTTTTGTTCTTTCGGCGGAAATTTGTTTCTGTGCGGTACAGTGCGAGATAACCCTTTTCAGTTTTCCTGTATTCCTAATTGAGTGAGCAACACACATGTGATTCAGTTTTCAAAGTAGTGTTTTGCTTTTTTGTTCTTTCGTTCGAAACTTGTTCCTGCGATGTACAGTGCGATATATCACTTTTCAGTTTTCCTGTATTCCTAATTGAGCGTGTGACACATATGTGATTTAGATTACAAACTAGACCTTTGCGTTTACAGTCTTTCTTGGAAACTTGTTAGGGTTAGGGTTAGGGTTAGGGTTAGGGTAGAGCTAGGGTTAGGGTTAGGGGGTTAGGGTTATATCACTTTTCAGTTTTCTTGTTATGATAATTGAACAGGCAACACATATGTGATTTAGTTTACAAAGTAGTGCTTTGCTTTTCTATGCTCTCGTTTGAAACTTGTTCCAGTGCTGTCCAGTGTGATATATCACTTTTCAGTTTTCCTGTATTCCTAATAGAGCGAGCAACAGACATGTGATTTAGATTACAAACTAGACCTTTGAGTTTACGTTCTTTCCTTGGAAACTTGTTAGTGTTAGGGTTAGGATTGGTTTACGGTTAGGGTTAGGGTTAGGGTTAGAGTTAGGGTTAGGGTAGGGTTAGGGTTAGTGTTAGGTTTAGGGTTAGAGTAGGTTTAGGGTTGGGTTAGGGTTAGGGTTAGGGTTAGAGTAGGGTTAGGGTAAGAGTTAGGGTTAGGGTTAGGGAAGGGTTACAGTTAGGGTTAGGGTTAGGGTTAGGGGGTTTATGGTTATATCACTTTTCAGTTTTCCTGTTATAATAATTTAGCGAGCGACACACATGTGATTTAGTTTACGAAGTTGTGCTTTGCGTTTCTGTTCTTTCGTTCGAAACTTGTTCCTGTGCTGTACAGCGCGACATATCATTTTTCAGTTTTCCTGTTGTAATAATTGAACGGGCGGCACGTATGTGAATTAGTTTACAAAGTTGTGCTTTGTGTTTCTATTCTTTCGGTGGAAACTTGTTTCTGTGCTGTAAAGTGCGATATATCACTTTTCAGTTTTCTTGTTATAATAATTGAACAGGCAACACATGTGAATTAGTTTACAAAGTTGTGCTTTGCGTTTCTGTTCTTTCGATGAAAACTTGTTTCTGTGCCGTACAGTGTGATATAACAGTTTTTGGTTTTCCAGTATTCCTAATTGAGCAAGTGACACACATCTGATTCAGTTTACACAGTAGTGCTTTGCTTTTCTATGCTCTCGTTTGAAATTTGTTCCAGTGCTGTACAGTGCGATATGTCACTTTTCAGTTTTCCTGTATTCCTAATTGAGCGAGCGACACACACGTGATTTAGATTACAAACTAGACCATTGCGTTTACGTCTTTCCTTGGAAATTGTTAGTGTTAGGGTGAGGTTTAGGTTTGGGTTAGGGTTAAGTTTAGAGTTAGGGTTAGGGTAGGGTTAGGGTTAGGTTTAGGGTTAGGGTTAGAGTAGGGTTAGGGTTAGGGTTAGGGTTAGGGTAGTGTTCTGATTACAGTTAGGGTTAGGGTTAGGGTTAGGGTTAGGGTAAGGGTTAGGGTTTGGGTTAGAGTAGGGTTAGGGTTAGGGTTAGGGTTAGGGTAGGGTTAGGTCACCCACTCAATTAGGATAACTGGAAAACTGAGAAATGATATATCGCACTCTACAGCAAAATAAGATTTCAACTAAAGAACACTAACGCAAAGCACAACATTGAGAACAAATTTCCACAAGTCACCCGCTCGATTATGATAACTGGAAAACTGCAAAGTGATATATCGCACTCTACATCAAAGAAAGAAGATTTCAACGAAAGAACAGTACAGCAAAGCATAACATTGTAAACTAATTCACATACGTATCGCCTGCTCAATTACAATAACTGGAACACTAATATTTCAATGAAAGAACATTAAAGTAAAGCACAACATTGTTAAGTAATTCACATATGTGTAGCCCACTCAATTAAAATGACTGAAAATCTGAAAAGTGATATATAACACTCTACAGCAAAAAAGAAGATTTCAATGAAAGAACACTAATGCAAAGCACAACATGGTAAACTAATTCACATATATATTGCCTGCTCAAGTAGGATGACTGGAAAACTGAAAAGTCATATATCACACTGAACAGCAAAGAAAGTAGATTTCAATGAAAGAAAACAAACACAATTCACAACATTTTAAATTAATTCACATATGTGTCACCTGCTCAATTAGGTTAACTGGAAAACTAAGATTTCAATGAAAGAACCATAAAGTAAAGCACAACCTTGTAAACTAATTCATATACGTATTGCCCGCTCAATTAGGATAACTGGAAAACTGAAAAGTGATATATTGCACTCTACAGTAAAGAAAGAAGATTTCCACGAAAGACAACTAACACAAAGCACAACATTGTAAACTAATTCAAATACGTGTCGCCGGCTTAAATAGGATAACTGGAATACTGAAAAGTGATATAACACACTCTACAGCAAAGAAAGAAAATTTCAATGCAAGAACTCAAACGGAAAGCACAACATTGTACAGTAATTCACATACGTGTCGCCTGCTCAATTAGGATAACTGGAAAGCTGAAATGTGATATATTGCATTCTACAGCAAAGACAAAAGATTTCCACAAAAGAACACTAACAGAAAACACAACATTGTAAACTAATTCATAAAAGTGTTGCCCGCTGAATTAGAATGACTGTAAAATTGAAAAGCCATATATCGCACTCTCCAGCAAATAAAGAAGATTTCAACTTAAGAACACAAACGCAATGCACAACATTTTAAACTAATTCACATACATGTCGCCAGCTCAATTAGGATAACTGGAAAACTGAAAAGTGATATATTGCATTCTACAGCAAAGAAAGAAGATTTCAACGAAAGAAAACTAACGCAAAGCACAACATTGTGAACTAATTTGGATTCGTTTCGCCCTCTCAATTAGGATAACTGGAAAACTGAAAACTGATATATCGCACTCTACAGCAAAGAAATATTTCAACTAAAGAACACTAACGCAAAGCACAACATTGTAAACATATTTCCAACATGTCACCTGCTCAATTATGATAACTGGAAAACTGCAAATTGATATATCGCACTCTACAGCAAAGAAAGAAGATTTCAACGAAAGAACACTAAAGCAAAGCACAACATTGTAAACTAATTCACATACGTATCGCCTCCTCAATTAGGATAACTGGAACACTAATATTTCAACGAAAGAAAACTAAAGTAAAGCACAACATTGTAAACTAATTCAGATATGTGTCTCCAGCTCAATTAGCATAATTGGAAAACTGAAAACTGATATATCGAACTCTACAGCAAAGAAAGAAGATTTCAAAAAAAGAACACTAACGCAAAGCACAACGTTGTAAACACATTTCCAACATGTCGCCCGATCAATTAGAATAACTGGAAAACTGCAAAGTGATATATCGCACTCTACAGGAAAGAAAGAAGATTTCAACGAAAGAACACTAAGGCAAAGCAAAACATTATAAACAAATTCATACATGTGTAGCCCGCTCAAATAGGATGACTGGAAAGCTGAAAAGTGATTTATGGCACTCTACAGTAAAGAAAGAAGATTTCCACGAAAGAACACTAACGCAAAGCAGAACATTGTAAACTAACTCACATACGTGTCGCCTGCTCAATTAGGATAATGGGAAAACTGAAATGTGATATATCGCACTCTACAGCCAAGAAAGAATATTTCAAAGAAAGAACACTAATGCAAAGCACAACATTGTAAACTAATTCACATACGTGTCGCTAATCAATTAGTATAACTGGAAAACTGAAAAGTGATATATCACACTCTACAGCAAAGAAAGATATCCAGGATAGAACACAAAAAGAAAGCAGAACATTGTAAACTAATTCACATTCGTGTCGCCTGCTCAATTAGGATAACTGGAATACTACAAAGTGATATATCACACTCTATAGCAAAGAAAGATATTTTCAATGAATGAACACTAACGAAAGCACAACATTGTAAACAAATTAACAACATGTCGCCCACTCAATTAGGATAACTGGAAAACTGCAAAGTGATATATCGCACTCTACAGCAAAGTAAGAAGATTTCAACAAAAGAACACTAAGGCAAAGCACAACATTATAAACAAATTCATATACGTGTAGCCTGCTCAATTAGGATGACTGGAAAACTGAAAAGTGATATGTCGCACTCTGCAGCAAAGAAAGATTTCCATGATAGAACACAAACGCAAAGCACCACATTGTAAACTAATTCAGATAAGTGTCGCCCCCTCCATTAGGATAACTGGAACACTAAGATTTCAACGAAAGAACACTAAAGTAACACACAACATTGTAAACTAATTCACATACATGTTGCCGGCTCAATTAGGATAACTGGAAAACTGCAAAGTGATGTATATATATCGCACTCTACAGCAAAGTTGAAGATTTCAACGAAAGAACACTAACGCAAAGCACAACATTGTAAACTGATTCACATTCGTGTCGCCAGCTCAATTAGGATAACTGGAAAACTGAAAAGTGATATATCGCACTCTACAGCAAAGAAAGGAGTTTTCAATGAAAGAACACTAACCCAATGCATAACATTGTAAACTAATTCCCATGCGTGATGCCCAATCAATTAGGATAACTGGAAAACTGAAAAGTGATACAACGCACTCTACAGCAAAGAAAGAAGATTTCCATGATAGAACACAAAAGGAAAGCACAACATTTTAAACTAATTCACATACGTGTTGCCCGTTCAATTAGGATGACTGAAAAACTGAAAAGTGATATATCGACTCTACAGCAAAGAAAGAAGATTTCAACTAAAGAACACAAACGCAAAGCACAACTTTGTAAACTAATTCACATATGTGTCGCCAGATCAATTAGGATAACTGGAAAAGTGCAAAGTGATATATCTCAGTCTACAACAAAGAAAGAAGATTTCAAAGAAAGAACACAAACGCAAAGCACAACATTGTAAACTAATTCACATACTTTTCCCAGGCTCAATTAGGATAACTGGAAAACTGAGAAGTGATATATTGCACTCAACAGCAAAGAAAAGATTTCAACAAAAGAACACAAATGCATAGCACAACATTGTAAACTAATTCATATATGTTATTCTTGCTCAGTTGGGATGACTGGAAAACTGAAAAGTGATATCTCACACTC
This sequence comes from Meriones psammophilus, assembly GCA_036365155.1. Classification (NCBI taxonomy): domain Eukaryota; kingdom Metazoa; phylum Chordata; class Mammalia; order Rodentia; family Muridae; genus Meriones; species Meriones psammophilus. The sequence goes on from JAEOAE010001071.1 coordinate 55,357, forward strand.
TACAGGAAAGTAAGAAGATTTCAACAAAAGAACACAAACACAAAGCACAATATTGTAAACTAATTAACATACCTGTCGCCCACTCATTTAGGGTAACTGGAAAACTGCAAAGTGATATATCGCACAATAAACCAAAGAAAGAAGATTTCAACGAAAGAACACAAACACAAACCACAACGTTGTAAACTAATTTGCATTGGTGTCACTTGCTCAGTTAGGAGGACTGGAAATATTAAAAGTGATATATCGCACTCTACTGCAAAGAAAGGAGATTTCAAAGAAAGAATACAATGGCAAAGTACAACATTGTAAACTAATTCACATACGTGTTGCCTACTCAATTAGGATAACTGGAAAACTTAAAAGTTATATATCTCACTCTACAGCAAAGAAAGAAGATTTCAACTAAAAAACACAATTGCCTAACACAACTTTGTAAACTAATTCACATGTGTGTTGCCCACTTAATTAGGATGACTAGAAAACTGAAAAGTGATATATCAACTCTACAGCAAAGAAAGAAGATTTCAACGAAAGAACACAAACACAATGCACAACATTGTAAACTAATTCACAAACATGTCGCCCGCTCAATTAGGGTAACTGGAAAACTGTAAAGTGATATATCGCACTCTACACCAAAGAAATTAGATTTCAACAGAAGAATATATGCAGAGCAAACATTGTAAACTAATTCACATATGTATCGCCCACTAAATTAGGAGGATTTGAAATCTGAAAAGTGATATATCCCACTTGATAACAAAGAAATAAGATTTCTACGAAAGAACACTAACGAAAAGCAAAACATTGTATACTATTTCACATACATGTCGCCCTCACAATTAGGATAACTGGAAAACTGAAAAGTGATAAATCGCACACTACAGCAAAGAAAGAGGATTTCAAAGAAAGAACACAAACACAAAGCACAACATAGTAAACTAATTCACATTCCTGTCACCGGCTCAGTTAGGATGACTAGAAATCTGAAAAATGATACATCGACTCTACAGCAAAGAACGAAGATTTCAACTAAAGAACACAAATGCAAAGCACAACTATGTAAACTAATTCACATAGGTGTCGCGGGCTCCATTAGGATGATTGGAAAACTGAAAAGTGATATGTTGTACTCTACAGCAAAGCAAGAAGATTTCAATGAAAGAAGAGAAACGCAAAGCACAACATTCTAAACTAATTCACATACGTGTCGCCCGCTCAATTAGGATGATTGGAAAACTGAAAAGTGATATATCGCACTCTACAGCAAAGAAAGAAGTTTTCAACAAAAGAAGAGAAAAGCAAAGCACAACAATGTAAACTAAATCACATACGTGACGCCGGCTCAAGTAGTATAAGTGGAGAATTGAAAAGTGATATATCACACTCTACAGCAAAGAAAGAAGAGTTAAACGAAATAATACAAACGCAAAGGAAAACATTGTAAACTAATTCATATACATGTAGCCCCCTCAATTAGGATGACTGGAAAACTGAACAGTGATATATCGCCCTCTACAGCAAATAAAGAACATTTCAACGAAAGAACACAAAGGCAAAGCACAACATTTTAAACTAATTCACATAGGTGTCGCCCTCTCAATTAGGATGAGTGGAAAACTGAAAAGTGATATATCGCACTCTACAGCAAAGAAAGAATATTTCTTTTTTATCATCTTTAATATTCGGCTATAGTAGTCAAGCAATCAATTTATTTCCACATTATATTAGTAACTGAAAGAAATTGTGACATTTTCCCAAATTGCACTGCTGTCAGGCTCTGCATACTGAGACTGTCCTTGCTGTGAATGTTTTTTTTTTTTTTTATCAGTTACATTTTTTAACTCTGTATCCCAGCCATGTTCCGATCCTCATTCCCTCCCAGACCCTCCCTCCCTCCCTCATCTCCACAGTGCCCCTTTCCAAGTCCACTGATAGGGGGGACCTCCTCCCCATTCATCTGATCCTGTTTTATCAGGTATCTTCAGGACTGGCTGCAAAGCCCTCCTCTGTGGCCTAACAGGACTGCTCCTCCCTTCGGGGGTGGGGAGACCAAAGAGCCAGTCATTGAGTTCCTGTTAGAAATAGTCCTTGTTCCCCTCAGTTTGGGAAACCAATTGGTTACTGAGCTACAACAGGCTACATCTGAGTGGAGGTTCTAGATTATATCCATACATGGTCCCTGGTTGAATGTCAGTCTGAGAAAAGACCCTGTGCCCAGATATATTTGGTCCTTGTGGAGCTCCTATCTTTTCCCCATCAGACTAACTCTCCTTCTTTCTTATGATTCCCTGTACTCTGCCAAAGGTTTGGTCATGAGTCTTTGCTTTGAAAACACTGCTAGTAAGAGTCTTTCAGATGTGCTCAGTAGACTCCTGTCATACTTTCAATGCACATCCCATCTGTCTTTCTAAACGAATATTGATCATCTTATCCCGTGTCTGTTCAATTGATTATCTTTTTTAGGTGTATAGATTTCATTATGTTTATCATATCTTATAGGTCTATATAAGTGAGTATATCCCATGTTTGTCTTTCTCCTTCTGGGATATTTCACTCAGAATGATCTTTACTAGATCCCACCATTTGCCTGCAAATTTCATGATTTCCTCCTTTTTGATTGCTGAGTAGTATTCCATTGTATAAAAATACCACAATTTCTGTACCCATTCCACAGTTGATGGACATCTGGGTTGTTTCTGGCTATTAAAAATAGAGCTGCTATAAACATGGTTGAGCAAGTGTCCTTTTTGTGTACTTGAACAAACTATACCTAGCAGTGGTATAGCTGGGTCTGGAGGAAGCCCTATTCCTATTTGTCTTAGAAAGCACAAGATAGCTTTCCAGAGTGGTTGTACCAGTTTACATTCCCACCAGCAGTGGAGGAGGGTTCCCCTTTCACCACAACCTCTCCAGCATGTTTTATCGCTTGAGTTTTTCATCTTGGCCATTCTGATGGGTGTAAGGTGATATCTCAGGGTCGTTTTGATTTGCATTTCCCTGATGGCTAATGAGGATGAGTATTTCTTTAAGTGTTTTTCTGCCATTCGATATTCCTCTGTCGAGAATTTTCTGTTTAGCTCAGTTCCCCATTTTTTAATTGGATTACTTGGATTGCTGCTTTTCAGCTTCTTTAGTTCTTTGTATATACTGGATATTAGTCCTCTGTCAGATAAAGGGTTAGTAAAGATTCTTTCCCAATCTGTAGGCAGTCGTTTTGTTTTGATGATGGTATCCTTTGCTTTACAGAAACTTTTCAGTTTCATGAGGTCCCCATTTATTGATTGTTGCTCTTAGAGCCTGTGCTGTTGGTTTTCTGTTCAGGAAGTTGTCTCCTGTGCCAATGAGTTCTAGGCAGTTACCCACTTTTTTTTTCCAATTGATTTAGGGTATCTAGTTTTATGTTGAGTTCAGAAAAGAAAAAATAGTTCCACGAAAGAACACTAATGCAAATCACAATATTGTAAACTAATTCACATAAGTGTTGCCCGCTCAATTAGGATAACTGGAAAACTGAAAAGTGATATATCGCACTCTACAGCTAAGAAAGAATTTCTCAAAAAAAGAACACTAACACAAAGCACAACATTGTAAATTAATTCACATAGGTCTCGCCCCCTGAATTAGGATAACTGGAAAACTGCAAAGTGATATATTGTACTCTACACCAAGGAAAGAAGATTTCAATGAAAGAACGCTAACGCAAAGCACAAAATTGTGAACTAATACACAAACGAGTCGAGATTTCAATGAAAGAACACAAACAAAAAGCAAAACATTGTAAACTAATTCACATTTGTGTATCTCGCTCAATTAGGATAACCAGAAAACTGCAAATTGATATATCACACTCTACAACAAAGAAAGAATATTTGAATGAAAGAACACAAACGAAAAGCAAAACATTGTAAACTAATTCACACTATCGCACACTCCAGCAAAAAAAGAAGAGTTCAATGAAAGAATACAAACGAAAAGGAAAACATTGTTAACTAATTCATATACATGTAGCCCCTCAATTAGGATGACTGGAAAACTGAAAAGTGATATATCGCACTCTACAGCACAGAAAGAAGATTTCAAAAAAAAAGAACACAAAGGCAAAACACAACATTGTAAACTAATTCACATACGTGTTGTCTGCTTAATTAGGATGTCTGGAAAACTGAAAAGTGATATATAGCACTCTACAGCAAAGAAAGAAGATTTCAACAAAAGACACAAACCCAAATACAACATTGTAAACTAATTAACATACGGGTCACCCACTCAGTTATGATAACTGGAAAACTGACAAGTGATATATCGCACTCTACAGCAAAGAAAAAATATTTCAATGAAAGAACACTAACGGTAAGCACAACATTGTAAACTAATTCACATACATGTCGCCCACTCAATTAGGATGACTGGAAAACTGAAAAGTGATTTATGGCACTCTACAGTCAAGAAAGAAGAATTCAAGGATAGAACACAAACGCAAAGCACAATATTGTAAACTAATACACATACGTGTTGCCCGCTCAATACGGATAACAGGAAAACTGAAAATTGATATATCGCTTTCTACAGCAAAGAAAGAAGATTTCAAAGAAAAAAATGCACAGCACAACATTGTAAACTAATTCCCATTCGTGTCTCCTGCTCAATAAGGATGACTGGAAAACTGAAAAGTGATATATCGCACTCTACAGGAAAGAAAAAAAATTTCAACGAAAGAATACAATCGCAAAGCAATACATTGTAAACTAATTCACATACATGTGTCCCTCTCAATTAGGATAACTGGAAAACTGAAAAGTGAAATATCGCACTCTACAGTAAACAAAGAAGATTTCCACGAAAGAACACAAACACAAAGCAGGATATTGTAAACTAATTCACATACATGTCGCCTGCTCAATTAGGATGACTGGAAAAGTGAAAAGTGATATATCACACTCTACAGCAAAGAAAGTAGATTTCAACGAAAAAAACACTAACACAAAGCACAATATGGTAAACTAATAAACATACGTACTGCCCGAACAATTAGGATAACTGGAACACTAAGATTTCAACGAAAAAACACTAAAGTAAAGCACAACATTGTAAACTAATTCACATACATGTCGCCTGCTCAATTAGGATAACTGGAAACCTGAAAAGTGATATATCACACTCTACATCAAAGAAAGAAGATTTCAACGAAAGAACACTAACTCAAAGCATAACATTGTAAACTAATTCCCATACGTGATGCTCGCTCAATTAGGCTAACTGGAACACTAAGATTTCAAGTAAAGAACACTAACACAAAGCACAACATTGTAAACTAACTCACATTTCTGTCGCCTGCTCATTTAGGATAACTGGAAAACTGCAAAGTGATATATTGCACTCTACAGCAAAGAAAGAAGATTTCAACGAAAGAACACAAAGGCAATGCACAACATTGTAAACTAATTCATGTACATATCGCCCGCACAATTAGGATAACTGGAACACTAAGATTTCAATGAAAGAACACTAACGGAAAGCAAAACATTATAAACTAATTGACATACGTGATGCCCGCTCAATTAGGATAAGTGGAAATCTGAAAAGTGATATATCGAACTCTACACAAAAGAAAGAATATTTCAACGAAATCTTGTACAATATTGTAAACTAATTCACATTCGTGTCACCCACTCAATTAGGATGACTGGAAATCTGCAAAGTGATATATCGCACTCTACAGCAAACAAAGAAGATTTCCACAAAAGAACACAAACGAAAAGCAGAACATTGTAAACTAATTCACATATGTGTCGCCTGCTCAATTAACTGGAAAACTGAAAAGTGATATATCACACTCTACAGCAAAGAAGAATATTTCAATCAAAGAACACTAACGCAAAGCAAAACATTGTAAATTAATTCACATACGTGTCGCCTGCTCAATCAGGGTAACTGGAAAACTGAAAATTGAAATATCACACTCTACAGCAAATAGAGAAGATTTCAAAGAAAGAACACTAACACAAAAAATGAACATTGTAATCTAATTCACATACGTGTGGACCACTCAATTAGGATAATTAAATCTGAAAGGTGATATATGGCATTCTACAACAAAGAAAGAAGATTTCAACGAAAGAACACAAACTCAAAGCACAACATTGTAAACTAATTCACATACGTGTCGCCAGCTCAATTAGGATAACTGGAAAACTGAAAAGTGATATATCGCACTCTACAGCAAAGAATATTTCAATGAAATAAGACAAACGCAAAAGACAACATTTTAAACTAATTCACATACGTGTTGCCGGCTCAATTAGGATACCTGGCAAACTGAAAAGTGATATATGGCATTCTACAGCAAAGAAAGAAGATTTCAAAGAAAGAACAGAAAAGCAAAGCACAACATAGTTAACTACTTCACATATGTGTCGCCCACTCAATTAGGATAACTGGAAAACTGAAAAGTGATGTATCGCACTCTATATGAAAGAAAGAAGATTTCAACAACAGAAGAGAAAAGCAAAGCACAACATTTTAAATTATTCACATAGGTGTCGCCCGCTCAAATAGGATGACTGGAAAACTGAAAAGTGATATATCACATTCTACGACAAAGAAAGAAGATTTCAACAAAAGAACAGAAACCCAAAGCACAACATTGTAAACTAATTCACTTACGTGTCGCCACCTCAATTAGGATAATGGGAAAACTGAAAGGAGATATATCACACTCTACAGCAAGCAAAGAAAACTTCAGGGAAAGAAAAGAAAAAGCACAAAATTGTAAACTAATTCATATACGTGTAGTCCGCTCAATTAGTATGAGTGGAAAACTGAAAAGAGATATATCACACTCTACAGCAAAGAATGAAGATTTCAACGAAAAACTCAAATGGAAAACAAAACATTGTAAACTAATTCACATACGTGTCACCCGCTCATTAGGATATCTGGAAAACTACAAAGTTATATATCGCACTCTAAAACAAAGAAAGAAGATTTCAACGAAAGAACACAAACGCACAGCACAACATTGTAAACTAATTCACATACGTGTCTCGAGCTCAATTAGGATAACTGGAAAACTGAGAGGTGATATATCGCACTCTACAGCCAAGAAAGAAGATTTGAACGAAAGAACACAAACGCAAAGCACAACATTGTAAATTATTCACATAGGTGTTGCACACTCAAATCAGTATGACTGGACAACTGAAAAGTGATATATCGACTCTACAGTAAAGAAAGAAGATTTCAAAGAAAGAACACAAATGCAAAGCACAATATTGTAAACTAATTCACATACGTGATGCCCGCTCAATTAGGATGAATGGAAAACTGAAAAGTGATATATCGCACTCTATAGCAAAAAAGAAGATTTCAAAAAAAGAACACTAACGCAAAGCACAACATTGTAAACTAATTCACATAGGTGTAGCCGGCTGAATTAGGATAACCGGAAAACTGCAAAGTGATATATTGCACTCTAAAACAAGGAAAGAAGATTTCAATGAAAGAACACTAACGCAACGCACAACATTGAAAACTAATTCACATACGTGTAGCCCGCTCAGTTAGGATGACTGGAAAACTGAAAAGTGATATATTGCACTCTACAGCAAAGAATGAAGGTTTCAATGAAATAACACAAACGCAAAGCACAACATTGAAAACTAATTCACATACGTGTTGCCCGCTCAGTTAGGATGACTGGAAAACTGAAAAGTGATATATTGCACTCTACAGCCAAGAAAGAAGATTTCAACTAAAGAACGCAAACGCAAAGCACAACATTGTAAATTATTCACAAAGTTGTTACCCGCTCATTTAGGATGAATGGAAAACTGAAAAGTGATATATGGCACTCTACAGCAAAGAGAGATTTCAAAAAAAGAACACTAACTCAAAGCACAACATTGTAAAGTAATTCACATAGGTGTCTCCCCTGATTTAGGATAACCGGAAAACTACAAAGTGATATATCGCACTCTAAAACAAGGAAAGAAGATTTCAATGAAAGACCACTAATGCAAAGCATAACAATGGAAACTAATTTCCATATGTGATGCCCGCTGAAATAGGATAATTGGAACATTAAGATATCAGCGAAAGAACAGTAACGCAAAGCATAACATTGTAAACTAATTCCCATACATGTTGCCTTCTCAATTAGGAAAACTGGAAATTTGAAAAGTGATATATCGCACTCTACAGCAAAGAAAGAAGATTTCAACGAAATCTTGTACAATATTGTAAACTAATTAACGGTGTTGCCCGCTCAATTCGGATGACTGAAAAACTGAAAAGTGATATATCGCCCTCTACTAACGCAAAGCACAATATTGTAAACTAATTCACATACGTGATGCCCGCTCAATTAGGATAACTGGAAATCTGAAAAGTGATATATCGAACTCTACAGCAAAGAAAGATGATTTCAACGATATCTTGAACAATATTGTAAACTAATTCACATTTGTGTCACCCACTCAATTAGGATGACTTGAAATCTACAAAGTGATATATCGCACTCTACAGCAAACAAAGAAGATTTCCACGAAAGAACACAAACGAAAAGCCGAACATTGTAAACTAATTCACATACGTGTCGCCTGCTCAATTAGGATAACTGGAAAACTGAAAAGTGATATATCACACTCTACAGCAAAAAAGAATATTTCAATCAAAGAACACTAACGCAAAGCACAACATTGTAAATTAATTCACATAGGTGTCGCCTGCACAATCAGGGTAACTGGAAAACTGAAAATTGAAATATCACACTCTACAGCAAATAGAGAAGATTTCAAAGAAAGAACACTAACACAAAAAATGAACATTGTAATCTAATTCACATAGGCGTGGAGCACTCAATTAGGATAACTGGAAAACTGAAAAGTGATATATCACACTCTACAGCAAAGAAAGAATATTTCAATCAAAGAACACTAACACAAAGCAAAACATTGTAAATTAATTCACATATGTGTCGCCCGCTTAATTAGGATAACTGGAAAACTGAAAATTGATATATCACACTCTATAGTAAAGAAGAAAGTTTTCCATGAAAGAACACTAACACAAAGCACAACATTGTAAATTAATTCCCATACGTTTTGCCTGCTCAATAAGGCTAACTGGAAAACTGAAAAGTGATATATCACACTCTACAGAAAAGAAAGAAGATTTCAACGAAAGAATACAAACACAATGCACAACATTGTAAACTAATTTACATACGTGTTGCCCACTCAATTAGGATAACTGGAACACTAAGATTTCAACGAAAGAACAGTAACGCAAAGCACAACATTGTAAACTAACTCACATTTGTGTCCCTCCTCAATTAGGATAACTGGAAAACTGCAAAGTGATATATCGCACTCTACAGCAAAGAAAGAATATTTCAACAAAAGAAAACCAACACAAAGCACAACATTGTAAACTAATTCACATACCTGTTCCCTGCTCCATTAGGATGACTGGAAAATGGAAAAGTGATATATCGCACTCTATATCAAAGAAAGAAGATTTCAACGAAAGAACACTAACGCAAAGCATAACATTGTAAACTAATTCCCATACATGATGTCCACTCAGTTAGAATAACTGGAACTCTAAGATTGCAATGAAAGAACAGTAACGCAAAGCATAATATTGTAAACTAATTCCCATACGTGTTGCCCGCTAAATTAGGATGCCTGGAAAACTGAAAAGTGATATATCACACTCTACAGCAAAGAAAGAAGATTTCAAGGAATGAACACTAACGCAAAGCACAACATTGTAAACTAATTCACAATCGTGTCGCCCACTCAATTAGGATAACTGGAAAACTGCAAAGTGATATATCACACTCTACAGCAAAGAAAGTAGATTTCAATGAAAGAACACGAACGCAAAGCACCACATTGTAAACTAATTCACATACATGTTGCCTGCTCAATTAGGATAACTGGAAAACTGAAAAGTGATATATCACACTGTACATCAAAGAAAGAATATTTCAATCAAAGAATACTAACACAAGGCACAACATTGTAAATTAATTTACATACGTGTCGCCCTCTCAATTAGGATAACTGGAAAACTGAAATTTGAAATATCGCACTCTACAGCAAATAAAGAAGATTTCAACGAAAGAACTCCAACACAAAGAACGAACAATGTAATCTAATTCACATACGTGTGGACCACTCAATTAGGATAACTGGAAAACTGAAAAGTGATATATCGCACTCTACAGCAAACAAAGAAGATTTCCACGAAAGAACACAAACGCAAAGCAGAATATTGTAAATTAATTCACATACGTGTCGCCTGCTCAATTAGGATAACTGGAAAACTGAAAAGTGATATATCGCACTCTACAGCAAAGAAAAAAGATTTCCATGAAAGAACACTAATACAAATAGAGTATTGTAAACTAATTCACATAAGTGTTGCCCGTTCAATTAGGATGACTAGAAAACTGAAAAGTGATATATCGCACCCTACAGCAAAAAAAGAAGATTTCAATGCAAGAACACTAACACTAAGCACAACATTGTAAAAAAATTAACAACATGTCGCCCACTCAATTAGGATAACTGGAAAATTGCAAAGTGATATATTGCACTATACAGTAAAGAAAGAAGATTCCAACGAAAGAACACAAACACAAACCAAAAAATTGTAAACTAATGCACATACGTGTCGCATGCTCAATTAGGATGACTGGAAAACTGCAAAGTGTTATATATCGCACTCTACAGTAAAGAAAGAAGATTTCAATGAAAGAACACTAACACAAAGCACAACATTGTAACCTAATTCATATATGTGTGGCCCACTTAATTAGGATGACTGGAAAACTGAAAAGTGATATATCGCACTCTAGAGCGAAGTAAGAGGATTTGCACGAAAGAACACAAACACAGAGCAGAACATTGTAAACTAATTCACATACGTGTCACCTGCTCAATTAGGATAACTGGAAAACTGCAAAGTGATATATCGCATTCTACAGCAAAGAAAGAAGATTTCAAGGAATGAACACTAACACAAAGCACAGCATTGTAAACTAATTCAAAATCGTGTCGCCAACTCAATTAGGATAACTGGAAAACTGCAAAGTGATATATCACACTCTACAGCAAAGAAAGAAGATTTCAACGAAAGAACATGAACACAAAGCACCACATTGCAAACAAATTAACAACATGTCTCCCACTCAATTAGGATGACTGGAAAACTGAAAAGTAATATATCTCACTCTACTAACGCAAAGCACAATATTGTAAACTAATTCACATATGTGTTGTCCGCTCAATTAGGATAAATGGAATAGTAAGATTTCAACGAAAGAACACTAAAGTAAAGCACAACATTGTACACTAATTCACATAGGTATCGCCCGCTCAATTAGGATAACTGGAATACTGAAAAGTGATATAACGCACTCTACAGCAAAGAAAGAAGATTTCAACAAAAGAAAACCAACACAAAGCACAACATTGTAAACTAATTCACATACCTGTTCCCTGCTCCATTAGGATGACTGGAAAACGGAAAAGTGATATATCGCACTCTATATCAAAGAAAGAAGATTTCAACGAAAGAACACTAACGCAAAGCATAACATTGTAAACTAAATCCTATACATGATGCCCACTCAGTTAGGATAACTGGAACACTAAGATTTCAACGAAAGAACAGTAATGCAAAGCATAATATTGTAAACTAATTCCCATATGTGTTGCCCGCTAAATTAGGATGACAGGAAAACTGAAAAGTGATATATCACACTCTACAGCAAAGAAAGAAGATTTCAAGGAATGAACACTAACACAAAGCACAGCATTGTAAACTAATTCACAATCTTGTCGCCCACTCAATTAAGATAACTGGAAAACTGCAAAGTGATATATCACACTCTACAGCAAAGAAAGAAGATTTCAATGAAAGAACACGAACACAAAGCACCACATTGAAAACAAATTAACAACATGTCGCCCACTCAATTAGGATGACTGGAAAACTGTAAAGTAATAAATCTCACTCTACTAACGCAAAGCACAATATTATAAACTAATTCACATACGTGTTGTCCGCTCAATTAGGATAAATGGAACAGTAAGATTTCAACGAAAGAACACTAAAGTAAAGCACAACATTGTACACTAATTCACATACGTATTGCCCGCTCAATTAGGATAACTGGAAAACTACAAAGTGATATATCGCACTCTACAGCATATAAAGAAGATCGAAAGAACAGGAACGCAAAGCACCACATTGTTAATTAATTCCCATACGTGTCGCCCGCTCAATTAGGATAGCTGTAAAAGTGAAATGTGATATATTGCACTCTACAACAAAGAAGATTTCCATGAATGAACACAAATGCAAAGCAGAACATTGTAAACTAATTCACATAACTGTCGCCTGCTCAATTATGATAACTGGAAAACTTAAAATTGATATCCCACTCTACAGCAAAGAAAGAATATTTCAAAGAAAGAACACTAACACAAAGCACAATATTGTAAACTAATTCACATACGTGTCGCCTGCTAAATTAGGATAACTGGAAAACTGCAAAGTGATATATCGCACTCTACAGCAAAGAAAGAAGATTTCAACGAAAGAACACAAACGCAATGCACAACATTGTAAACTAATTCATATTCGTGTTGCCCACTCAATTAGGAAAACTGGAATATTGCAAAGTGATATATCTCTCTTTACAGCAAAGAAAGAAGATTTCAAGGAAAGAACACAAACACAAAGCACCACATTGTAAACAAATTCACAACATGTCACCCGCTCAATTAGGAAAAGTGGAAAACTGCAAAGTGATATATTGCACTCTATATCAAAGAAATAAATTTCAACGAAAGAACACTAACACAAAGAACCACATTGTAAACTAATTCCCGTACGTGATGCCCGCTCAATTAGTATAACTGGAACACTAATATTTCAACGAAAGAACAGTAACGCAAAGCATAACATTGTAAACTAAATCTCATAACTGTTTCCAAGCTAAATTAGGATGACTGGAAAACTGAAAAGTGATATATCGCACTCTACAGCAAAGAAAAAAGATTACCACAAAAGAACACTAACGGAAACCACAGCATTGTAAACTAATTCATATAAGTGTTTCCCGCTGAATTAGGATGACTGTAAAACTGAAAAGTCATATATCGCACTCTACAGCAAATAAAGAAGATTTCAACTTAAGAACACAAACGCAATGCACAACATTTTAAACTAATTCACATACATGTCGCCCGCTCAATTAGGATAACTGGAACACAAAGATTTCAAAGAAAGAACACTAACGCAAAGCACAACATTGTAAACTAACTCACATACGTGTCTCCTGCTAAAATAGGATAACTAGAATACTGAAAAGTGATATAACGCACTCTACAGGAAAGAAAGAAGATTTCATCAAAAGAACTCAAACGGAAAGCACAACATTGTAAATTAATTCACATTCGTGTCGCCTGCTCAATTAGGATAACTGGAATACTACAAAGTGATATATCGCACTCTATAGCAAAGAAAGATATTTTCAATGAATGAACACTAACGAAAGCACAACATTGTAAACAAATTAACAACATGTCGCCCACTCAATTAGAATACCTGGAAAACTTAAAAGTGTTATATCTCATTCTACAGAAAAGAAAGAAGATTTCAACAAAAGAACACAAATTCAAAGCACAACATTTTAATCTAATTCACATAGGTGTCGCGCGCTCAATTAGGATAACCGGAAAACTGCAAAGTGATATATCACACTCTACAACATGGAAAGACGATTTCAACGGAAGAACACAAACACAAAGCACAACATTGTAAACTAATTCACATAATTGTCACCGGCTCCATTAGGATGACTGGTAACCTGAAAAGTGATATATCATACTCTACAGCAAAGAAAGAAGATTTCAATGAAAGAACACAAACGCAAAGCACAACATTGTAAACTAATTCGCATATGTGTTGCCCCCCCAATTAGGAAAACCAGGAAAGTGCAAAGTGATATATCACACAATCGAACAAGAAAGAAGATTTCAGTGAAAGAACACAAACGCAGCCTGGAGAGATGGCTCAGTGGTTAAGAGCACTGTGTGCTCTTCCAAAGGATCCAGGTTCAATTCCCCACACCCAAATGGCAGCTCACAACTATACCACCAATCCCCAATTCCAAGGGATCTGACATCTTCACACTAATGCACATAAAATTAAAAAAATTATTAAAATAAAGAACACTAACGCAAAGAACAACATTGTAAACTAATTCACATAGGTGTCACGTGCTTCATTAGGATGACCTGAAAACTGAAAAGTGATATATCATACTCTACAGCAAAGAAAGAAGATTTCAACGAAAGAACACAAACGCAAAGCACAATATTGTAAACTAATTCACATAGTGGTCCCCCGCTGTATTAGGATAACCGGAAAACTGCAATGTGATATATCGCACTCTACAACAAGGAAAGAAGATTTCAACGAAAGAACATAACCGCAGAGCACAACATTGTAAACTAAAACAATTAGGAAGACTGGAAAACTGAAAAGTGATATATCGCACTCTACAGCGAAGAAAGAAGAATCGAAAGAAAACAAAGATTTTAAACTAATTCACATAGGTGCGCCCGCTCAATTAGGAGGACTGGAAAACTGAAAAGTGATATATCGCACTCTACAGCAAAGAAAGAAGATTACAATGACAAAACACAAATGCGAAGCACAATATTGTAAACTAATTCACATACGTGTTGCCCGCTCAATTAGGATACCTGGAAAACTGAAAAGTGATATTTCGCACTCTACAACAAAGAAAGAAGATTTCAACGAAAGAATAGAAAAGCAAAACATTGTAAAATGATTCACATAGATGTCGCGCACTCCATTAGAATGACCTGAAAACTGACATGTGATATATCGTACTCTACAGCAAAGAAAGAAGATTTCAATGAAAGAACCAAAAGCAAAGCACAACATTGTAAACTAATTCACATACGTGTTGCCGGCTCAATTAGGATACCTGGAAAACGGAAAAGTGATATATCACATTCTACAGAAAAGAAAGAAGATTTCAACGAAAGAACATAAACTCAAAGCACGACATTGTACACTAATTCACACAGGTGTCTCCGGCTCAATTAGGATGACTGGAAAACTGAAAAGTGATATATCTCACTCTACAGCCAAGAAAGAAGATTTCACCGAAAGAACTAAAAACACAAAGTCCAACATTGTAAACTAATTCACATATGTGTCACCAGCTCAATTAGGATATTTGGAAAACTGCAAAGTGATATATCGCAATCTACAGAAAAGAAACATGATTTCAATGAAAAAACACAAACTCAAAGCACAACATTGTAAACTAATTCACATACGTGATGCGCGCTCAACTAGGATGACTGGAAAACTGAAAAGTGATATATCGCACTCTACATCAATGAAAGAAGATTTTAATGACAGAATACAAATGCAAAGCACAACATTGTAAATTAATTTACAAGCATGTTGACCGCTCAATTAGGGTAACTCGAAAACTGAAAAGTGATATATCTCATTCTACAGCAAAGAAAGAAGATTTCACCGAAAGAACAGAAAAGCAAAGCACAATATTGTAAACTATTTCACATAAGTGTCGCCGGCTCAATTAGGATAACTGGAGAACTGAAAAATGATATATCGCACTCTACAGCAAAGAAAAAAGATTTCCACGAAAGAACACTAATACAAAGCACAACATTATAAACTAATTCACATACGTGTTGCCCATTCAATTAGGATGACTGAAAAACTGAAAAGTGATATATTGCACTCTACAGCAAAGGAAGAATATTTCAATGAAATAACACAAACTCCAACTGGCGCCAGTGAGATTGCAGTAACAATGACAGCTGTAATTCCCAGATCCCTTTTCTGTCTGAAGAGAGTCATGGTGTGAAGGCATCAACGGGCACAAGCACCCAGCAAGACATGCGAGTAACCAGCAAGTAAATTTACTAGCATTACAGCATTGGGCAAAAAAGCAAGTATCATTACCACAATTACTTGGCTCTATCTGGCTAATAATGAATAAAAATGGGGGATATAAACAAACAGGTGTGGGCTTATAGGAAATATTATGAGAAGCTTTAACCCCCTCGTTGGAACATCCTGCATCAGTTATAGAACTAGCAGTGGTGGTGTCCGAGGTCTCAGTAGGTTCAGGAGACCATTGCCCCCAGGGGCGAGACGTGCTCCATGTAAATTGACTAACTCCATGTTTTCCTCCACTTTTGAAAGTCATTTAAGGTTCTTAAATTATTTTTCCCTTTTTTTTAAATTTTTCATCAATTACACTTTATTCATTCTGCATCCCCCCATAGGCCCCTCCCTCCCCTCCCAATCCCAACTTCCCTCCTGCCTCTGCATGCATGCCACTCCCCAAGTCCACTGATAGGGGAGGTTTTCCTCTCCTTTCTGATCTTAGTCCATCAGTTCACATCAAAAGTGGCTGCATTGTCCTCTACTATGGCCTGGTAATGCTGCTCCCCCTCAGGAGGAGGTGACTAAAGAGCATGCCAGTCAGTTCATGTCAGAGGCAGTCCCTCTTCACATCACTATGTAACCCAATTGGACTCTGAACTGCCCTGGGTTACATCTGTGCAGGGGTTCTGGGTTATCTCCATGAATAGTCCTTGGTTGGAGTATGAGTCTCTGGGAAGTTCCCTGTGTTCAAATTTTCTTGTTCTGTTGCTTGTATGTGAATTAGTTTACAAAGTTGTGCTTTGCGTATCTGTTCTTTCGATGGAAATTTGTTTCTATGCCATACAGTGGGAGATAACACTTTTCAGTTTCCCTGTATTCCCAATTGAGCAAGCGACACACATGTGAATCCGTTTACAAATTAGTGCTTTGCTTTTCTGTTCTTTCATCGGAAACTTGTTCTTGTGCTGTAGAGTGCGATATATCACTTTTCAGTTTTCCTGTATTCCTAATTGAGCGAGCGACACACATGTGACTTAGTTTACAAAGTTGTACTTTGCGTTTATGTGCTTTCATTGTAAACTTGTTCCTGTAAGTTAGGGTTAGGTTTAGAGTAACGGTTAGGGTTAGGGTAGTTTTAGGGTTAGGGTTAGGGTTAGGATTAGGGTTAGGGTTAGGGTAGGGTTAGGGTTAGGGTTAGTGTTAGGGTTAGGGTTAGGTTTTAGGTTAGGGTTAGGGTTAAGGTTAGGGTTAGGGTTATGTCACATTTCAGTTTTCCTCTTATAATAATTGAACAGGCGACACGTATGTGAATTAGTTTACAAAGTTGTGGTTTGCGTTTCTGTTCTTTCGTTCGAAACTTGTTTCTGTGCTGTACAGTGCGATATATCACTTTTCAGTTTTCCTGTATTTGTAAATGAGCCAGCGACACACATGTGATACCATTCACCAATTAGTGCTTTGCTTTTCTGTTCTGTCATTGGAAACTTGTTCCTGTGCTGTACAGTGCGATATATCACTTTTCAGTTTTCATGTTATAATAATTGAATGGGCCACACATTTGAGTTAGTTTACAAAGTTGTGCTTTGCATTTCTGTTCTTTACTTGGAATATTGTGCCTGTGCTGTACAGTGTGATATATCACTTTTCAGTTTTCCTGTTATAATAATTGAACGGGCGACACGTATGTGAATTAGTTTACAAAGTAGTGCTTTTGCGTTTCTCTTCCTTCAAGGAAACTTGTTTCTGTGCTCTACAGTGTGATATATCACTTTTCAGTTTTCCTGTATTCCTAATTGAGCGAGCGACACACATGTGATTTAGTTTACAAAGTTGTACTTTGCTTTAATGTGCTTTCGTTGTAAACTTGCTCCTGAATAAGTTAGGTTTAGGTTTAGGGTTAGGGTTAGGTTTAGGGTTAAGGTTAGGGTTAGGGTAGTTTTAGGTTAGGGTTAGGGTTCAGGGTTAGTTAGGGTTAGGGTTAGGGTTAGGGTAAGGTTAGGGTTAGGGTTAGGGTTATATCACATTTCCGTTTTCCTCTTATAATAATTGAACCTGCGACACGTATGTGAAATAGTTTACAAAGTAGTTCTTTGCATTTGTGTTCTTTCGATGAAAACTTGTTTCTGTGGCGTACAGTGGGAGATAACACTTTTCAGTTTTCCTTTATATCCAATTGAGCGAGCGACACACATGTGATTCCGTTTACAAATTAGTGCTTTGCTTTTCTGTTCTTTCTTCGGACACTTGTTCCTGTGCTGTAGAGTGTGATATATCACTTTTCAGTTTTCCTGTATTCCTAAGTGAACAAGCGACACACATGTGATTTAGTTTACAAAGTTGTACTTTGCGTTTATAAGCGTTCGTTGTAAACTTGCTCCTGTCAGGAACAAGTTAGGGTTAGGTTTAGGGTTAGGGTTAGGTTTAGGGTTAGGGTTAGGGTTAAGGTTAAGGTTAGGGTTAGGGTAGTGTTAGGGTTAGGGTTAGGGTTAGGTTTAGGGTTAGGGTTAGGGTTAGGGCAGTATTAGGTTTAGGGTTAGGTAAGGGTTAGGGTAAGGGTTAGGGTTAGGGATAGGGTTAGGGTAGGTTTAGGGTTAGGGTTATGGTTAGGGTTAGGGTTATATCACATTTCCGTTTTCCTCTCATAATAATTTAACAGGTGACACGTATGTGAAATAATTTACAAAGTAGTTCTTTGTGTTTGTGTTCTATTGATGAAAATTTGTTTCTTTGTCATACAGTGCGATATATCACTTTTCAGTTTTCCTGTATTCGTAATTGAGCGAGCGACACACATGTGATTCCGTTCACAAATTAGTGATTTGCTTCTCTGTTCTTTCATTGGAAAATTGTTCCTGTGCTGTAGAGTGCGATATATCACTTTTCAGTTTTCCTGTAATAATAATTAAAAGGGCGACACACATTTGATTTAGTTTACAAAGTTGTGCTTTGCGTTTCTGTTCTTTAGTTTGAAAACTGTGTCTGTGCTGTACAGTGCGATATATCACTTTTCAGTTTTCCTGTTATAATAATTGAACAGGTTTACACGTATGTGAATTAGTTTACAAAGTTGTGCTTTGTGTTTCTGTTCTTTCCTTTGAAACTTGTTTCTGTGCTTTACAATGCGATATATCACTTTTCAGTTTTCCTGTTATAATAATTGAACGGGCGACACATTTGAGTTAGTTTACAAAGTTGTGCTTTGCGTTTCTGTTCTTTAGTTGGAAAATTGTGTCTGTGCTGTACAGTGTGACATATCACTTTTCAGTTTTCCTGTTATAGTAATTGAACGGGCGACACGTATGTGAATTAGTTTACAAAGTTGTGCTTTGCGTTTCTGTTCTTTCCATGGAAATTTGTTTCTGTGCCTTACAGTGCGAGATAACACTTTTCAGTTTTCCTGTACTCCTAATTGAGCGAGCGACACACATGTGATTCAGTTTTCAAAGCAGTGTTTTTTTCTTTTCTGTGCTTTCATTTGAAACTTGTTCCTGTGCTGTACAGTGCAATATATCATTTTCAGTTTTCCTGTTATAATAATTGAATGGGCAACACGTATGTGAATTAGTTTACAAATTTGTGCTTTGCGTTTCTGTTCTTTCGATGGAAACTTGTTTCTGTGCTATAAAGTGCGATGTATCACTTTTCAGTTTTCCTGTTATAATAATTGAACAGGCAACACGTATGTGAATTAGTTTACAAAGTTGTGCTTTTCGTTTCTGTTCTTTCGATGGAAACTTGTTTCTGTGCTCTAAAGTGCGATATATTACTTTTCAGTTTTCTTGTTATAATAATTGAACAGGCAACACGTATGTGAAGTAGTTTACAAAGTTATGCTTTGCGTTTCTGTTCTTTCGATGAAAATTTGTTTCTGTGCTGTACAGTGCAATAGAACACTTTTCGCTTTTCCAGTATTCCTAATTGAGCAAGCGACACACGTTTGATTCAGTTTACAAAGTAGTGCTTTGCTTTTCTGTGCTTTCGTTTGATACTTGTTCCAGTGCTGTACAATGCGATATATCACATTTCAGTTTTCCTGTATTCCTAATTGAGCGAGCGACACACATGTGATTTAGATTACAAATTAGACCTTTGCGTTTATGTTCTTCCCTTGGAAACTTGTTAGAGTTAGGGTTAGGGTTAGGGTTAGGGTTAGGGTTAGGGTAGGGTTACGGTTAGGATTAGGGTTAGGGTTAGGGTTAGGGTAGGGTTACGGTTAGGGTTAGGGTTAGGGTTAGGCTTAGGTTAGGGTTATGGTTAGGTTTAGGGTTAGGGTTAGGGTTAGAAGGGTTAGGGTTAGGGTTAGGGTCAGGGTAGGGTTATTGTTACGGTTAGGGGCTAAGGGTTATATCACTTTTCCGTTTTCCTGTTATAATAATTGAACAGGGAACACATATGTGAATTAGATTACAAAGTTCTGCTTTGCGTTTCAGTTCTATCGGGGGAAACTTGTTTCTGTGCCTTACAGTGCGAGATAACACTTTTCAGTTTTCCTGTATTCCTAATTGAGCAAGCGACACACATGTGATTCAGTTTATAAAGTAGTGCTTTGCTTGTCTGTGCTTTCGTTTGAAACTTGTTCCAGTGCTGTACAGTGTGATATATCACTTTTCAGTTTTCCTGTATTTCTAATTGAGCGAGCTACACAAATGTGATTTAGATTACAAACTAGACCTTTGCGTTTACGTTCTTTCCTTGGAAACTTGTTAGGGTTAGGGTTAGGTTTAGGGTTATGGTTAGGGTAGGGTTACGGATAGGTTAGGGTTAGGGTTAGGGTTAGGGTTAGGGTTAGGGTAGGGTTAGGGTTAGGGTTAGGGTTAGGGTTAGTGTTAGAGTTAGGGTTATATCACATTTCAGTTTTCGTCTTATAATAATTGAACAGGCGACACGTATGTGAAATAGTTTACAAAGTAGTTCTTTGCGTTTCTGTTCTTTCGATGAAAACTTGTTTCTTTGCATTACAGTGCGATATATCACTTTTCAGTTTTCCTGTATTCGTAATTCAGCGAGCGACACACATGTGATTCCGTTCACAAATTAGTGTTTGCTTCTCTATTCTTTCATTGGAAACTTATTACTGTGCTGTACAGTGTGATATATCAGTTTTCAGTTTTCCTGTTATAATAATTGAACGGGCGACACGTATGTGAATTAGTTTAGAAAGTTGTGCTTTGCGTTTCTGTTCTTTCGTTCGAAACTTATTTGTGTGCTCTACATTGTGTCATATCACTTTTCAGTTTTCCTGTTGTAATAATTGAACGTTCGACATGTATGTGAATTAATTTACAAAGTATCGCGTTGGGTTTATGTTCTTTCGTTGGAAACTTGTTCCTCTTGCGAACAAGTTAGGGTTAGGTTTAGGGTTAGTGTTAGGGTTAGGGTTAGGGTTAGGTAGGGTTAGGGTTAGGGTTAGGGTTAGGGTGAGGGTGAGGTTAGGGTTAGTGTAGGGTTAGGGTTAGGGTTAGGGTAGGGTTAGGGTTAGGGTTAGGGTGTTCGGGTTATATAACTTTTCAGTTTTCTTGTTATAATAATTGAACAGGCAACACATATGTGAATTAGTTTACAAAGTTGTGCTTTGTGTTTCTATTCTTTCGATGAAAACTTGTTTCTGTGCCGTACAGTGCGATATAACACTTTTCGGTTTTCCAGTATTCCTAACTGAGCAAGCTACACACATGTGATTCAGTTACAAAGTAGTGCTTTGCTTTTCTGTGCTTTCGTTTGAAACCTGTTCCAGTGCTGTACATTGCGATATATCACTTTTCAGTTTTCCTGTATTCCTAAATGAGCGAGCGACAAACATGTGATTTAGATTACAAACTAGACCTTTGTGTTTACGTTCTTTCCTTGGAAACTTGTTAGGGATAGTGTTAGTGTTAGGGTTGGGTTCGGGTTAGGGTTATGGTAGGTTAGGGTTAGGGTTAGGGTTAGGGTTAGGGTTAGGTTTAGGGTTAGGGTTAGGGTTAGGGGGGTTGAGTTATATCACTTTTCCGTTTTCCTGTTATAATATGTAAACAGGCAGCACATATGTGAATTAGTTTACAAAGTTGTGCTTTGCTCTGTTCTACCAGTGGAAACTTGTTTCTGTGCCGTAAAGTGAGATATAACACTTTTCTGTTTTCCAGTATTCCTAATTGAGCAAGCGACACACATGTGATTCAGTTTACAAAGAAGTGCTTTGCTTTTCTGTGCTTTGTTTTAAACTTGTTCCAGTGCTGTACAGTGCGATATATCACTTTTCAGTTTTCCTGTATTCCTAATTGAGCGAGCGACACACATGTGATTCAGATTAGAATCTAGAACTTTGCGCTTACGTTCTTTCCTTTGAAACTTGTTAGGACTAGGGTTAGCGTTAGGGTTAGGGTTGGATTAGGGTTAGGTTTAGAGTAGGGTTAGAGTTAGGGTTAGGGTTAGGGTTAGGGTAGGGTTAGTGTTAGGGTTAGGGTTAGAATGCAGTTAGGGTTAGGGTTAGGGTTTGGGGGTTAAGGTTATATCACTTTTCAGTTTTCCTGTTATAATAATTGAACGGGCGACACGTATGTGAATTAGTTTACAAAGTTGTGCTTTGCGTTTATGTTCTTTCCTTTGAAACTTGTTCCAGTGCTGTACAGTGCGATATATCGCTTTTCAGTTTTCCTGTATTCCTAATTGAGCGAGCAACACTCATGTGATTTAGATTACAAACTAGTGCTTTGAGTTTAAGTTCTTTCCTTGGAAACTTGTTAGGGTTAGGGTTAGAGTTAGTATTAGGGTTAGGGTTAGGATTAGGGTTAGGGTTAGGGTAGGGTTAGGGTTAGGGTTAGGGTTAGGGTTAGGGTTAGTGTAGGGTTAGGGTTAGGGTTAGGATTAGGGTTAGGGGGTTAGGGTTATATCACTTTTCAGTTTTCCTGTTATAATAATTGAACGGGCGACACGTTTGTGAATTAGTTTACAAAGTTGTGCTTTGCGTTTCTGTTCTTTCCATTTAAACTTGTTTCTGTGCTGTAAAGTGCGTTATATCACTTGTCAGTTTTCCTGTACTCCTAATTGAGCGAGCGACAGACATGTGATTCAGTTTTCAAAGCAGTGTTTTGCTTTTCTGTGCTTTCATTCGAAACTTGTTCCAGTGCTGTACAGTGCAATATATCATTTTCAGTTTTCCTGTTATAATAATTGAACAGGCAACACGTATGTGAAGTAGTTTACAAAGTTGTGCTTTGCTTTTCTGTTCTTTCGATGAAAATTTGTTTCTGTGCCGTACAGTGCGATATAACACTTTTCGGTTTTCCAGTATTCCTAATTGAGCAAGCGACACACATGTGATTCAGTTTACAAAGTATTGTTTTGCTTTTCTGTGCTTACATTTGAAACTTGTTCCAGTGCTGTACAGTGCGATATATCACATTTCAGTTTTCCTGTATTCCTAATTGAGCGAGCGACACACATGTGATTTAGATTACAAATTAGACCTTTGCGTTTATGTTCTTCCCTTGGAAACTTGTTAGGGTTAGGGTTAGGGTTAGGGTTAGGGTTAGGGTTAGGGTTAGTGTTAGGGTAGGGTTACGGTTAGGGTTAGGGTTAGGGTTAGGTTAGGGTTAGGGTTAGGTTTAGGGTTAGGTTTAGGGTTAGAGTAGGGTTAGGGTTAGGGTTAGGGTGTTAGGGTTATATCACTTTTCAGTTTTCCTGTTATAATAATTGAACAGGCAACACATATGTGAAGTCGTTTACAAAGTTGTGCTTTGCGTTTCTGTTCTTTCGATCAAAATTTGTTTCTGTGCCGTACAGTGCGATATAACACTTTTCTGTTTTCCAGTATTCCTAATTGAGCAAGTGACACACATGTGATTCAGTTTACAAAGTAGTGCTTTGCTTTTTTCTGTGCTTTTCGTTTGAAACTTGTTCCAGTGCTGTACAGTGCGATATATCACATTTCAGTTTTCCTGTATTCCTAATTGAGCGAGCAACACACATGTGATTTAGTTTACAAATTATACCTTTGCGTTTACGTTCTTCCCTTGGAAACTTGTTAGGGTTAGGGTTAGGGTTAGGGTTAGGGTTCTGATTACAGTAGGGTTTCTGAGTTAGGGTTAGGGTTAGGGTAAGGTTAGGGTTAGGGTTAGGTTTAGGGTTAGGTTTAGGGTTAGGGTTAGGGTTAGGGTTAGGGTTAGGGTTAGGGTTATGGTAGGGTTATTGTTACGGTTAGGGCCTTAGGGTTATATCACTTTTCAGTTTTCCTGTTATAATAATTGAACAGGGAACACATATGTGAATTAGTTTAAAAAGTTCTGCTTTGCGTTTCAGTTCTTTCGGGGGAAACTTGTTTCTGTGCCTTACAGTGCGAGATATCACTTTTCAGTTTTCCTGTATTCCTAATTGAGCGAGCTACACACATGTGATTTAGATTACAAACTAGACCTTTGTGTTTACGTTCTTTCCTTGGAAACTTGTTAGGTTAGGGTTAGGGTTAGGGTTACAGTTAATGTAGAGTGACGGTTAGGGTTTAGGTTAGGTTTAGGGTTAGGTAGGGTTAGGGTTAGGGTTAGGGTTAGTGTTAGGGTTAAGGTTAAAGTAGGGTTAGGGTTAGGGTTAGTGTTAGGGTATGGTTAGGGTTAGCTTTAGGGTGTTAGGGTTATATCATTTTTCAGTTTTTTCTGTTATAATAATTGAACAGGCAACACACATGTGATTTAGTTTAAAAAGTTGTGCTTTGCGTTTCTGTTCTTTCGGTGGAAACTTGTTTCTGTGCGATACAGTGGCAGATAACACTTTCACTTTTCCTGTATTCCTAATTGAGCAAGCGACACACATGTGATTCAGTTTCCATAGTAGTGCTTTGCTTTTCTGTGCTTTCGTTTGAAACTTGTTCCAGTGCTGTACAGTGCGATATATCACTTTTCAGTTTTCCTGCATTCCTAATTGAGCGAGCAACACACATGTGATTTAGATTACAAACTAGACCTTTGAGTTTACATTCTTTCCTTGGAAACTTGTTAGGGTTAGGGTAAGGGTTAGGGTTACAGTTAGGGTAGGGTTACGGTTAGGGTTAGGGTTAGGTTAATAGTAGGGTTAGGGTTAGGGTTAGGATTAGGGTTAGGGTTAGGGTTAGGGTTAGGTAGGGTTAGGGTTAGGGTGTTAGGGTTATATCACTTTTCAGTTTTCCTGTTATAATAATTGAACAGGCAACACATATGTGAATTAGTTTACAAAGTTGTGCTTTGTGTTTCTGTTCTTTCGGTGGTAACTTGTTTCTGTGCCATACAGTGCGAAATAATACTTTGCAATTTTCCTGTATTCCTAATTGAGCGAGCGACAAACATGTGATTTAGTTTACAAAGCTGTGCTTTGCGTTTCTGTTCTTTCAGTGGAAAATTGTTTCTGTGCCGTACAGTGCGAGATAACACTTTTCAGTTTTCCTGTTATAATAGTTGAACGGGCGACACGTATGTGAATTAGTTTACAAAGTTGTGCTTTGCGTTTCTGTTCTTTCGATGGAAACTTGTTTCTGTGCTGTAAAGTGCGATATATCACTTTTCAGTTTTCTTGTTATAATAATTGAACAGGCAACACGTATGTGAAGTAGTTTACAAAGTTGTGCTTTGCGTTTCTGTTCTTTCGATGAAAATTTGTTTCTGTGCCATACAGTGAGATATAACACTTTTCGGTTTTCCAGTATTCCTAATTGAGCAAGCGACACACATGTGATTTCGTTTACAAAGTAGTGCTTTGCTTTTCTGTGCTTTCGTTTGTAACTTGTTCCAGTGCTGTACAGTGTGATATATCACATTTCAGTTTTCCTGTATTCCTAATTGAGCGAGCGACACACATGTAATTTAGATTACAAATTAGACCTTTGCGTTTATGTTCTTCCCTTGGAAACTTGTTAGGGTTAGGGTTAGGATTAGGGTAGGGTTTGTTAGGGTTAGGGTTAGGTTTAGGGTTACGGTTAGGGTTAGGGTAGGGTTAGGGTTAGGGTTAGGGTTAGGGTAGGGTTATTGTTACGGTTAGGGGCTTAGGGTTATATCACTTTTCAGTTTTCCTGTTATAATAATTGAACAGGGAACACATATGTGAATTAATTTACAAAGTTCTGCTTTGCGTTTCAGTTCTTTCGGGGGAAACTTGTTTCTGTGCCTTACAGTGCGAGATAACACTATTCAGTTTTCCTGTATTCCTAATTGAGCAAGCGACACACATGTGATTCAGTTTATAAAGTAGTGCTTTGCTTTTCTGTGCTTTCGTTTGAAACTTGTTCCAGTGCTGTACAGTGCGATATATCACATTTCAGTTTTCCTGTATTCCTAATTGAGCGAGCTACACACATGTGATTTACATTACAAACTAGACCTTTGGATTTACATTCTTTCCTTGGAAACTTGTTAGGGTTAGGTTAGGGTTAGGGTTACGGGTTAGGGTTAGGGTTAGGGTTAGGGGTTAGGTTAGGGTTAGGGTAGGGTTAGGGTTAGGCTTAGGGTTTAGGTTAGGTTTAGGGTTAAGGTTAAAGTAGGGTTAGGGTTAGGGTTAGGGTTAGGGTTAGGGTATGGTTAGGGTTAGCTTTAGGGTGTTAGGGTTATATCATTTTTCAGTTTTCCTGTTATAATAATTGAACAGGCAACACATATGTGAATTAGTTTACATAGTTGTGCTTTGCGTTTCTGATCTTTCGTGGAATCTTTTTCCTGTGCTGTACAGTGCGAGATAACACTTTTCAGTTTTCCTGTATTACTAATTGAGCAAGGGACAAACATGTGATTTAGTTTAAAAAGTTGTGCTTTGAGTTTCTGTTCTTTCAGTGGAAACTTGTTTCTGTGCGGTACAGTGCCAGATAACACTTTTCAGTTTTCCTGTATTCCTAATTGAGCTAGCGACACACATGTGATTCAGTTTCCATAGTAGTGCTTTGCTTTTCTCTGCTTTCGTTTGAAACTTGTTCCAGTGCTGTACATTGCGATATATCACTTTTCAGTTTTCCTGCATTCCTAATTGAGTCAGTGACACACATGTGATTTAGATTACAAACTAGACCTTTGCGTTTACGTTCTTTCCTTGGAAACTTTTTAGGGTTAGGGTTAGGATTACAGTTAGGGTAGGGTTACAGTTAGGGATAGGGTTAGGTAATAGTAGGGTTAGGGTTAGGGTTAGGGTTAGGGTTAGGGTTAGGGTTAGGGTATGGTTAGGATTAGGATT
>JAEOAE010001071.1:87500-100399 GCA_036365155.1 Meriones psammophilus
TTGCGTTTCAGTTCTTTCGGGGGAAACTTGTTTCTGTGCCTTACATTGCGAGATATCACTTTTAAGTTTTCCTGTATTCCTAATTGAGCGAGCTACACACATGTGATTTAGATTACAAACTAGACCTTTGCGTTTATGTTCTTTCCTTGGAAACTTGTTAGGGTTAGGGTTACGGTTAGGGTTACGGTTAGGGTAGGGTGACGTTTAGTGTTAGGGTTAGGGTTAGGGTTAGGGTAGGGTTAGGGTTAGGGTTAGCGTTAGGGTTAGGGTTAAGGTTAAAGTAGGGTTAGGGTTAGGGTTAGGGTATGGTTAGGGTTAGCTTTAGGGTGTTAGGGTTATATCACTTTTCAGTTTTCCTGTTATAATAATTGAACAGGCAACACATATGTGAATTAGTTTACATAGTTGTGCTTTGCGTTTCTGTTCTTTCGTGGAATCTTGTTTCTGTGCTGTACAGTGCGAGATAACACTTTTCAGTTTTCCTGTATTACTAATTGAGCAAGCGACACACATTTGATTTAGTTTACAAAGTAGTGCTTTGCTTTTCTGTGCTTTCGTTTGAAACTTGTTCCAGTGCCGTACAGTGCCATATATCACTTTTCAGTTTTCCTGCATTCCTAATTGAGCAAGCGACACACATGTGATTTAGATTACAAACTAGACCTTTGCGTTTACATTCTTTCCTTGGAAACTTGTTAGGGTTAGGGTAAGGGTTAGGGTTACAGTTAGGGTAGGGTTACGGTTAGGGTTAGGGTTAGGGTTAGGGTTAGGGTAATATTAGGGTTAGGGTTAGTGTTAGGGTTAGGGTTAGGGTTAGGGTTAGGGTAGGGTTAGGGTTAGGGTGTTAGGGTTATATCACTTTTCAGTTTTCCTGTTATAATAATTGAACAGGCAACACATATGTGAAGTAGTTTACAAAGTTCTGCTTTGCGTTTCAGTTCTTTCGGGGGAAACTTGTTTCTGTTCCTTACAGTGCGAGATATCACTTTTCAGTTTTCCTGTATTCCTAATTGAGCGAGCTACACACATGTGATTTAGATTACAAACTAGAACTTTGCGTTTACGTTCTTTCCTTGGAAACTTGTTAGGGGTTAGGGTTAGGGTTAGGTTACGGTTAGGGTAGGGTGACGGTTAGGGTTAGGGGTTAGGTTGGGGTTAGGGTTAGGGTTAGGGTTAGGGTAGGGTTAGGGTTAGGGTTAGGGTTAGTGTTAGTGTTAAAGTAGGGTTAGGGTTAGGGTTAGGGTTAGGGTTAGGGTATGGTTAGGGTTAGCTTTAGGGTGTTAGGGTTATATCATTTTTCAGTTTTCCTGTTATAATAATTGAACAGACAACACATATGTGAATTAGTTTACATAGTTGTGCTTTGTGTTTCTGTTCTTTCGGTGGAATCTTGTTTCTGTGCTGTACAGTGCGAGATAACACTTTTCAGTTTTCCTGTTTACTAATTGAGCAAGCGACACACATGTGATTCAGTATATAAAGTAGTGCTTTGCTTTTCTGTGCTTTCGTTTGAAACTTGTTCCAGTGCTGTACAGTGCGATATATCACTTTTCAGTTTTCCTGTATTCCTAATTGAGCGAGCAACACACATGTGATTTAGATTACCAACTGGACCTTTGCGTTTACGTTCTTTCCTTGGAAACTTGTTAGTGTTAGTGTTAGGGTTAGGGGTAGGGTTAGGGTACGGTTACGGTTAGGGTTAGGGTTAGGGTTAGGGTTAGGGTTAGGTTTACTGTAGGGTTAGGGTTAGTGTAGGGTTAGGGTTATGGTTAGGGTTAGGGTTATATCACTTTTCAGTTTTCCTGTTATAATAATTGAAGAGGCAACCCATATGTGAATTAGTTAACATAGTTGTGCTTTGCGTTTCTGTTCTTTCGATGAAATCTTGTTTCTGTGCCGTACAGTGCAATATAACACTTTTTTGTTTTCCAGTATTCCTAATTGAGCAAACAACACACATGTGATTCAGTTTATAAAGTAGTGCTTTGCTTTTCTGTGCTTTCGTTTGAAACTTGTTCAAGTGCTGTACAGTGTGATATATAACTTTTCAGTTTTCCTGTATTCCTAATTGAGCGAGCGACACACATGTGATTTAGATGACAAACTAGACCTTTGTGTTTAAGTTCTTTCCTTGGAAACTTGTTAGGGTTAGGGTTAGGGTTAGGATTAGGGTAGGGTTAGGGTTAGGGTTAGGGTTAGGGTTAGGGTTAGGGTTAGGGTAGGTTTAAGGTTAGTGTTAGTGTTAGTGTTAGGGTTAGGGTTAGAGTTAGAGAAGGGTTAGGGTTAGGGTTAGGTTTGTGGTTAGGGTTAGGGTTAGAATAGGGTTAGGGTTAGGGTTAGGGTTCGGGTTAGTGTAGGGTTATGGTTAGATTAGGGGGTTAGGGTTATATCACTTTTCAGTTTTCCTGTTAAAATAAATGAAGAGGCAACACATATGTGAATTAGTTTACAAAGTTGTGCTTTGCGTTATTGTTCTTTCGGTGGAAAATTGTTTCTGTGCCGTACAGTGCGAGATAACACTTTTCAGTTTTCCTATATTCCTAATTGAGCGAGCGACAAACATGTGATTCAGTTTTCAAAGTAGTGTTTTGCTTTTCTATGCTTTCGTTCGAAACTTGTTCTTGTGCTGTACAGTGCGATATATCACTTTTCAGTTTTCCTGTTATAATAATTGAACAGGTAACATGTATGTGATATAGTTTGCAAAGTTGTGCTTTGCGTTTCTGTTCTTTCGATGAAATCTTGTTTCTGTGCCGTACAGTGCGATATAACACTTTTTGGTTTTCCAATATTCCTAATTGAGCAAGAGACACACATGTGATTCAGTTTATAAAGTAGTGCTTTGCTTTTCTGTGCTTTCGTTTGAAACTTGTTCCAGTGCTGTACAGTGCGATATATCACTTTTCAGTTTTCCTGTATTCCTAATTGAGCGAGCGACACACATGTGATTCTGATGACAAACTAGACCTTTGTGTTTAAGTTCTTTCCTTGGAAACTTGTTAGGGTTAGGGGTAGGGTTAGGATTAGGGTATGGTTAGGGTTAGGGTTAGTGTTAGGATAGGGTTAGGGTTAGGGTTAGTGTTAGGGTTAGGGTTAGGGTTAGAGAAGGGTTAGGGTTAGGGTTAGGGTTGGATTAAAGTTAGGGTTAGGGGCTTAGGAATATATCACTTTTCAGTTTTCCTGTTATAATAATTGAAGAGGCAACACATATGTGAATTAGTTTACAAAGTTGTGCTTTGCGTTTCTGTTCTTTCGATGAAATCTTGTTTCTGTGCCGTACAGTGCGATATAACACTTTTTGGTTTTCCAGTATTCCTAATTGAGCAAGCGACACAAATGTGATTCAGTTTATAAAGTAGTGCTTTGCTTTTCTGTGCTTTCGTTTGAAACTTGTTCCAGTGCTGTACAGTGCGATATATCACTTTTCAGTTTTCCTGTATTCCTAATTGAGTGAGCGACACACATGTCATTTAGATTACCAACTAGACCTTTGCGTTTACGTTCTTTCCTTGGAAACTTGTTAGTGTTAGGGTTAGGGTTAGGGTAGGGTTACTGTTAGGGTTAGGGTTAGGGTTAGGTTTAGGTTTACGGTAGGGTTAGGGTTAGGGTTAGAGTAGGGTTAGGGTTATGGTTATGGTTATGGTTAGGTTAGAGTTAAGTTTGGGGTTAGGGTTAGGGTAGAATAGGGTTAGGTTAGGGTTAGGGTAAGGTTAGGGTTAGGTTAGGGGGTTAGCGTTATATCACTTTTCACTTTTCCTGTGAAAATAAATGAAGAGGCAACACATATGCGAATTAGTTTACAAAGTTGTGCTTTGCGTCAAGGTTCTTTCGGTGGAAACTTGTTTCTGTACTGTACTGTACGAGATAACACTTTTCAGTTTTCCAGTATTCCTAATTGAGCGAGCGACACACATTTGATTTAGATTACAAACTAGACCTTTGCGTTTACCTTCGTTCCTTGGAAACATGTTAGGATTAGGTTTAGGGTTAGGGTTAGTGTTAGGGTTAGAGAAGGGTTACCTTTAGGGTTAGGGTTAGGGTTAGGTTTAGGTTTCCAGTAGGGTTAGGGTTAGTGTAGGGTTAGGGTCAGGGTTAGGGGCTTAGGGTTATATCACTTCAGTTTTTCTGTTATAATAATTGAAGAGGCAACCCATATGTGAATTAGTTTACAAAGTTGTGCTTTGCGTTTCTGTTCTTTCGATGAAATCTTGTTTCTGTGCAGTACAGGGCGATATAACACTTTTTGGTTTTCCAGTATTCCTAATTGAGCAAGCGACACACATGTGATTCAGTTTACAAAGTAGTGCTTTGCTTTTCTGTCCTTTCGTTTGAAACTTTTTCCAGTGCTGTACAGTGCGATATATTACATTTCAGTTTTCCTGTATTCCTAATTGAGTGAGCGACACACATGTGATTTAGATTACAAACTAGAAATTTGCGTTTAAGTTCTGTCCTTGGAAACTTGTTAGGGTTAGTGTTAGGGTTAGGGTTGGGGTTAGGGTAGGGTTAGGTTTACGGTTAGGGTTAGTGTTAATGTTGGGGTTAGGGTTAGGTTTAGAGTAGGGTTAGGGTTAGGGTTAGGGTTAGGGTTAGGGTTAGGGTTAGGGTAGGGTTAGGATTAGGTTAGGGGGTTAGGGTTATATCACTTTACAGTTTTCCTGTTAAAATAAATGAAGAGGCAACACATATTTGAATTAGATTACAAAGTTGTGCTTTGCGATATTGTTCTTTCGGTGGAAACTTGTTTCTGTGCCGTACAGTGCGAGATAACACTTTTCAGTTTTCCTGTATTCGTAATTGAGCGAGCGACACACATGTGATTCAGTTTTCAAAATAGTGTTTTGCTTTTCTGTGCTTTCGTTTGAAACTTGTTCCTGTGCTGTACAGTGCGATGTATCACTTTTCAGTTTTCCTGTTATAATAATTGAACTGTCAACACCTATGTGAATTAGTTTGCAAAGTTGTGCTTTGCGTTTGTGTTCTTTCGATGAAATCTTGTTTCTGTGCCATACATTGCGATATAACGCTTTTTGGTTTTCCAGTATTCCTAATTGAGCAAGCGACACACATGTGATTCAGTTTATAAAGTACTGCTTTGCTTTTCTGTGCTTTCGTTTGAAACTTGTTCCAGTGATTTACAGTGCGATATATCACTTTTCAGTTTTCCTGTATTCCTAATTGAGCGAGCGACACACATGTAATTTAGATGACAAACTAGACCTTTGTGTTTAAGTTCTTTCCTTGGAAAATTGTTAGGGTTAGGGTTAGGGTTAGGATTCGGGTAGGGTTAGGGTTAGGGTTAGGGTTAGGGTTAGGGTTAGGGTTAGGGTTAGGGTTAGGGTTAGAGAAGGGTTAGGGTTAGGGTTAGTGTAGGGTTAGGGTTAAGGTTAGGGGCTTAGGGTTATATCACTTTTCAGTTTTCCTGTTATAATAATTGAAGAGTCAACCCATATGTAAATTAGTTTACAAAGTTGTGCTTTGCGTTTCTGTTCTTTCGATGAAATCTTGTTCCGGTGCTGTACAGTGCCATATATCACTTTTCAGTTTTCCTGTATTCCTAATTGAGCGAGCGACACACATGTGATTTAGATTACAAACTAGACCTTTGCGTTTATGTTCTTTCCTTGGAAACATGATAGGGTTAGGGTTAGGGTAGGGTTACGGTGAGGGTTAGGGTTAGGTTTAGGTTTAGGTTTACGGTAGGGTTAGGGTTAGGGTTAGAGTAGGGTTAGGTAGGGTTAGGGTTAGGGTTAGGGCTGGGGTTAGGGTTAGGGTTAGAGTAGGGTTAGGGTTAGGGTTAGGGTAAGGGTAGGGTTAGGGTTAGGTTAGGGGTTAGGGTTATATCACTTTTCAGTTTTCCTGTGAAAATAAATGAAGAGGCAACACATATGTGAATTAGTTTACAAAGTTGTGCTTTGCGTTATTGTTCTTTCGGTGCAAACTTGTTTCTGTGCCATACAGTGCGAGATAACACTTTTCAGTTTTCCTGAATTCCTAATTGAGCGAGCCACACACATGTGATTTAGATTACAAACTAGACCTTTGCGTTTACGTTCTTTCCTGGAAAATGTTGTTAGGGTTAGGGTTAGGATTAGGGTTAGGGTTAGGGTAGGGACGGTTAGGGTTAGGGTTAGGGTTAGGTTTAGGTTTACGGTAGGGTTAGGGTTAGTGTAGGGTTAGTGTTAGAGGTTAGGGGCTTAGGGTTATATCACTTTTCAGTGTTCCTGTGAAAATAAAAGAAGAGGCAACACATAAGTGAATTAGTTTACAAAGTTCTGCTTTGCGTTATTGTTCTTTCGGTGGAAACTTGTTTCTGTGCCATACAGTGCGAGATAACACTTTTCAGTTTTCCTGTATTCCTAATTGAGCGAGCGACACACATGTGATTTAGATTACAAACTAGACCTTTGCGTTTACCTTCGTTCCTTGGAAACATGTTAGGGTTAGGGTTAGGGTTAGGGTTAGGGTTAGGGGGGTTTAGGGTTAGGGTTAGGGTTAGTGTTAGGGTTAGGGTTAGGGTTAGGTTTAGGTTTACGGTAGGGTTAGGGTTAGTGTAGGGTTAGGGTTAGGGTTAGGGGCTTAGGGTTATATCACTTTTCAGTTTTCTTGTTATAATAATTGAAGAGGCAACCCATATGTGAATTAGTTTACAAAGTCGTGCTTTGCGTTTCTGTTCTTTCGATGAAATCTTGTTTCTGTGCAGTACAGTGGGATATAACACTTTTTGGTTTTCCAGTATTCCTAATTGAGCAAGCGACACACATGTGATTCAGTTTATAAAGTAGTGCTTTGCTTTTCTGTGCTTTCGTTTGAAACTTGTTCCAGTGCTGTACAGTGCGATATATCACTTTTCAGTTTTCCTGTATTCCTAATTGAGTGAGTGACACACATGTGATTTAAATTACAAGCTAGACCTTTGCGTTTACGTTCTTTCCTTGGAAACTTGTTAGGGTTAGTGTTAGGGTTACAGTTAGGTTAGGGTTAGGTAGGGTTCTGGTTAGGGTTAGGGTTAGGTTTAGGTTAGGTTTAGGTTTACAGTAGAGTTAGGGTTAGGGTTAGAGTAGGTTTAGGGTTACGGTTAGGGTTAGGGTTAGGTTTGGGTTTAGGGTTAGGGTTAGAGTAGGGTTAGGGTTAGGGTTAGGGTTAGGGTAGGGTTAGGGTTATTTTAGGGGTTAGGGTTATATCACTTTTGAGTTTTCCTGTGAAAATAAATGAAGAGGAAACACATATGTGAATTAGTTTACAAAGTTGTGCTTTGCGTTATTGTTCTTTCGGTGGAATCATGTTTCTGTGCCGTACAGTGCGAGATAACACTTTTCAGTTTTCCTGTATTCCTAATTGAGCGAGCGACACACATGTGATTTAGTTTACAAACTGGACTTTGCATTTACGTTCTTTCCTTGGAAACATGTTAGGGTTAGGGTTAAGGTTAGGGTTAGGGTACGGTTACGTTTAGGTTTAGTGTTAGGGTTAGGGTTAGGGTTAGGTTTACTGTAGGGTTAGGGTTAGTGTAGGGTTAGGGTTAGGGTTAGGGTTATATCACTTTTCAGTTTTCCTGTTATAATAATTGAAGAGTCAACCCATATGTGAATTAGTTTACAAAGTTGTGCTTTGCGTTTCTGTTCTTTCGATGAAATCTTGTTTCTGTGCAGTAGAGTGCGATATAACACTTTTTGGTTTTCCAGTATTCCTAATTGAGCAAGCGACACAAATGTGATTCAGTTTATAAAGTAGTGCTTTGCTTTTCTGTGCTTTTGTTAAAACATGTTCCAGTGCTGTACAGTGCCATATATCACTTTTTAGTTTTCCTGTATTCCTAATTGAGCGAGCGACACACATGTGATTTAGATTACAAACTAGACCTTTGCGTTTACGTTCTTTCCTTGGAAACATGTTAGGGTTAGGGTTAGGGTTATGGTTAGGGTTAGGGTTAGGGTAGGGTTACGGTGAGGGTTAGGTTAGGTTAGGGTTTAGGTTACGGTAGGGTTAGGGTTAGGGTTAGAGTAGGGTTAGGGTTACGGTTAGGGTTAGGGTTAGGGCTGGGGTTAGGGTTAGGGTTAGAGTAGGGTTAAGGTTAGGGTTAGGGTTAGGGTAGGGTTAGGGTTAGGTTAGGGGGTTAGGGTTATATCACTTTTCAGTTTTCCTGTGAAAATAAATGAAGAGGCAACACATATGTGAATTGGTTTACAAAGTTGTGCTTTGCGTTATTGTTCTTTCGGTGGAAACTTGTTTCTGTGCCATACAGTGCGAGATAACACTTTTCAGTTTTCCTGTATTCCTAATTGAGCGAGCGACACACATGTGATTTAGATTACAAACTAGACCTTTGCGTTTACCTTCATTCCTTGGAAACATGTTAGGGTTAGGGTTAGGGTTAGGGTTAGGGTTAGGGTTAGGTTAGGTTAGGTTAGGGTTAGGGTTAGGGTTAGGTTTAGGTTTACGGTAGGGTTAGGGTTAGTGTAGGGTTATGGTTAGGGTTAGGGGCTTAGGGTTATATCACTTTTCAGTTTTCCTGTTATAATAATTGAAGAGGCAACCCATATGTGAATTAGTTTACAAAGTCGTGCTTTGCGTTTCTGTTCTTTCAATGAAATCTTGTTTCTGTGCATTACAGTGCGATATAACACTTTTCAGTTATCCAGTATTCCTAATTGAGCAAGCGACACAAATGTGATTCAGTTTATAAAGTAGTGCTTTGCTTTTCTGTGATTTCGTTTGAAAAATGTTCCAGTGCTGTACAGTGCGATATATCACTTTTCAGTTTTCCTGTATTCCTAATTGAGCGAGCGAAACACATGTGACTTAGATTACAAACTAGACCTTTGAGTTTACCTTCTGTCCTTGGAAACTTGTTAGGGTTAGTGTTAGGGTTAGGGTTAGGGTTAGGTAGGGTTAGGGTTAGGGTTAGGGTTAGGGTTAGGGTTGGGGTTAGGGTTAGGGTTAGAAAGGGATAGGGTTAGGGTTAGGTAGGGTTAGGTTTAGGTTAGGGGTTAGGTTATATCACTTTTCAGTTTTCCTGTTAAAATAAATGAAGAGGAAACACATATGTAAATTAGTTTACAAAGTTGTGCTTTTATGTTATTGTTTCTTTCTCGGTGGAAACTTGTTTCTGTGCTGTACAGTCTTGAGATAACACTTTACAGTTTTCCTGTATTCCTAATTGAGTGAGCGAAACACATGTGATTTAGATTACAAACTAGACCTTTGTGTTTATGTTCTGTCCTGGAAACTTTTTAGGGTTAGGTTAGGTTGGGGTAGGGTTAGGGTTAGGTTAGGGTTAGGTTAGGGTTAGGGTTAGGGTTAAGGTTGGGGTTAGGATTAGGTTAGGTTAGAGTAGGGTTAGGGTTTGGGTTAGAGTTAGGGTTAGTTAGGGTTAGAGTTAGGGTAGGGTTAGGGTTAGGGTTAGGTAGGGTTAGGGTTAGGTTAGGGGTTAGGTTATATCACTTTTCAGTTTTCCTGTGAAAATAAATGAAGAGGCAACACATATGTGAATTGGTTTACAAAGTTGTGCTTTGCGTTATTGTTCTTTCGGTGGAAACTTGTTTCTGTGCCATACAGTGCGAGATAACACTTTTCAGTTTTCCTGTATTCCTAATTGAGCGAGCGACACACATGTGATTTAGATTACAAACTAGACTTTTGCGTTTACGTTCTTTCCTTGGAAACATGTTAGGGTTAGGGTTAGGGTTAGTATTAGGGTTAGGTTAGGTAGGGTTAGGGTTAGAGTTAGGGTTAGGGTTAGGGTTAGGTTTAGGTTTAGGGTACGGTTAGGGTTAGTGTAGGGTTAGTGTTAGGGTTAGGGGCTTAGGGTTATATCACTTTTCAGTTTTCCTGTGAAAATAAAAGAAGAGGCAACACATAAGTGAATTAGTTTACAAAGTTGTGCTTTGCGTTATTGTTCTTTCGGTGGAAACTTGTTTCTGTGCCATACAGTGCGAGATAACACTTTTCAGTTTTCCTGTATTCCTAATTGAGCGAGCGACACACATGTGATTTAGATTACAAACTAGACCTTTGCGTTTACCTTCATTCCTTGGAAACATGTTAGGTTAGGTTACAAACTAGGGTTAGGGTTAGGTTACTGTTAGGTTAGGTTAGGTTGGGATTAGGTTAGGGTTAGGGTTAGGGTTAGGTTTAGGTTCACAGGTAGGTTAGGGTTAGGGTTAGGGTTAGTGTAGGGTTATGGTTAGGGTTAGGGGCTTAGGGTTATATCACTTTTCAGTTTTCCTGTTATAATAATTGAAGAGGCAACCCATATGTGAATTAGTTTACAAAGTCGTGCTTTGCGTTTCTGTTCTTTCAATGAAATCTTGTTTCTGTGCATTACAGTGCGATATAACACTTTTCGGTTATCCAGTATTCCTAATTGAGCAAGCGACACAAATGTGATTCAGTTTATAAAGTAGTGCTTTGCTTTTCTGTGATTTCGTTTGAAAAATGTTCCAGTGCTGTACAGTGCGATATATCACTTTTCAGTTTTCCTGTATTCCTAATTGAGCGAGCGAAACACATGTGACTTAGATTACAAACTAGACCTTTGAGTTTACCTTCTGTCCTTGGAAACTTGTTAGGGTTAGTGTTAGGGTTAGAAGTAGGTTAGGTTAGGTTAGGGTTAGGGTTAGGGTTAGGGTTAGGGTTGGGGTTAGGGTTAGGGTTAGAAAAGGGATAGGGTTAGGGTTAGGGTAGGGTTAGGTTTAGGTTAGGGGGTTAGGGTTATATCACTTTTCAGTTTTCCTGTTAAAATAAATGAAGAGGAAACACATATGTAAATTAGTTTACAAAGTTGTGCTTTGCGTTATTGTTCTTTCGGTGGAAACTTGTTTCTGTGCTGTACAGTGTGAGATAACACTTTACAGTTTTCCTGTATTCCTAATTGAGCGAGCGAAACACATGTGATTTAGATTACAAACTAGACCTTTGTGTTTATGTTCTGTCCTTGGAAACTTTTAGGGGTTAGGGTTAGGGTTGGGGTAGGGTTAGGGTTAGGTTAGTGTTAGGGTTAGGGTTAGGGTTAAGGTTGGGGTTAGGATTAGGGTTAGGGTTAGGTTAGAGTAGGGTTAGGGTTTTCAGTTTGGGAGTTAGGGTTAGGGTTAGAGTTAGGGTTAGGGTTAGGTTAGGGTTAGTGTAGGGTTAGGGTTAGGTTAGGGTTAGGTTATATCACTTTTCAGTTTTCCTGTTAAAATAAATGAAGAGTCAACACATATGTGAATTAGTTTACAAAGTTGTGCTTTGCTTTATTGTTCTTCGGTAAAAACTTGTTTCTGTGCTGTACAGTGCGAGATAACACTTTTCAGTTTTCCTGTATTCCTAATTGAGCTTGAGCGACACACATGTGATTTAGATTACAAACTAGACTTTTGCGTTTACGTTCTTTCCTTGGAAACATGTTAGGGGTTAGGGTTAGGGTTAGTATTAGGGTTAGGGTTAGGTTAGGTTTGCGGTTAGAGTTAGGGTTAGGGTTAGGTTTAGGTTTAGGTAGGGTTAGGTTAGTGTAGGGTTAGTGTTAGGGTTAGGGGCTTAGGGTTATATCACTTTTCAGTTTTCCTGTTAAAATAAAAAGAAGAGGCAACACATATGTGAATTAGTTTACAAAGTTGTGCTTTATGTTATTGTTCTTCGGTGAAAACTTGTTTCTGTGCCATACAGTCTTGAGATAACACTTTTCAGTTTTCCTGTATTCCTAATTGAGCGAGCGACACACATGTGATTTAGATTACAAACTAGACCTTTTATTTATGTTCTTTCCTTGGAAATGTTGTTAGGTTAGGGTTAGGTTAGTTTTAGGGTAGGGTTAGGGTTAGGGTTTTTAGGTTTAGGTTTAGGGTTAGGGTTAGGTTAGTGTAGGGTTATGGTTAGGGTTAGGGCTTAGAGTAGGTTATATCACTTTTCAGTTTTCCTGTTATAATAATTGAAGAGGCAAACCCATATGTGAATTAGTTTACAAAGTTGTGCTTTGCGTTTCTGTTCTTTCAATGAAATCTTGTTTCTGTGCATTACAGTGCGATATAACACTTTTGGTTTTCCAGTATTCCTAATTGAGCAAGCGACACAAATGTGATTCAGTTTATAAAGTAGTGATTTCGTTTGAAAAATTTTTGCTTTTCTGTGATTTCGTTTGAGTTTTGTTCCAGTGCTGTACACATGTGCAGATTACATACTCACCTTTTGGTTTTTCTGTATTGGAAATTGAGGGTTAGTTTCTTTAGGAATCTTGTTAGGGTTAGTGTAGGGTTTCCAGTATTGTTAGGGACACAAAGGTTCAGTTTATATCACTTTTCAGTTTTCCATGAAAAATAAAAGTTCCAGTGCTGTACACATAAGTGAATTAGTTTACATTCCTAATTGTGCTTTGAAACGTTATTAGATTACAAACTAGACATTTGAGTTCTATTCTCCTTGGAAACTTGTTGAGGTTGATGTTAGGGTGGGGTTAGAGGTTGAGGTAAGTTGAGGTTGAGTTAGGGTTAAGATTAGGGTTGAGGTTGAGGTTAAGAGGTTGAAGGATAAGTTGGGGTTAGGAATGAGTTAGGTTTAGGTTAGGGTTAGGGTTACCATATCTTTTCAGTTTCCTGTTAAAATAAATGAAGAGCTGAAACACACATAAGTGGTTCAGGTGTGCTAATTATTGTTCTTTTCGGTGGAAACTTGTTTCTATTACTTTGTACAGTGTGAATAACACTTTACAGTTTTCCTGTATTCCTAATTGTGAAACACATGTGATTTAGATTACAAACTGACTTTGTGTTTATGTTCTGTCCTTGGAAACATTTAGGGTTAGGGTTAGGTTGGGGTAGAGTGGTTAGCGGTTAGGTTAGGGTTAGGGTTAGGGTTGAGGTTGAGGTTAGGACTGTAGGGTTAGGGTTAGTGTAGGGTTAGGGTTAGGGTTAGGGTTAGGGTTA
>JAEOAE010003337.1:0-69451 GCA_036365155.1 Meriones psammophilus
CCACAAGACAAGGCAGCCCTGGATAAGAATATGGGATCCAAGGGAGGCAACAGAGTCCAAGTCAGAGACAGCTCTGCTCTAGTTGCTGGGGACTGACTTGAGGACAAGCAACCCATCAGTTTCATATGTGTAAGAGGCCCAGAGCTAGGCCAGGCATGTTCTTTGTTGGTGGTTCAGTTTGTATGAGGCCCCATAGTCCCAGGTGAGCTGACTATGTAGGTTTTCTTATGGTCTACTACCTCTCAATCCTTCCTGTAACTCTTCCACAAGATTCCCAGAGTTCTGCTGCCTAATGTTTGTTTGACTGTGGGTCTGTGCAACTGTTTCCATTATTTCCTGGATGAAGCTGCTCAGATGACAGTTATGCTGGTCTCCTGTCTACAAGCATAGCAAAGATATGAATAAATGACAAAGGCCCAGGCTTTGGGTACACCATTGCTTAGGGTGAAAGAAGAGGAGCAGCAAATGCATTTGTGAACTTGGAAGAGATATTCAGCTCTCCTAATAGATATTATTTTTTCTTGTAGGTGATATGAGCCATAATTTTTGTCTAGTTACATGGCTGTATAGAAGAGATTGTTTTCAAATTAAAACACTTTTTACATTTCTTTTTCCTACTTTTTTGTGGGGAGAGAAGGAGTCATCAAGACATGGACTCTGGGTGTGTAGTCCAGGCTGTTCTGGAACTCTTCCTCAGACTCACAGAGATCCACCTGCCTTTGCCTCAAAAGCACTGGGATTAAAGGCTTTGCACCACTTGATAAGCAGTCAGTACTCTTAATCACTGAGTCAACTCCAGTGCTTTTTTTAAATTTTTAACAGATATAATCCTGTGGCTATGTCTACATTAGTTGAATATAAATAGAATGATGAATATAATGTTTCAAAAAGTGTTCTAAGGGGATAATGGTGTGTATTCCTCCTAGCCTTCTTTAGCTGAGACTGAGATTGGCTGGGAGTTGGTGGCTCATCTTTCAACCCCAGAATTTGGGAGGCAAGGCAGAAGCATTTGGATCTCTGCATTAACAGCCATCCTGGTCTATAGATCTAGTTCCAGGACAGCAGGAAACCTACACAGAGAAACCCAATCCAAGCAAGCAAGCAAGAAATGGACTGGAGATGTTGGCAGCCATCTTGGCTAGGAAGTAACAGAGCAAACAGCTAGAAAGATCCTGGATAACTAATGACTGACAGTAGGGTTGCCATAGCAGGTCTAGATAGCTGCTTTGTGTTTTGTTTTTCTTTGTTTTTAACACGATAAATAACAACATTATATGTTTAAAGCACTATAAATCTGAGTTTTCAGTTACATGCTGGCAAAACAGGTACAAGGTGACAGGATGGGTTATCAGGATCCAGGGACATAAATAGTGAAGGAATGTTTTTCAGTGTCATGTGTAACCAATTGAGGGCACCATTGAGAGAAGCAGTTATTGAAGAACTTTGTGGTTGAATGTACAGATGATCTACTTATATGCATTGTCAGATAAGGAGGAGACTGTAAAGTCTCCCGC
Organism: Meriones psammophilus; assembly: GCA_036365155.1. Classification (NCBI taxonomy): domain Eukaryota; kingdom Metazoa; phylum Chordata; class Mammalia; order Rodentia; family Muridae; genus Meriones; species Meriones psammophilus. The sequence goes on from JAEOAE010003337.1 coordinate 1,515, forward strand.
CTTCCTGTGGCCTCCCATTTTTTCTTGTGAGTATTTAACTCCATCATTGAATAGCAAATCATGAACTGAAAGTTTACTCTAATGAATGATGTACTTTTTGAGAATTTATACATTTTTTTTTCTTTTTTTTGGTTGTTGTTGTTTGTTTGTTTGTTTTCCCAAGATAGGGTTTCTCATGTAGCCCTGACTATCCTGGAACTTCCTCTGTAAATTAAGAATGTTCTCAAACTCAGAGATGTGCCTGTCTCTGCCTCCTGAGCACTGCTGGGATTAAAGGTGTGTGCCATCACTGCTTGGCATAAAGGATCATTTTTAACTCTAACTTTCATTATTTGATTGTTGTTTTTACTAACCAAATTGCAGAATATTGGTAGAAGAAATGATAAGAATTGAGGTTAGCTGATTAAACACTCCCCCCCATGTGAGAAATCTCATTGTGATAGGTATGAACATATGTTTGGAAAACTTTGAATGCGTTTTATTAAAACTTAAAAAGACCAGCTCCATGTACTAGTGTGGTCTGGCTTTTTACTTTCCTTTCTTCCTTCCCTTCCTTCCTTCTTCCTTCTTTGATCTTTATAGCTTGGCTATCCTGGACTCATTTTGTAGACCAGGGTGGCCTGAAATCAAAAGATCCACCTGCCTCTGCCTCCCTGAGTTGCTGGAATTGTAGGCTTGCGCCAAGATGCCCAACTTCAAATCTTTGTTTTTTAAAGGACTCAAAGACATTGTATGAGTAGTTAATAATGCTTGATATGTAAGCCTCACCTGGAGCCTTTCTGTCCTTCTAAGCAGTCAAGATTACACACTCTGGTTTTTCTAGAATTCTTGCCTTATTGTTCTTTTATTTTCACCATGGACCTTTAACAGTTTAAAAGAATTAGGTATTCATAATCTTTGGAGATGAATATAATTTTCAAGGTGATTTTTTACATTACTGTTTATTATTATCATTTATTACAATTTATTCAAATTGTACTGTGGCTGTGCCCCCTCCCTCATCTCCATCTGCTCACATCCTCCTTCCCTCTTCTGCGCCTAAGTCCCTCCCCTAGCCCACTGATAGGCAAGATCCTACTCCCCTTCTATTTGACCCTAGCCTATCACAATGTTTTATACAAGTCTCCCTCCTATTGTTGCACACATATTATTACAGTTATATAACCATCTATCTCACATCTATCATCTGTCTATCTATCATCTTTGTCATATATCTATTACACACACATATTGTTGTGAAAATCTGTTATTTCTTCCAAAGAAACATGTTTCAAAAATTGTTCAAAAAACTATGTTTTAAATCAAAAGTAATCCAATAAAAAATGGGGACAGAGCTACACATAGAATTTTCAGTAGAGGAATATCTCAGAGAAACACTTAAAAATGCTCAATGCCCTTAGTTATCAGAGAGATGCAAATCAAAATGACCTGAGATTTCACCTTACACCCATCTGAGTGGCTAAGATCAAAAGATCAAAAGATTCTTTAGGCTTGTGGTCACCCTCAGCTACAGACCAAGATTAAGGGCAGCCAGAGTATAGGAGACCCCACCTCAAGAAAGAAAAAAAAAAAAAGAGTAAACTAGTGTGCAGTGATGAACAGAGAAAGTAGCAGAAGATTTGATGGACTTGGCAGTAGGGTTAGCAGGAACTGCAGCAGGTCGATGGGCACAGCAGCTTGGCAGGCACAATGAGGGGTCTTAAGCACAGTGGTAGTCTCCATTGCAGGGAGTGCTCATGCTGTGTCCACCTGTCCATCTCTCTCTGTCTGTCATTCTCGGTTTTTAAGTAGATTTATTTTATTTATCTGTGTGCATGTGGGTATACATGCCTGGCAAAGGCTAGAAGAGGGTAAGAGATGCCCAAAAGCTAGAGGTCATTGTGAGCCACCTGATATAGGGCTGGGAGCCCAATCCAGCCCTCCGCAAGAGCAACATGTGTCTTAACTAATGAGCCATCTCTTCAGTCCAGTTCTCTGGGTTTTGGTGGGACAAAAGTTGGAAACATGAAGCCCATGTTGGTCTGGAACTCATCATCCTCTCTCAGCTTCTTGTCCTCTAATTACAAGTCTGCACCTTCATGCCTGCCAGTCTTTTCTTGAATGGTTTCAGGTCCTCATTTTGTGTTCCAGGCCACAGACTGCAGATAACAGTGAACCTGACTTTAGCCCTTTGTCCCTGAGAGTGTACAGACAGAGTGTTTCCTCTGTTGTTAGTGAGGCTAGGGTAGACCTGCCACCCTGCTAGAGCTTTAAGAATCACACTGGGAGTGAATTTTAAAACTTGTCCTTCATCAGGGCCTTTTCCCCTTAGCAAAAGTAAAAGTGAATAATTAATTACTGTATTGTCAAGGGCTGATCTCGTGGATCCCAGGCTTCTGTAGATCTGAGGTTGGAACTCTGTGAACCAGTACCCAAGCAGTAATCAACAGCAGGAGAGTGCAGCAGTCATGCATGCAGTAGGAGGCTACAGCCTGGAGCATGTGGGAACCCAGAAACTTTTCCTGAACTGGGTGTCCTAAGTTTGTAATTGTTTTCCCCACTGTTTGGTATTCTTCCGACAGGGTGACCCAGTCTGTCCTGTTTGGGGGTAAACAGTTCAGTCTAGGATGTTGAGTAGAGCACACAGGAGCAGGTAAGGGGCTTTATGCTGGTGACTGGGCATCTGAAGGAACCCAAAAACTTTTCCTGAGAACTTTTGGGGAATGTGGGGAATTCCACTGGATGCCCTGAGGTTGGACTTGATGTTTCCTTCATCATGGGGTTTCCTTCCAACAAGGAAACCTGGTCCCTGGTGCTTTGGTGCCCACAGTTCTGTGTTGCACAATGATTTGGGTGTAGAAGGAGCTCTCTGGGATGAGCACCTTCTAGAGCCCAGACCTTTTCAGGGATTTTCTGGGTGACCTGAGGTCAGTTCTGATAGCTTCCTACTCCATGGGGTTTCTCTATGGTGGAAACCTCAATCTCTGGTGTTGTGGTGCCCACTGTACAGTCTGGGATGGTGACCAGTGCACACAGTTATATGGCTCTGGGCTGGTGATCTATTGCCTGCAGGGACCTGGGAACTCTTCTATGGGTTAGCTGGGTGACCTGAGAAAAGGACCCGATTCCTTCACACTCCGTGGGGTTTGTTCTTAACTTGGAAACACAATTGCTGTTGTTTTAGGGTCCAGAGTTTGGTCTGTTGCTTGCTGTGTAGTCACTGCTATACTGCTCTGCAGATACTGTCCTCTTGGTACCACCATCTTTGATTCTCCTTTCTTTTATTAAACATTTTTTAAAAATTTTTCTTTTCTTTTTTTATTTTATTTTATTAATTACAGTTTATTCACTTTGTATCACAGCTCTAGCTCCTCCATCATCCCCTCTCAATCTCACCCTCCTCCCTCTTGTTCTTCTATGTCTGTCCCCCAGTCCAATGATAGGGGAGGACTTCCTCCCCTTCCATCTGACTATAGTCAAACAAGTCTCATCAAGACTGGCTTCTTTGTCTTTCTCTGTGAACTGGCAGGATTGTTCTCTGCTCAGGTGGAGCTGATCCAAGAACTAGCCCATGAGTTCATGTCAGAGATGGTCCCTAGTCCTATTATTGGGGTACCCTCTTGGATACAGAGCTGTATTTGACTATTTCTGTGCAGGGGTTCTAATTTATCTCCATTCATGGTTCTTGTTTGGAGTATCAGTCTCAGAAAAGACCCCTGTGCGAAGACCTTTTGATTCTGTTGTTCTCCTTGTGGAGCTCCTGTTCCCTCCAGATATTTCTATCTCCCCTTTCTGTCATAACATTCCCTGCACTCTGCAAAATGTTTGGCTCTGAATCTCAGCATATGTTTTGATACCCTGCTGGATAGAGTCTTTCAGAGGACCTCTGATAGGCTCCTGTTATTTTCTCAGACAATTAGGAATAGTGCTACCTCAAGATCCAGCTATACCACTCCTAGACATATATCCAAAATGCTCAAGTATACAACTAGGATATTTGCTCAACCATGTTCATAGGAGCTTTACTTGTAATAGCCAGACGCCAGAAACAACCCAGATGTCCCTCAGTTGAGGAATGGATACAGAAATTAAGGTACATTTACACAATGGAATACTACTCAGCCATTAAAAACAAAGAAATCATGAAATTTGGTGGCAAATGGTGGGATCTAGAAATGATCATCTTGAGTAAGGTATCTCAGAAGCAGAAAGACACACATGGTACATACTCACATATAAGTGGATATTAAACCTATAATATAGGATGATCATACTAAAATCTGTAGACATAGGGAAGCTAATCAAGAAGGAAGACTGTGGTAAAATGCTTAATCTTTTATTTCTTTTATTTTTTTTTTTTTTTTTTTTTTTTTTTTTGAGCAAGGGCAGTTATCCAGACTGAACTCAAATTTTTCTCTCTGGTTTTGTTTTCTTTCTTTTTTTTTTTTTTCTTTTTAATTTTTTCACAATTTATTCATTATATATCCTGGCTGAAGGCCCTCCCTCAACTCCTACTGGTCCCATCCTTCTTCTTCCTATATCCTCTTTGCCTAGTCCACTCAAAAGGTGAGTTCCCTCCTCTGCCATCCACCCATGTCTTATCACAATACTACTCAGCTATTAAAACAAGGAAATAATATTTCTGCTCTTATTACTTCTCCATAGGCCACTCTGCTCACGTCAGAAGACTCCATACCCTGAAGCTTGCCTGCAACCTTACTGTGAAATTAACAGTAAGTATAACTCATTTACAGAGTCCCACTCACAAGACAATGTTTAATTGACCATCTCACATCCAGAAACATGTTGAAATGCTGAAATGCTATTTGAAGTCTGAAACATTTGATCACAGGGCAGCATTTCAAAGAACTTAGTTCTCCTTCTGTCTCAGAGGAACCACCTCAAGAAATAAGTTCAAATTTAATTCCAGAAAACAGAGGCTATATACCCCTTGGGAAATGTTTGGGATGCTCCATGGATAGGTGTATATAATTGTTCAAAACTAGGTACTTCAAGAATGCTTGATTTGCATTAAAATACCACATTCCTATCATATGAACAAGAGCACAGATACTAATCATCCTATATTTAAAAAGAGGAGAGAGTTATCAGGATCAGTGTCAAAAGCCATCTATCAAATTTGACTAGTAGCATCTATGTCTAAAGACACTCCCAGTTGAAGTCAGGCACAGAAAACGCACCCTTACATGGTTACACAACTTGGCCAGTAGCAGGGTCATACATGGAAGAGAAAGCCTCCTCCTTCACATCTCAAAATTCAGTCTGGGTTGTGATGGTTTTCAATAGAACCCTGGAACAATAGGTATGTATACACAAAGAAACTTCTACAGGCTACCACTGTTGTATTACTCTGGGAGAACTTCCTGGCTGGTGTTAGTTCACCATTCCCTACATATTCATCCAATGGACTGAAAGTTTTTCTTGTCTAAAGTGAGGCAATTGAAAACAGTAAATGTTGAGAATCAGGTTTATCAATAAGTCTTCCCTAAACACATTTTATAATACTTTTGCATGTAATTGATATTTACCATTCATTGTATTCTTTTAAAAAAATAAGTTTATTTACTTTACATTCCAATCATAATCCCCTCCCTTCTCTCCCCATTACTACCTCCATTCCTATTGTCTCTATTCCTTTCCCCTTTTCTTCAGAAAAGGAAGGTCATTTCCATTGAGCTAGTTTTTCAGTTCTTTTGGATCTCAGTGGACCAAAGAACACAAAGGCCTTTCCATATTGCTTTTAGTCACAGAATTCCTATCCAGTAAGGATACTTTTATGATGATGATGACTCTAGATTTTTGCAAGGCCTCACCATTTTAACACATTCATAAGTTTTTCCTCCATTATGAATCCTTTCATGATGATGAAGATTATACAAATGTGGAATGGTTTCACCATGTTAAAAACACTCACAGGCTTTCAGTCCATTAGGATTTCTTTCATGAGTGTGAAGATGATTCTGAAGTCCAAAAGTTTTTTCACATTGGTTACAGTCAGATATCTTTCCTGTATGCGTTCTTTTATGTATTAGGAGATGTTATGTGTAATGGCTTTACCAAAGAGTTGTATTCATATGGTTTCCCTCCAGAATGGATTGTTGTCTTAGGAGATGACTGTTACATGCAAAGGCTTTATCATACTAATTACCCTCACAAGGCTTCTCTCCACTTTGTGTTTTTTCATGTTTTAAGAGAGTACTCTGTTGTGCAAAGGCTTTATCACATTGGGTATATTCAAAAGGTTTCTTTCCAGTATGTGTTCTTTTATGGCTTATGAGATTACTGTTTCGTGTAAAGGCTTTAGCACACTTGTCACATTCATAAGGTTTCTCTCCAGTGTGTGTTCTTTTATGTCTTGTGAGATGACTGTTTTCTGTAAAGGCTTTTCCACACTGCTTACATTCATAAGGTTTCTCTCCAGTGTGTGTTCTTTTATGCCGCATGAGATTACTGTTTTCTGCAAAGGCTTTACCACACTCATTACATTCATAAGGTTTCTCACCAGTGTGTGTTCTTTTATGGCTTAAGAGAGTACTGTTTTCTGCAAAGGCTTTACCACACTGGTTACATTCATAAGGTTTCTCTCCAGTGTGTGTTCTTTTATGGCTCATGAGATGACTGTTTTCTGCAAAGGCTTTGCCACACTCATTACATTCATAAGGTTTCTCTCCACTGTGTGTTCTTTTATGGCTTATGAGGTGACTGTTTTTTGCAAAGGCTTTACCACACTGGTTACATTCATGAGATTTCTCTCCAGTGTGTGTTCTTTTATGGCTTAAGAGAGTACTGTTTTCTGCAAAGGCTTTACCACACTGGTTACATTCATAAGGTTTCTCTCCACTGTGTGTTCTATTATGGCTTATGAGATGACTGTTTTGTGCAAAGGCTTTACCACACTGGTTATATTCATGAGGTTTCTCTCCAGTGTGTGTTCTTTTATGCCGTATGAGGTTATTCTTCGCTGCAAAGGCTTTTCCACACTGCTTACATTCATAAGGTTTCTCTCCAGTGTGTGTTCTTTTATGTCTTGTGAGATGACTGTTTTCTGCAAAGGCTTTACCACACTGGTTACATTCATAAAGTTTCTCTCCAGTATGTGTTCTTTTATGCCGCATGAGATGACTGTTTTTTACAAAGGCTTTACCACATTGATTACATTTGTAAGACTTCTCTCCTGTGTGTGTTCTTTTATGCTGTATGAAAACAGTGATATAGCTGAAGGCTTTACCACATAGAGTGCATTTAAAGGGTTTCTCTCCAGTATGACTGCTTTCATGCCTGCAAAGAAAATTGGCACATGTGAAAGATTTACCACAGTCATTTCATTACACTAATAAATATATTTATCTATATGAATTAATTTCATAATTTGTTCTAATGGTAAAGAAGAATCAAATTTTAAAGTTTTATTACTTTATTCACATTCACGGTATTCCCCTTCATTATGGCTATTTTTGAAGATCCCTGTGATGGTAAGAGCATTTGTTATGTGGATCACTTTTATAGCATTATTTTTCTATAAGAGGTTTTCTCCTATATATGAAGAGTATTGTAAGAATTCAGAGTTTTACCACAGCAATCCCATTCATAAATTTTTGTACTGTATGAATGATACTTCATTTTCAAAGTGAGCCAAGACAAGCAGAAGTTCCAAATTCCTAGTATTCATGGGTATTTTCAGCAAAATGAGTTTTTGCTGATTAATTCTCAGTGAAGTTGCAAAACCAATTAACAGTAACCATTTATCACATTCAGAAAATTTACTCACAGTGGGGACTACTATCAAATCAATTGTTCTTGGAGAAAGACAGGGACACTGCTTCTTTCAATAACCCTATGCTCATGTGTCTTAGAATCATTTTGACATATGATATACCAGTTTAATTTACAAAAATAATAAAGATTCCCACATTGAATTAACACAGTTTTTTTTTGTTCATCATAGACATGTCATATAGGGATTAAGGTTTCTCCACAACAATATTCTTGATTCTCATAAGCTGCTCCTTTCACTAAACTTTACAATGTTACTGCACGAAAAATTAGTAACACTGGTTCTACTATGTAATTTTTGCTTATTAGAAGGTTTTGGACACATACTGATCACCAATTCAGTGTGTACCTCTTTATAATATCTGAGTAGATAGAATGAGACTAAACAGATTGGCAGTTCAAGTCAGTAGGTGTAATGTCCATATGATTCAAATGGTATTTTTGTTACAATATTATTTTATTTTCTTCTATCTTAGGGAGTGCATTGTAAACACAAATCAGATACCTGACATTGAAGTACATGGAATTATGAGATTTTAATGATCATCAGTATACTTAAAGCAGTGCTGTTTTTACACTGTTGCTTTTCTTTAAAACTTCCAGGACACAGCCATGTGTGCTGGTACATGCCTTCAATTCCAGCACTTGTGGAGGAAGAAGCAGGCAGATCTGTGTGATTTTGAGGTCAGGCTGGTCTAACAAGCAAGTCTAAGAAAGTCACAGATACCCAGAAAAAAAATCTATTTCAAAAACAGAAAATAAAAAGCAGCCAATAAACAAACAAACAAACAAAAAACACCAGACTTCCAGGACACATTAAAATTTAAGATTTATATCTGTATCAACATGCACATAAAGTTACCTTTTATTACTTGTAGAACTTTGAAAATGTTCTTCAATATTATGGTCATCCCAATTGTAGCCTAAAATATAGTACGAGAAAATATATATTATTGGAAATATCATGTTATTATTAAGGCAAAACTTAAATCACTATCTTCTGTGACCCTTAGAACCATGCCTGATTTATTTACCTCATTCCTCCTCATTCTCAATTGGAATTACAAAAGGTGATCAATAACAAAGTAAGAGTTGTCTCTTTATTTTTAAAGTGAAAGAAAAATTGCAGTCTTACCTATAGCAGTGAGGTTTTCACAGGTCTCTAGCATCACATCTTTGTAGAGTTGCTTCTGGGAAGGTTCCAGCAAGGCCCACTCTTCTTGGCTGAATTTCACATGAACATCATTGAAGGTCACTGAATTCTAAAATATGCCATACATTTGTACAACAGAAACAGTGGCAACAATATATAATTTATACTTCATTGTCAATATAATCATATAATTCTACTGATTCTTCAATTTATTTTCTGACACAGAAGTGCGAATGTTTTACAGTTGGGTGCTTTGCATGATGTGAAGTAGGGGAGATGAAAAAGCCTAAAGGTTAGATGAAAAAAAAAATAAAAAACAAAGGCATGCTTCAAAAACCTGTGTTTCATCAGTTTGTAAGACATGAATATAAAGTAGCCATTAGTTGGGTTCTTGAGCAATCTATGAATCCTCTTCAGTTACTTGGGTGAGTAGGTCAGGACCCTGTCATGAGACAGGTGGAAGGACAAAACACAGTCATGATATTTTATATAGCAACAAATGAGATGTGTTGATCAGGGGACACTGAACAGATGGGTAACATCAGTCAAAAGACAACATGGTACTGAATATTATGTTTTGACCAGGGCTCAGGATGTGGCATATCAGTATGTGAAGAGGGGGCTCATATATTTGTGGAAGGGAAAGTGGACGACAGTGAATACATGAATAAAAATAATGTGAGTGGCAAGCAACAACAATCATAGCCAATAACATCATATTTCTGAGTGACCAGACAAAAGAAAAGGAATAGAACACATTGTTTTCTATATCCTCCTTACTAAATAATGTAGTCTATAGATTAAAAATAAAGATTAAAACTTTTCTATTAAAAAAGAAGTGTTGATGTTATCACTAAATCATTTTAGAAGAAAACGGAATAACAAGTTTTAACTGTATCATATCTGAACTTTTTGAAGAGGATATAGCTTTGGAATAGACATGGCAATTAATGTGGACAAACAGAGAGAAGAGTGTGAAATAGAGAGACAGAGACATAGAGACAGAGACACACACAGAGAGAAATTAACAGATGAACAATACTAAGTACAGATCAGAGAAATTTATTAACACTTACTAACTATAAAAAATGGTGGACAAGCTGGGTGTATTCTGTCATGCCTTCAATTCCATCACTCAGGAGGCAGACGCAGGTGTACCTTATTGAACTGGATGTCAGCATTATCTATTCAAAGAGTTCTAGGACAGCCAGACCTATATAGTAAGACAGAGCCTCCTCTAAAAGTCAATCAAACAAACACAAAATATTGAAAGAACTCAGAGGTCTTTACTGAAGCTTCTACAAGGAATTATACATTCACTCCTGTTGTATATTTATTCTCCAGAAATCTGCACTGCCCCAGCTTAAACTGTAACTTCAATGATATCTTACTAAAAGGGAATGCATGTTTAAACAGCTAAAAATAGAAAGATGAAAATATTAACAATATAAATGCTGATCATAAATAAGCAACATAAAACAGGACAGATGGCTCAGCAGTGAGGAGTTCTTGCTGCTCTTGCAAATAATTGGGCTCAATTGATAGTGTTTACCTGGGACCTGCTACTTTCAATTGCTATAAGTTCATCAGTTCTGAAGACATCTTCAGACTACTGTGAGGATTAGGCACACAAGAGGTGCATATTCATGCATACAATCAAAATACTCATATTCAGTAAAAATTAAAAATAGATCCCAGATGGTTGGGCTGATTGCATACTGTGTCTGATAAGCTGGGTAGCAGAAACTGCATGGCGTCCAATAGTTGGATCTATGGGTCCCAACTGACTGTGTTTCAAATGAAAGAAGAAAACTAATGATGAAGGAAACAATCGGGTCCAACCTCAGAACACCCAGCTAATCTCTGGGAAAGTTCCTGGGATGTTGCAGCAGGAATAAGGTTTTCAAGCAAATGGACCCAAGAAGCAAGCAGGAGTAGATATTCTAATATCTAATAAAATAGACTTTCAACCAAAATTATTTGAAAGGGATGAGGAAGGGGGGAATCCAAGATGGCGGTGCTAGGAGGACATTGGGTCTGAAGAGTAGGACAACAATGTTGGTACAGCAACTAAAAGACTGAACTCTGGGCCCTAAAAAACAGAGATCCTGTTTCCCAGGTGAGAGGAAACTCCACGGTGTGAAAGTCAGTCAGGTCCACTCTCAGGTCACTCAGCAAGAACCCAGAAGATATCTAGGTCGCAGGATACACCTTTGTGTCCTGATAACCTTTCCAGACTAAATTATGTTCTTCAGGGCACCAGAGACTGGGAGCCCCAGTCTAGAAAAGAAACAGGGAAGAAGAAAGCAGAAATGACCCCAGGTCACCCAATCTATCCCTGGAAAGATCCTGCAGACCGGTGGGTGCACAGCTGTCAGGCCTGAGTGCGCCGCCAGCTGCTAGCCATGCATCCCCTACTCTCCATCACAGAACTGTGTGCCCCAGGTCACTAGTGGCTGGTTTTCCCTGTCTGGAGAAACAGCAGGTCCCAGATTAGAGAACTCAGCCAACTCCCCACACACATACTACATGCACCATACACAAGAACATTCTTGGAAAAGTTCTCAGATTCTTTCCCAGTCACCAGCTCGGAGCCATCATTGGCAAGTGCCTACGCATTCTATACACTATGTCAAACACCACAGACTGAGTCATCCTATTGAAAGAAAACCCAAAGGTGGGGGAAATATCTGGCCCTACCTCAGGACATCTAGCTCCAGAAAAGTTTCTGGTTATCCACAGGCTCCTACTCTAGCCTCCTGCTGTACACATGAGAGTGGTGCTCACCTGCCACTGATTACCACTTGGGTACTGGGGCACAGAGCTCCAAACTGAGACCTACAGAAGCCTGGGTTTACTGAGATCAACCCCCAGATACTGCTCCAAGGAACAACCAGTTATCCCTAACTAAACTGACCAAGTCACAGGGCACTCAGTTTATAGCAGCAGCTCACTACATTTACAGCAAGAAACCCAGTAGCTGGGCAGCTGTCTCCAGAACTTCTCTGGGTGAGAGAATAGCCCCCTTTACTAACAAAGGCCACAATTAGTACTCAGGTCTGTAAACTTGAGGTGAGCTGTGGCAATTCCTGAAAAACACCTGCCATTCAGTGACCATACCTAAAAAACAGAGGAGAGCTCCTTTGGGAAAAATCATCTTCCTGCCAAGGGGTTTCAACCCACCACAGGATTCCAGGAAGTACCAGAAACTAACATCCAACACCTAGGATATTCCAATGGGTAGAGGCCAGTGTAAAAGCTCAACCAATTAAAGACGAAGCAATATGGCATCTGCAGAACCTAGTTATTCAGGAGCAAGCAGCCCTGGATACCCTAGCATAAAGACAATTTCAGGACAATCTCTCTTATGAACATTGATGCAAAAATACTCAACAAAATACTTTGCAAACCCAATACAAGAACACATCAGAGATATCATCCACTACAACCAAGTAGGTTTCATGCCATGTATGCAGGGGTGGTTCAATATAAGTTATGATCCACCATATTAACAATTTGAAAGAAAAATAAACACATGATAATCTCCTTAGATGCTGAAAAAGCATTTGAAAAAATCCAGCATCCATTCATGTTTAAAGTATTGGAGAGATCAGGGATACAGGGCACATACCCAGACATAGTAAAGGCAATATACAGCAAGCCTATAGCCAACATCAAGCTAAATGGAGAGAAACATAAAGCAATCCCACTGACTTCAGGGACAAGGTAAGTCTGCCCACTATCTCCATATCTCTTCAACATAGTTCTCGAAGTCCTTGCTAGAGCAGTAACACAATTAAAGCACATCAAGGGGATACAAAAGGGAAAGGAAGAAGTCAAAATATCACTATTTGCAGATGATATGATAGTATACCTGAGTGACCCCAAAAATTCTACCAGGGAACACCTAAAGCTGACAAACATTTTCAGCAAAGTGGCTGGATAAAAAATCAACTCAAAAAATAAGTAGTCCACCTATATACAAAAGACAAAAGTGTTGAGAAAGAAATTAGGTAAACAGGACCCTTCACAATTGTCAAAAATACATAAAGTACCTTGGTGTGACCCTAACCAAGCAAGTCAAAGACTTGTATGAAAAAATTTCAAGTCTCTGAAGAAAGAAATAGAAGAAGATATCAGAAGATAGATTTCTCATGCTCATGGCTTGGCAGGATTAACATGGTGAAAATCGTCCTCTTACCAAACGCAATCTACAGATTTAATGCAATTCCCATCAAATTACTAACAGAATTCTTTACAGACTTAAAAGAAAAATTTGCAACTTCATATGGAATAACAAGAAACCCAGAATTGGTAAAATAATCTTCCATAATAAAAGATATTCTGGAGGTATCTCCATCCCTGATCTCAAGCTGTAGTATAGAGCAACAGTAATAAGAATTGCATGGTACTTGCATAGACACCAACTAGTGGATCAACGGAATCGGATAGAAGTCCCAGAAATACACCCACACACTATGGACTCCTGATTTTTGACAAAGATTCCAAAACCATACATTGGAAAAAAAAAGATATCATCTTCAACAAAAGGTGCTGGTCTAACTGGATGTCTACATGTAGGAAAATGCAAATAGATCCATATTTATCACTCTGCATAAAACTAAAGTTCAGGTGGATCAAAGACCTCAGTATAAAACCAGACATACTAACCCTGTTAGAAGAAAAAGTAAGGAAGAGCCTTGGAGTCATTGGAACAGGAGACAACTTCCTGAACAGAACTTCAACAGTACAGGCTCTAAGAGCAACAATCAATAAATGGGACCTCATGAAACTGAAAAACTTCTATAAGTCAAAGGAAACTGTTGTCAAATCAAAATGACTGCCTGCAGATTGGGAAAGGATCTTCACCAACCCTATATCTGACAGAAGGTTAATATCCAGTATTTATAAAGTTTTCAAGAAGTTAAACAGCAACAAATCAAGTAACCCAAATTAAAAAATGGGGTACAGAGCTAAACAGAGAATTCTCAATAGAGGAATATAGAATGGCAGAGAAACACTTAAAGAAATGTTCAACATTCCTAGTCATCAGGGAAATGCAAATCAAAACCACCGTGAGATTTCACATTACAACCATCAAAATGACTAAGATGAATAACTCAAGTGACAACTCATGCTGGATAGCATTTGAAGAAAGAGGAACCCTCCTTCATTGCTGGTGGAATGTAAACTTATACAACCACTTTACAAATCATCCTGACACTTTCTGACAGTTAGGAATAGCGCCTCCTCAAGATCCAGCTGTACCACTCCTAAGCATATATCCAAAAGGCACTCAAGTATACAACAACGACATCTGCTCAACTATTTTTGTAATAGCTTTATTTGTAATAGCCAGAAGCTGGAAACAGCACAGATGGCCCTCAGTTGAGGAATGGATACAGAAATTATGGTATATCTATATGATGGAATATTACTCAGCAATGAAAAACAAGGAAAACATGAAATTTGCAGGTAAATGGTGGGAAATGGAAAAGATCATCCTGAGTGAAGTATGCCAGAAGCAGAAAGACTCACAGGGTATATACTCACTCATAAGTGGATATAGGATAAAAATACTAAAATCTGTACACCTAAGGAAGTTAATCAAGAAGGAGTATGCTGGCTAAGATGCTCAAATCCCTTGCAGAAAGGCAAAGAGGATAGACATCAGATGAGGGAGAATACAGGGACAGGACAGGAGCCTACAACAGAAAGGCTCTACCCAGCAGGGTGTCAAGGCAGATGCTGAGACTCATAGCCAAACTTTGGGCAGAGTGCAGGGAATCTAATGGAAGAACTGGGAGATGGTAAACCTGGAGAGGACAGGAGCTCCACAAGGACAGTAACAGTTTCAAAAATTCTGGGCACAGGGGTCTTTTTTGAAACTGATACGCCAGACAAGGACCACTCATGGAGATGGCCTGAAACCCCTGCACATAGGTAGCCTATGGCAGTTCAGTATCCAAGTGGGCTTCATAGTAATGGGGACAGAGACTGTCTTTGACAGGAACTCATTGGCCTGCTCTTTGATCACCTCCCATTGAGGGGGATCAGCCTTTGTTGGGGATACAAAGTGAATAAACTGTTATTAATAAAAATTTTAAAAAAGAACACAATAAAATGTTGAAAGATTTTTTAAAAATTATGCTGTTACACATAGTTTCAAAATATGAAAATATTGCCTGATATCAGTTATTGCTCCTAAATAAAAATAAATAAATAAATAAATAAATAAATAAATAAATAAATAAATAAATGAATAAAAATGAGGAAGAATATTTCATACTCATCAAAGGAAAATTCCACCAAGATGGTATCTGTATTCTGAGCAACAATGCCGCATATACAAGGACACCCACATTTGTAAAAGAAACATTAATAAAACTTAAAGAACATATCAATCACCGTACATTAATAGTGGGAGTGGTCAACATGTCACTATCATCAAGGGACAGAGCAATGGAAAAGGACTTAAACTGAGAGATAATGACATGAATGGATGTCATGAATCAAATGAACCTAACAGATATCTAGAGAATTTTTAACCCAAACAGAAAAGAATCTATCTTCTTTCAGCACCTTATGGACTGACCCTTCTCCAAAACTGACCATACAGTAGGTCACAAACCAGGCCTCAAGAGATACAACATGATTGAAATAATATCTTGTATCCTATCAGACCATGATAGATGAAAGACAAACCTCAAAAATAACAGAAATAACAAAATGCCCACACACGTGTGAACTGAACAACTCCTACTCAATGAAATCTAGGTCAGGGAAGAAATAAAGAAAGAACTTTCTACAGTTCAATGAAAATGAAGGCACATCATACCCAAACTCATGGGATGCAATGAAAGCAGTCCTAAGAGGACATTTAATAGCACTAAAGGCCTTCATAAGCTATTAGAGACATGTCATACAAGCAACAAGGGCACACCTGAAAGCCCTAGGAAAAAGAAGCAAACACACCCAACAGGAGTAGACCACTAGGAATAACCAAAGTCAGGGCTGAAATCAATAAATTAGAAACAAAGAATAATTCAAAGAATCAATGAAACCAAGAGCTAGTTTTTTGAGAAAATCAAATATATAGACAAACTCTTAGCCAAACAAGTAAATGGCAGACAGACATTATCTAAATCAACAAAGTCTGAAAGGAAGAGAGAGAGAGATAACAGACATTGAGAAAATCCAAAGAACTATTAGCTCTTGTGTCAAAAGCCTATATGCCACAAAATTTGAAAAATCTAAATGAAATATACAATTCTTTTGTTAGATTCCACTTACCAAAGTTGAATCAAAATCAGGTAAATATATTAAATAGTCTTATACTGCCTAAAAAAAAAATAGAAGCAGCCATCAAAATCCTTCCAACCAGAAAAAGCCAAGTGTGAGATGATTTCAGAGCAGAATTCTACAAGTCCTTCAATGAAGAGTGAAAACCGATATTCTTCAAATTATTCCACAGAATAGAAATGGACACAACATGACCAAACTCCTTTTGTGACAGCAGTTACCTTGATAAATCCTCAAAGACCCCAAAATAGAAAGAGAACTTCAGACCAATCTCTTTTACGAACAATGATGCAAAAATACTCAATAAAATAATCGCAAACCAAATCCAAGAACATACCAAAAATGTCATCCAACATGACGAGGTAGGCTTCATCCCAGGCATGCAGGAATGGTTCAATATATGGAATCTTAATCCATCACATAAACAAATTTAAAAAAAAAAGCACAGGATCATTTCCTTATAAGCCAAAAAAGCATTTGATAATATCCAGCAGTTATTCTTGTTTAAAGTCTTGGAGAGACTGGGGACAAAGGCACAGATCTAAAAATAGTAAAGACAATGTACAGCAATCCTATAGCTAACATCAAACTAAATGGAAAGAAAGTTAAATCAATTCCACTGAACTCGGGGACAAGACAAGGCCACACACTCTCTCCAAATCTCTTCAATACAGTACTCAAAGTCCTATCTAGGGCAATAAGACAACTAAAGGAGATCAAGGGGATATATATTGATAAGGAAGAAGTCAAAGTATGGCTCTTCACAGATGATATGACAGGTAACAAAAGTGACCCCAAAGATTCTACTGTATGGAACTCCTACAGTTGAAAGTGGTTGGATATAAAGTTAACTCAAAAAAAAAAAATCAGTTGCACACCTATATGCAAAAGACAAATGGACTGAGAAAGAATTAGGAAAACAACACCCTTCACAATAGGCAGGAAAAAAAAAAACTGACATATCTTGGTGTTATCCTCAGCAAGCCAGTGAAAAACCTATAAAAAAAAAAAAAAACACAACAACAACTTCAAGACTCTGAAGAAAGAAATTGAAAAAGATAAAAGAAGATAAAAATATCTCTCATGCTCATGGATCAGTAGGATCAACATAGTCAAAATTGCCATCTTACCAAAAAACATTCTACAGGTTCAATGATAATTCCCATCAAAATATCAACACAATTCCCCCTGGACATTGAAAAAACAATTCTCAGCTTTATATGGAAAAATAAAAAACCCAGAATAGCTAAAATAATCCTGTACAATAGCAGATCTTCAGGAGGTATCCCCACCCCTGCTCTCAAGCTCTACTATAAATCAATAGTAATAAAAACTGCATGGTACTGGAATAAAAACAGACTGGTGGATAAATGGAATTAAAGTAAAGGCCCATAAAAAAACCCACACACCGATGGACATTTGATTTTTGTCAAAGAATCAAAAACCATGCAATGGAAAAAGGACAGCATCTTCAACAAATGGTGCTGGTCTAACTGGAAGTCCACATGTGGAAAAATAAAAATAGTTCCGTATTTATCACCCTGCAGTAAACTAAAGTTCAAGTTGATCAAAGACTTCCAGCTTAAAACCAGATACGCTAAATCTGTTAGATGAAAAAGTGGGAAAGAGCCTTGATCTCATTGGCATAGAAGATAACTTCCTAAGCAGAATACCAAGAGCACTGGCTCTAAAATCAATAATTAATAAATAGGATCTCATGAAATGAAAAGATTCAATGAAGCAAAGAACTTTGTGAATAGAACAAAATAACAGCCTACAGCCTGAGAAAGACCTTCTCCAACCCTACAAACAACAGAAAGCTCTATAAATAGCTCTATAAATAACAAACAAAATATATAAAGAGCTCTATAAATTAAACTCCAACAAACCAAATAATCACTTTCAAACTGGGGTACAGAACTAAACAGACAATTCTCTACAGAGGAATATCAAATGGTGGAAAAACATTTAAATAAATGCTAAATATCAATAGTCATCATGGAAATGCAAATCAAAACTACTCTGACATTCCATTTTAAACTCATCATGGCTAAGACCAAACCTGAAGTGACAGCACGTGCTAGTTAGAATGTGAAGAAAGAGAAACACTCCTCCATTGCTGGTGGGAGTGCAAACTTATACAACCACTTTAGGAATCAATCTGATGCTTTCTCAGACAATTGGAAATAGTGTTACATCAAGACCCAGCTATACAATTCCTGGGCATATAACAAAAAGATCCTCCACCATCTAACAAAGATATTTGCTCAACTATGTTCATAGCATATATATTCATAATAGCCAGAATTGGGAAACAACCTACATGTCTCTCAACTGAACAATGGTTACAGAAATTGTGGTACATTTACACAATGCAAACCTACTCAGGTATTTAAAAATAGGAAACCATGAAATTTTCAGGCAAGTGGATAGACCTACAAATGATCATCCTAAGTGAGGTAACACAGAAGCAGAACGACATGCATGGTATGTACTCATTTGTAAGTGGACAATAGCCATAATACAGGAAAAACATACTACAATCCACTGGCCTAAAGGAGCTACATAAAAAAGAGGACCCTATGTAGGATGGTCAATTCTTATTCAAAAGGGCAAATAGAATTGACATCAGAAGTGACTGAGGAGAGGGAACAGGATGAGAGCCTAACATACATGTCCTCTGAAAGACTCTACCCAGCATGGGATCAAAGCAGATGCTAAGACTCACAGCCAAACTTTGAGCAGAGCACAGGGGGTCATAGGAAAGTCTTGGGGGATAGAAAGACCCATAGCTGACAGGACCTCCATAAGAATACCAACAAGGACAACAAATCTGGGGCCATTGGGACTTGCAGAGATTGATGGACACACCAAAGACCATTCATGAAGAGGAACCAGACCTCTGCTCAGATGTAGCTGATAGGCAGCTCAGTCTCCATGTGGGATCCACAGTAAGGTGAGAAGGTGCTGGCTTTGACAAGGACTCTGTTGTCTGCTATTTGATCATTTCCACTTGGTGGAGGGGGCATTGCTACACCACAGAGGAAGAGGATGCAGGCAGTCCTAGTGAGACTTGATAGGCTGGGTTCAGATGGTAGGAGAGGAGAGTTCCCTGTATCTGAGATATAGGAAGTGGGATAAGTAGGAAAGAAGAATGGAGGGTGAGACAAGGAAGAGTCAAGGGAGAAGATTACAATTGGAATGTTAAGTGGAGAAATTATTTTTTAATTTAATTAATTTATTTATTACAATGTGTTCACTTTGTATCCTTGCCATAGCCCCTTCCATCATCTCCTCCCAGTTCCACCCACCCTCCTTCTTCTGCCCCTATGCCCTTTCTCTAGTCTCCTAATTGAGGAGGAATTCCTTCCCTTCTAGCTTATCAGGTCTCATCAAGGATGGCTGCATCATCTTCCTCTGTGGCATTGCAAGACTGCAACACTCAGGAGGAGGTAATCAAAGACTCGAGTTCATGTCAGAGAATAAATTTAAAAAAAGCAAATTTAAATTAAAAATAAATTAAATGTGAATAAAACAAATAAAATTAAAAAAAAAAATACAACAGGTAAGGAGAGTGTCACAAACCCACAATTCAATGACTCAGAAAGGTCAGATAGTGTTAGTGTCATGATTAAATGCCATCCTAAGAAATTAAATATACTCCCTGTCAAATTTCAAATGCAAGATGTTGATGAAAATCAACACAATAGCCTATGCTTACATATACAAAAGAAAACAAAATAAATACCTAAAACCATATATTCCATGCTAAGCAGCCAATGATGGTGATGTTGATGCCAGGCATGTTGGCCTACATTTAAGCCCAACACTCGACTGGAGTTAGAGCTGGAAGTTCAAAACCAGCCTGTCCACATACAAACTTTCAGGAAACATCCAGGAACTCTGGGACATTATGACAACACACAACATGCTGATAATCAGATTAGAAGAAGGATGAGATCAAAGGTCCAGAAGACATTATCAACAAAATCATACAAGAAAAATTTCTTAACCTAAAGAAGAAGATGTCTATCAAAGCACAAGAAGCATACAAAATACCAAAGACACTGGATCAGAAGAGAAAGTCCTCTTACCAGAGAATAATCAAAACTTTAAATATACAGAATGAAGAAAGAATATGAAAAGCTGCAACTGAAAACAAACAAACAAACCAAACTAACCAACCAATCAGACAAACCAAAACAAACAAAAACCAACCAAAAAACAAAAAAAGCAGATCTATTGGAATTAATCCTGTATTCTCAGTAAAAATGCTAGAAGTTGAAGGGCTTAGACAGAGTGCTTCTGACTCTAAAAAACTGCAGAAGTCAATACAAATTACTATGCCCAGAAACTTTCAATCACCAAATGGGGAAAATAAGATGTTCCGTAAAAAGGTCAATTTTAAATAATATGTATCTATAAATACAGCCCCACTCAAGGTGCAAAAACCACCACCACCACAAAAATAACAATCACTGTTTAATGATATGTCTTAATACCATTGACCCAAATTCACCAATAAAAAGACACAGGCTCACAAAATAGATGATAAGACAGAATCCACCCTTCTTCTAAATACATCAAACACAGCTTCACATCAAGATACACATTATCTCAAGGTAAAGGGTTGGAAAAGATATTCCAAATAAATGGACTAGAGTATCAAGCTCATATAACAATTGTAATATCCAACAAAACAGACTTCAAAAAATAATTAATCAAACGATGGAAAAGGAATGACATATAAAAAAAAAAAAAACATCCAGCAATATAACATTTCAATACTTAACATTTATGCTCCAAACATAAGAGAACCAAAGTTATAAAAGAAACCCTTCTGCAGATTGCATCACATCCTGGCCCTCATAAACTGATAGGGGAAGACTTCAATATATCACTCTCACCAATGGACAGGTCCCCCTGACCAAACTTTACAGAGAAATGGTCCAGATAACTAACATCAAAACACTACCCAATTGATGTTTACAGAACATCCACCTAAGCACAAAAGATTGTTCCCTCTTCTCAGCAACTCATATATTATTCTCCAAAATTGATGATATACTTGAACAGTGGAAGTCTCAAAAGATATAAGAAACTTGCAATAACCTTCTGTATCCTATCAGACCACTAAGGTTTAAAGCAGCACATCACCAATAACAAAAACAATAGAAAGTTACAAACACATAGAAATTGAACAACTCTCTACCAAATAAAATATGGATCAAAACTGAAATAAAGAAATTAAAGACTTTCTAGAAGTCAATGAAATGAATACACAACATATCAAAAGTCATAGTACACAACGGAATTGTTGACCAGAAGACAGTTCACACCACTAAGTACATTCAGAAAAAATAATAAGAAAGATCTCTTAGTAGAAACTTAACAGCATACCTAAATACTCTAGAAAAAAAAAGAAGTAAACAAAACTAAAAGGAGTAGACAGTGAGAAATTACTGAACTGTGTCTTCACTGGTAAAACCGAATGTTTCCACAGGAAAAGAAAGGTGGATTCTATCAAAATTGATAATGATTAGATTTGAATCGTAGAGATCTCCTGAATAAGCAGAGGTAACTCTTCATCAGAGAGCTTGGTCATTGAGTCCAAACTAACTTAATAAAGACTAAAGTTTTCTTCTTAAATAAAAAAGGATGCTTTTGTTGTTTCATATTAAAAATAGTTAAGAGGTTTAAAATGTTTGAAGTAAATTCAAAGGTATAAACTTGTTTGAGTTGGAATAATTTGGAGTGAATATAACATATTTGAGCAGTGTGGTGATAGACCATGCATTTAATCCCAGTAGAGACAAGCAATTCTCTATTAATTAGTTGTTTTCTAAATTCAGGAGTTCCAATGGCAAGGTGTTGGTGGATCATAGCTTTAATCACAGCATTTGAGAGGCACATGCCTTTTACATACCATCTGGGAGGCAGAGGCAGGCACATAGGATTTACAGTGATTTTATTTAAAAGCTGCTTATAAAAGGCAGGTGGAAAATCAAAGTGAATGCCCTTTATTATCTAGAAATAAATACACTTTAAGGTATATTTGTAAACTGTCAAAGATTTTTTTAAACTTTAATTGAGATATTATACTTTACCACTTCCAAAAAAATCATTTTGCCCTTTAAAAGATATAACATGCCTAAAAAGGTACATCCCTCATCCCTGAATTAGGGATGGGGCAGGGTTTTGATTTAATCTTTTCAGGAGAATAAAATCATCCACCTAAGAATATGGAGAGCACTGGACACATGCAACTTCTGAGAAAATGACAGATCACCAAAAGAAAATGTCAAAAGAGATTGAGTAAGCTGGCCAACGGGTATCACTCACCTTCATGTTGTCTCTTCTGCCTTCTATAGACATAAGTGCAAATTGTCTTTATGTGATTGCTAAAGAACAATCCAAAATCTCTATCTCATAACAGAAAAGCCACCTGGTAAGAAACAGAGGAAAACAGAAAAGTAAGTGATGATTCTATTGTCACCAATCTCATAATCTTCTGGCATGATGTGACTTCTGTACTTACCACAAACTTCAATAATCCAGAATGTGTACAGTGTTTGTGAAAGGATGAGGGAGTGAGAGAAAAAGCCAAAAACATAAGCCTAAAATATAGTCAAGTTTACATGAAAAGATGTAATGAACTCTAGCATGAAAAATGTGCACTGGACCAGAGATACCTTTCATTTTCTAATTAATACAAATTAAATAAACAGATTTCACAACTGCTACAAGACAAACACAAAGTGACACCTAAACTGTTATATTTCTGATACTCCAGATACTACTAACCTCCTTTACAGAGAGTCCTTCTGCTCTCGAAGTCTCTTGGAAAATGGAGGTGATCATAAAGATGGGCTATGGCTTGCATTCCCTCATGTCCCCTTGGGGATTCAGGCAGAGCCCAGCCCTTTTGGACACTCACACACACACAAAAAAATATTGGAGAATAATTTAGTATCTGTTTCCTGCTGCATGAATCATGTCACAAGATGTGGAATCTGCCCTATCCACTTATTTAAAACCAGGCACACCGGACAAAATTCTGCATCGCAGAAATTCCTTTTGTACCCTCAAATTGAATTTCCCTAAATCACACCATTGTGACTAGTGGTAGTTGAAAGGTAAAAAACAACAACAATAACAAAAAAAAAAAAAAAACGTAATCAAATATTGCTGAAAGATGACCACCACCACCTCTTTTCTTCCAGTTTCAAATGATTTGTAAAATTTGCTACACAAAGCTGTATGTGGAATACAACGTTCATCATTTCTAGAAATGAGACCTTCAGTTTTCCAATTTGTCCACTGCAAAACCAATGCCTGTGTGTGCACACTAGGTAGTAAAATTTTGAGCACCACAACTTTCTACTGCGCAGGCCACAAAATCCTCACTTCTCTGGTCAATAAACACTCAGGAAGGGTTGGATGCCAAGGTTCTCTGCCGAGATCACCACATGGAGACCAACAGAACCAAAGCCTGAACCACAATCTGAACCACAGTCCATCTCTTTCAAAGCAGATCAGTCTGTGAGAGCTCAGCAGCCTGCTCCTCCTGGCCTGGGGACAATGGCCCCGCACTAAGCATGACATGGCCTCTGGTCTCACTCACAGCTCTTTACAGCTACATCAGAAGAAAATCCCAAAACAAACCCATAAACTACCTCCCACTGTTGCTCTTGACTGCTAGGCCTGGCCAGAGTCCCTCATTAGCTTGAACAATAGAGCTGAGTCTCGGGAGAGTAGTAGCTCCTCTACCAGTGGATCAAAGATCAAATGATGCAGATAGCAGAGGCATTCTAGCTTTTTCCCTAACCCCTATGGGCACACAGAACCCTAGTGCAGTTATAAAAGAATGAAAATCCCAATTATTCGATTTTAAAACTTGCTAGCTCAGAGAGGCAGTGAAAGCACCCATCTGACCCTGCTACTCACCTCACCTCCAAGAGGAAAAAGCCCTAAAATCTCACCAGTTAAGATGACAGCTCAGGGGGCATAGGCCAAAGGAACCCAAGGCCAAAGGCTTTCTAGCTCAAAGCTCAAAAAGCCCAAAATCTACCAAGCTAAAACTCCTTCCACTTTTACACTCTGTCTTAAATACATTTCAGCTGAAAGTTCCACTTACCCTTTAATCCCTGTCAGCTGGTTTCTTACTTTCCCTCATGGCCTAGGGTTAACATTATTTAATCCTGTGCACAGAGAGCTTTTGAATTAAAGGTATGTTCTAGGGTGAGGGAACCATACCATAATCACCTGTTTACAATAAACAGAACGTTCTTGGAATTAAGGGTTGTGTTAGGGCTCAACCACACTAAACAAAGCACAGGTTTTTACAGCTCACAATCTAAGGGAACACACTAGGATCAAATATTCTGCAACATTCCTGTCTTGGAAATGTTTTGAAATACAATCTTCCACTTTCCTAGGGCACCTGCTTATCTTCCAAGATACAGGTCATTTATGTTGCAGATTCCATTACACTATCAGTGTCCATTGCAGTCATCTCCACCTCATAGTTGGGAAGTCTTTCAGCCAAACTTCAGTCAAATCCAAACAGTAACAACCATTAAAGAAACAAATGGCCATGAATTTGAAAGCAAGGAGTAGTTAATGGGAGCTCAATGAAAATGAGAAATAAAACAAAAAGGATATGTCTGTACCTAGGAATGTTGGAGTAGAAAGTTTATTATAGATAGACGAGAGAACATAGTCAGACACAGGGACATCTGGGACAGTCTAAAGTTGACATGACCCTGAGCTATGTGAGATGAGAGGAGAGAGGGAAGTTGAGAGCCAGAACAAAGTGCCAGGAGGATAAATGATAAATGAAAAAGACCAGGTAACCAAAATGGATGGAATACATTAGGAAGGACAGCTGGGAGGAGGGCAGCTCAACTCCTGAGCTAGAGAATCGTGATTGACACCCATACCTTGTAACAGGTAAGGACTGAGGGATGCTTGGAGAACCTGACAGCCAAGTATGCTTTGATTGTTAAGTAACAATCAAAGCAGATAAATCGTTAACCACCTTAACCATTTATCCCATCATTTGAGACGTAATAGTAGAGAGGAATGAGAAGGTTGAAACGATTTCATTATAATCTCAAAAATTATTTTTAAAAGTTGAACACGGCTTTATGGTCCAATATTCTTCAGGGAATTCAAGTATATATTAGAGCACTCAAAGTTTTGCTCACATCTTTTCTCTCTCAGGTTGTGCATTTTCAAATGGGGTGAGGGGAAAGCATTCCTGTTAGGAACTACCACACCACTTTGTCCAGATCTTCTGTGTGTTTGAACTAGTGTAACTGTAAAAATTTGCTTTTGAAACAAGTTCAGCAACTAATCCTTATTCTTGATTCTCTTTGTGTATGACTCCCAGCCGTAAGTATACACTTTTCACATTTACTGACCATCTAAAATTGATTACCATTATCATTGCCATCTTCCCTCCTCCCCCTCCTTTTCTGTGTTGTGAAAACACCAGCTTCAAAGTAGGTCAGTGAACTCAATTCTTACACAGGTCCCTCTTTATTTGTAATCACCCACCTCCAAACAAACAAACAAACAAACAAAACCCAGGGAGGTCAGTGGACACTCATTCACTGATCTCTTTTAACTCACACCAACCAGTCAGGGCCCACCTGAAGAGTTGCAGGATTATGTTCTAGGCATTGGGCAGTAGGGGCAGCATTCAGTGTGCAAAGAAAGTCTCAGTTACATAACATGTGAAAGGTTGATCTACAGGAGACATTGCTTTAAACAAAAACAAATATCAAACCACTAGAGAAAAATGAATGACATTCTTAATGACTGGGGATTATCACAGAAGGTTAACTAATAAGAGACTAGAGCAGTGATGCATCAACAAAATAAAGTTTAATAATACCAACAACTGACTTATTTATTTATTTATTATGTATACAGTATTCTGCATCTATGTACACTTGCATACCAGAAGAGAGCACCAGATCTCATTATAGATGGTTGTGAGCCATCATGTGGTTGGTGAGAATTGAGCTCATGACCTCTGGAGGAGCAGCCAGTGCTCTTAACCTCTTAGTTGAAAAAAACACATAGACATACTGACTTTGAAAAAGAACAGGCCATCCTGTGGTAGAGGGAAATCCATTAATAAGATACTGTTTGATGTTGCCCCTGTGTACAATGACATCTGCTTAGACCTGTAACCTGACAGACATAGATTTAGCCAATAGCTTGTGTCTCAAATTTGAACTGACAGAACTGTGTCAATGAGGAGTGTACATATGGGCATAGGACAGTCCCTTAATTCAAAATTCAACATTCACTGTATCAAGTTACCTGAACTAAACTGTACACCCACAAATCTGATCTGTTTTCACTCGCAATCATAAATTAATAAATACACTTTGGGAAGTTACAAATTAAAAAAACTCACCATGCCACATTTCTAGATAATCCTGGTGAGCAAACATGTGTATCCAGGGATCCTAATCTCTAACAGGCCTGGTAGCATTCTACTTATCTGTGGAGTGTTTTACAGTCTTCCTTCATCTACATTCTAACTGGGACCACTAGCTTCTCAGTAATAGGAAATCCTTTACATCATCATTTCTACTCTTCTATATCACAGCTTAATATTGGAATGCTGTCTGACACAGGACATACCATTTACAACCCCCACAAAATCCAAATGGATCATTTAGAACTGAGAGAACCTACCTGACACCCCCAAAGGTCACCAGGAAGTAGGCCTAAAAAGGTCACCTAAGGTCACCAGACTAGTGTCTCTACCATAAGATCACCAGGAATTGGGCCATGTCGCAAGATTCCCTACCCAAGGAACAGCCTGAGGATAACCACAAGGATGGGAAGATATCTCATCTCAAAGTGGAGCATTTGTGCTGAGCAGCCTACCAACCTTGTAGTACAACATTGAATGACACAGAAAATACCTAACATTCCTAGAGATAGCTCTTTCAAAGTTAGTTATGTTAGCTAGCCAATCATTTTCTAAAAAGCTTGCCCTTGCTGAATGCCACCCAATTCTGTAACTGTTAAACTGGAACTTCCTGATCCTTCCTAAAATCATAATCAAAACCCTGCCGTGCAACTGCTCAGGGCTCTCCTCTCTGATACACTGTGCTGGTGATGATGGATAGACCCAGCTTAAGCACAAATAAAACTCTTCGCTCTTGCATATGTCGTCCGGCTCCTGATGATCTTTGGTGACCCTAAGATCTGGCCATAACATATGGGTTCTCATATTGGATCCCCAAGTCTCCCAATTACGCGGGGCACATGGAGCTGAACAACAGCTAGTAAGTGAACACTCTGTCTGTGTCTGTCTGTGTCTTTCTCTGTGTCTTTCTCTAGTTTGTTTTTTTGGGACTCGAGGCAAAATGTGTAATCTTTGTCATCAGAAAGGTTACAGCTGATGCTCTGGACAGCTGTGGGCCACAGAGGGCCTGGGAGACTTTTCAGACTCCCCCCAAAGGAGCACATCTGTAAAGGGAGCTGAGCACCGAGTTTTCTGTTATCTCTGGACCTCAGAGTGGATGAATGTGCCCCTATCTTTAAAAGGTGGTAGAATACCCAGTTTTCTGTGATCTCTGGATCTTTGGACAAGGACAATGCAGGTAGCTCCTGCAGCAGAGATGCACTGATATCCTACTTTCACTTTTTCCACTGCAGGAGTGGTAGGATCTGCTGTCTGGCTCTGTGTATTTTTCTGCTGCACAAGCAATGGGATCTAGCTGTTTGTGTCTTGTTTAACTGTTTTGTCTCTCACTGCCATTTTTTTTGTCTCTGAAACTGACTGAAGACATGGGACAGAATCCTTTTATCCTTCTAGACTTTCCCATTTCAGGGAGGCTTGAGCCATGATCCACAGGCTCCAGTTAGAGTGGCAAGGAGGTGCCAAGGGATTGATACAGTATGTGGAGCCCCAGGTTTGGCACCTCTGCCAATGTTCTCTGATCTCTGGTCTGGCAGAGTTTATCCACTACTCTGGCCTCGTGTCTGGCAGAGCTTGGCCACTGCTCTGGACTCTGATATGGCTGAGATTTTCTGCTGCTGTGGTCTCTGGTCTGGCAGTTTGGCTGGTTCTTTGGCCTCTGTTCTGGTAGAGATCAACAGATATGTTGCTGCTCCATTCTCTGGTCTGGCTGAATGCAGGTCACCGTTCCAAACTCTGGTGTAGTTGGGTGAATCCTGGTTTCCAGGATTCTAATGGAGCAGAATAGAGGGCCCGTAGAGAGACAGGCCACTGTTCTGAGTTTTGGTATTTTCTTCTTCTTCCATTCTCTTTGAGCACATTGTGCCCAGTACCTTTTTTTCTGTTCTTGTGTGTGTGTGTGTGTGTGTTTTACAGTCTCAGTGGGCTGGTGACCAAACAGCTGTGCTCCATGGTGACTTTGCCTGCCCCATGCTCCCAGTGCTACAAACTGGGGCACCTCTGGTCGGCAGTAGGAGCACACATTTCCATATGGTTGGCTGCAGATGCTCAGTTGCAGAGGGGTCTGTGTGCAGAAAATCCTGCTGGGCTGGAACTCATTGCCTCCTGCTTCCTCTCTGAGGAAAGTTGGTGACCTGAGCTTAGCTCTGGCTTGGAACAATGATTGCCAAATATGCTCTTAGCTGAAATGTATTGTGGTTATTACTATTATTATTTGGTTAGGGTCCCCTGTAGCCCAGCCTGGCCTGAAACTAAACAGCTATAAGATGACCATGAATTTCTGATCCTTCTGCTCTACCTCTTATCAACTGAGCTACATCCCTAATCCCTCAAACTTCTTTTTGAGCCATAGGTGACTTCAACTAGGAAGTGGACTGAACCCAAAAGGAGAAGTCTTGGCTCCACTGATCTCCTGGGCCTGTACCAGTATACTGGCACTGTGCCAAGAATACCCATCTGATCACCTTGGCACATGACTTAATAGCCTGGCTGCACTTATGAGATTGTTGCTTGAGAACCAAGCTAACTTTTAGAGTAGGTAACAGTCTGGCAACTAGAAGAATTTTGTTAGAAAATCTTAGAAAGCACATGTATGATTGTGGTTTGCATGGGTGGGGAACCTCTGTCAGTGTGCTCTCCAAAGTACTAAAGGACATAAGCTGGGGTAGGAGGGAGGGAGGGATAGATGAGGAATTCAACATGTCTGGTGTCTACCCTTCCCTCCTCCAGAAAAATCACCAGTTCAGGAAAAAAAATAGCTAGAATGCATTTTGTGTTCAAGGTCTAGAAGTGAGGCAACAGGGGGCCTTTGGGCAATGCTTTCACAGAATTGCATCCATTCAAGTGCAATGTTTGTAAATTCACACTGAGCAAGGAAGGAAGTGAGAGGGAGGGGAAGGGAGGAAGGGAAGGAACATGTTCAAAATCTCCCTGGCAAGAAAACAGAAAGGAAGAAAATCCTGCTTAATGATGTTCTACCTTTTGTCTGTGTGCTCAAGAATTCTTAAATTGTGTTTATGTGTGCATCTTTTCATCATATTTATACACACACACACATATGTATATACTCTAAAAGCTTGCTGAATGATTGTTTTTCATAGTCTTCCTCACATTTCAACTGAGTTATTTTTGGGCCCTAAATCTAAAATTAATTCTTATTAATATTTAGGGGTTTTGATTGCTTTGAATATGTGGTTTTATTTTCTGAGTTAACAGTGTGTGCACAGTCCCTTACACCAGGGTCATCATGCTTGGATCTATAGAAAAGTAATGAAAAACAACAAAGAGTACTAATAATGTTAGTGACTAAAATGAAAGTTACTGAATGCATTGTACAGTGATCTAAGATGCTCTTTTCAGACAGGACATTTTATGATGATTTTTTTTTCATTAAGCTTATGGCATGTTTACAACATTTTGTTGAAAACAAGGTTCAAGATGCATCCTGAAGTCATAACATCAAATGATGTACAAAGAGGACATAATCAGCTTTCCAGATATGGTCTCCTAGGGAGAAGTATGGTAGGATTCAAAGCCTAGGACATTTTCTGAGGATATGACCTCTCATAAAACCTAATAAAAATATATTCTTCCCAGGAAATGAACATGTACATAAAACCAACTACATATAAAGCACTTACAGAGTGAATGTCAGGAGAGTGACCAGGTTAAAAACTAACACCAAATAAGTGGCACTGTTGCTGTATCTGAAATTTCTATCTTGTTTGGAAGGCAGAGACAGGAAGACTGTTAACCCCTGTATTTAAGGCAGTGCATCTGCATAAAGAAAAGCAATGCTTTGCTTCTTCTGTTCCCTTTTTTCTCCTCCCCTTCTTCCTCCTTCCTTACTTCCTATATGTGAAGCAAATGTTCTACCCCTGAGCCGTATTCCTGTCTTTTGTACAAAACAGGCAGAAACAGATAGTCTTTAGATATAATAAAGCCAGATGATAAAGCTCACTAAATCTTAAAGGAAGTATCTTGTTATGGGATAAATGAAAGAGAACACAGAGAAGGCAACAGGCATAGAGGAGGCTGTCCTAGTAACAGCAGTAACAGAACAAGATAAAAAGACTTCAGGAAATGTTTTTTTTTTTTACAGAAATCACAATGGCTGGCATTAACAAATAAAATGCTACATGCTTCCATCCTTTAGGTGGGAATTCTGTATTACTATCAGATTATGAAGACTTTGTTAAAGGAATTTACTGTTTAAAAGGTTGTTTGTCCTTCCACAGATAGTTACTGTGAATTAGATACCCGATACTATGCTAAATCCTGAACACACAGAAAATGATTCATGAAAACACCATTCTTTCTCTATAAGCTTACAGCCTTGTGGGGTAATCCACGATAAACAAACCTATAGACCATGCAAAGAATTGTATACATCACTATAAATTCTACTATGAAACCTAACGGAAAGCAAGAGGTACCTAACACCCCAGAAAAGATAAAGAACTTACATATTCAAAGGCTGAGAGATGAGAACATTTTAGTTCAGTATGGTAAATGAAAGACGGTGAATTTGTTTGCAGTATACTAGGGAAGAAGAAAGGAATGATAATAACAATAATAATAATAATAATAATAATAATAATAATAATAATAAGATTAAAGAGGGATGGTAGCCATCCCTCTCTGCTGCTGCTGTTCTTTTCATCCTTGCACCCTCTCATGTGCCTCTATGCCCTCTAGTGGTGATGGGAGACAACTTCTCCATCATTTCTCTCTGGAACTGTTGATCAGCAGAACTTGCAGTGCTGTTGGCCCCCAGGGAGAGCCCAGGATGGGGAGGCTCTGTCAGGGTGACTCCAGGAAGTGACCACGCTTCCTCAGCATTGTTCGGATGGAACTCAGAACCCCGGTTGCCAGGTAACGGGAGGCCAGCAGGAGCAACAGCAGCCTGGACAGACCAGCTGGTCCAGAGGAGCTGGAGAGATGAGTCTGTTCTGCTTCCAGACCTCCAGGGGCTCAGGTCTCAGAGAAGACAGCGGTGGTCACCTGTGCCGCTGCTGGAGACACGTGGTGTTCACCCTGACACGTTTCTGGCCTATTCCTCCCTAGGAGACCAAGGTAACCAGGGCCGCCCTGCAGCAGGGAAGCTTTCTGGTCCACCCCACCCCCCATCCACCATGGTCACAGCCTGGGAGAGTGTTCCTCTTGGGACACTGAGGGATGCTTTTCATGTCTGCTTCCCGCTTCGGTGTAGGGAAAGGGGTCGTTGGTGCCCCTGAGGTTTTGCACACTTAAAGGCTCCCTCCTGCCCTGGTCCTACCTCATAGTGAAAAGGAGTGAGCCTTCCTGCATGGCATCCCCATGCTCAGCAATGATGGCTTGGACTATGTGGAAGAGATGATTCCCTATTTACCGGCGGCTGTACAGAGGGACGACAGGGTATCCCTCTGCTTCTTTCTAGCCCTTTATCCAAAGTTTGCCATCATCTGGATGGTTCTGGACTTGATCCTGAAAAGGTAGGAAAGCAACAGCAGCCTGGACAGACCAGCCAGGGATCTAGCCAGCCCTCAGATCATCTCCTGCTGTTTCCCAGGGCCCGTGCCCTGTGCCCTAACAGAACTGGACTTCTGAGTCCCAGCAGACTGGGACTCAGACTTTAAGGCCTGACCCCTTAAAGTGACATGGCCAAGCATGGGCGATTAGGGCAGGGGTGGGGCTCTAACAGCTGCCATTCCCCTTCCCCAGGGAGTGTCACACACTACCCTTTCTCATGCCCTGAGCATCCTTTCCCTGTTTGTGTAAAGGATTCTGGACCCCATCTGCAGTGTTTGTTATGGATGGAGCCCCCAGCACCCCCAAACCCCATCCTGGGAAGATTCTAATAGTTCCTTCTAGATGTCTGGGTGGGTTGAGGACACGGTGCCTTAGGGGTGACACCCCCGTGGACTGTCACAGGTATAAATCCTTCAGGCCTGACTGTGAGGAGGATTAGCAGACAAAGACATGAGTGGGCTTGGGGTGGAGGGGGAGGGGAGGGGAGCTTGGGGGCGCCAGGGTTGAGGACCAATTTTGGCCAGGAGCCTCACTTTGGGGTTCTCTCCCTAGGGACTGTCCCCAGGACCTTGCCTGCTGGTAGAGGACAGAGGTTTCCCACAGGGCTCCTGGGTTTTGAGCAGCAGAGGGAGGGACAGGAGAGGAAGGGCCTTGGGGGACACCCATGCCCTGCCCCGCAGCCCTGAAGTGAGGCCAGGCTCCCGACCCCATGTCCCTCTGCCCTGCTCTTACCCACAGGGCCATCTTATCATTCTTGTCCCAGTGGCTGCAGAAATTCCCCAGTTTTTCTGTGGGGCCCCGGACCTGGCCATCATGAGGTGGCTGCTAGACTATGCCAGGATCCATGTGCCCACTGCAGAGTTGGACTGCCAATCTGGGGAGATCCTCCTGGGCAATGGATAAGCCCGGGATAAGCTGAAGTCTGAGAAGGAGGAGGAGGAGGAGGAGGATGATTAGGAAGAGGGTGTGGACCCGGGAGGTGCCTGGTGAGCCAGCAGCTGATTTCCAGCCCCGTGTCCCATAGGGGAAGTGTCCTGAAGCTCTGGCCAATGAAGCAGAACAGGATGTCTGTCAGCTTGACCGTTCTGCAGGTAGGAGAGGGGACTGTGCCTTCCCTGGCATGGAGAGGCCATCTTGGGTTAGCTCACCCCATTCTGTGTGCCTTCAGGCTGCCCCCTATCCCAGATGACGGCTCACTCCTTTCTGTGCTCAGATCCTGGGCTACTTGGGGCCTCAACTGCAGAGCTGCCCATGCAAGAGGCCTTGGTGGAGCAGGAGACATGGAGACTGGCTTCGCGGGCAGATGCTAAGCCCCAAGAGGATGCTGAGCTCCTGGATCCCATGGATGTGGGACCCCCAGTCTTGCCAGAAGCTGGACCAGTGCAACCTCTGGCTTTAGCATCAGAGGATGCACAGGCCCTTGTGGACTTGGTGGATGAGCTACTGTTTCTCTCCACTGTGGTGCACTTTGGGGCACCTGATCCCTGTCCTCGCTGCCCGAGGTAGACATATAGTTGGTACAATTGCCGGCTGAGCTGCACCCAGCGCCTGCTCCCTTAGAGAAAAGATTCCCTTTATTTTGTATATTTTTAAATTGCTGTTTTTCACTGTTGCGTTATTGTTGTTGGTTTCATTTTATTATTAAAAGGTGTTGCTTACTCAACTTAAGTGATGTATTCGGAGATGGGGCCTTCCCATCTGCCCACAGTAGGTGGAGCCATTCCTGGGCTGTGGTCCTTGATGAGCCAAGGGTATGGAGCCTGTTTTTGTTGAGAGTTTCCTGAGAGTTCGGAATGTACATCCATCCATAGAAGATGCTGCCAGGTGTGTAGTTGGTGTCCAGGGGGTCTACTGGGATAGATTGAGCCCCAGAAAAAAAAAAAAAAAAAAGCCCAACAGGGCAAGTGCTTGACAGCAGACTTTTGGGGCCACAGCTGGGACAAGAGCTAGGCTCTGAGGACCAGGACCAGGAACAGTACCAGGACCCAGCTCTGTGGACATTATCCCTGAGGGGGAAAAAAACTATAATTTGAGATACAGAGTACATTTTGGGGGATCATTTAAATACATGATATTTCTACATAGCCATGCCTGTTTTAGAACTCAGTCTTTGGAGCTGGGCATGATGGCACACACCTGTAATCCCAGCACTCAGGGAAGAAGAGACTTGAATTTGAGGCATGCCAGGTCTACAAAGTAAGTCTAGAACAGCCAAGACTACACAAGGAAATTCTGTCTAAAAAACAAACAAATGAATGAACAAACACAAAAGAGAGCTCACTGTGTGGACCAAGCTGACCATAATCTATTCAATTCTTTGCATCAGAAAAATACCTATCACCAAGTGAAAATGCATTATATCAATAGTAGCCACCGAAAGAATATCAGAATGATCTAATAAACTTCTGTGATTGGATTTGATACACATACAGCAAACTTCAATAACTACTCCATTGTTTCTAATTATAGAACACAACCACAATTGGTGACCTCCTCCATTACATTATAAGTGAACATGGTAAATAATTTACTTCATCCAAGGACATGTTTCTTTTCATGATTAGATTCTTAGGGTGTACAGATATTAGCACGTTTATCCTGTATTATATGTCTAATACCCACTTATGAGAGAGTATATACCCTGTGTGTCTTTCTGCTTCTGGGATACCTCACTTAGGGTGATCTTTTATAGATCCCACCATTTGCCTGCCAATTTCATGATTTCCTTACTTTTAAATGCTGAGTAGTGTTCCCTTGTGTAAATGTATCACAATTTCTGTATCCATTCCTCAACTGAGTGGCACCTGGGTTGTTTGCAGCTTCTGGCTGTTACAATTAAACAGCTACAGACATGGTTGAACAAATGTCCTTGTTGTATACTTGATCAAATTTTGGATATATGCTTAGGAGTAGTATAGTTGGATCTTGAGGTAGCACTATTCCTAATTTTCTGAGAAACTGCCAGATTGATTTCCAAAGTGGTTGTACAAGTCTACATCACCACCAGAAGTGGAGGAGTGTTCCCCTTTCCACACATCTTCTCCAGCATGTGTTGTCACTTGAGTTTTTGATCTTATCCATTCTGATAAGTGTAATGTGATATCCCAGGGTCATTTGAATTTGTATTTCCATGATGACCAAGGAAGAGGGGACAGGAGTTCCACAAGGAGAGCAACAGATGAAAAAATACTGGACACTGGGGTATTTTTTGAGACCAAAAACCATGCATTTTCCAACCAAAGACCATGCATTGAAATAACCTAGAATTTCTTCAATTCCTGTCCAGATATATTCCATGGCAGCTCAGTCTCCAAGTGAGTTCCCTAGTAATGGGAACAGGAACTGTCTCTGATATGAACTCAGTGTCTGGCTCTTTGGTCACCTCCCCTTGATTGGGGAGCAGACCACAGAGGAGGACAATGCAGACATTTCTGATGAGATCTGATAGGATAGGGTCAGATGGAAGTGGAGGAGGACCTTCCCTATCAGTGGACTTGGGATCAGAAATGGGAGGAAGTAAGGAGGTTGGGTAAAAGCAGGGATGAAGGATGGAGCCACAGCATGGATACAATGTGAATAAACTGTAATTTACAAAAACATAAATTTTTTAAAAGTGAAAAAAAAGAAACAACCTTCAGATACTAGAAGATTTTTGTTTACATACCAGGATGTTGTTTTTTGAGAAAAGAGATTTTCTGTATGGCCTTGACTGACCTGTCATGCTTTCTAGACCAGGCAGGCCTTAAACTAACACAGATCCATTTCTCTCTGCCAGTCATAGTGCTAGTCTTAGAGGCATTTGCCAACAATCCCGGCTTTGAGTTTTTTAATTTAATTTAATGTTTTATTTTTGAGACATGATGTCTCAGTGCATCATTGCCAGTCCAGGACTCTCTTTGTAAACCAGGCTGACCTTGAAGTCATAGAGACCTTCCTTCATCTGCCTCTCAAGTGCTGGGACTAAGGATGTGTGTCACCATGCCTCCTAAGACTTTATTATAGCCTAGTCACACTATGTGATTTCAGACATATCTAGCCACACATCTAGACTGTTTTTTTAGACAATGTTTTCTCTGTAGCCGTGCATGTCCTGGACTTGTTTTGTAGACCAGGGTGACAATGAACTTACACAGCAGCATGCTTGTGTCTCCTGGAGAGATGGGATTAGAGATTTGTGCCACAAAGCCTGGCTCAGATTTTTTATTTCAATAAGATATATCTATATAAACATAAATTATAATGATTTTTTAAATCATATACATATATATGATTAAAATATAAAATGTATATATTAAATATATAACATATTTATTAAATATATTGGTTTATATTACTATATTTAGTGAGAATATATTAATTATACATATGAATATTTTGGTATTTTGAGAGAGGGTTTCTCCTTTTAGCCTTGGCTATCTTGGACTAGATCTGTAGACCAGCCTGACCTTGAACTCACAGAGACTGGCCTGCTTCTGCCTGGCAGAGTGCTGGGATTAAAGGCCTATGCCAACACTTAGTATTTAGGCACCTGCTTCTGTCTTCCCTAGCAACCTGTGATGTCATTATGTGTCGACAACCAGGTAGGGCAGGTGTGGTTAGTTTACTCCTTAAAAGAATCTTCCTGCCCAATTTGTCTCTCTCTTGGCCTCTCTTGCCCTCTTGCTATTGCCTTCTTGCCCTCCCCCTTTCTCTATTGGGGTACCCCACTCTCTCTCTCTTCCCCCTATCATGTCCTGCTCTCTCCTTCTCTATCTCTCTTCATTACCATCTGAGAGCCCACACGAGAATGCAAACAACTGTAAAAGTAAAACAGCTGTGACTATTCCCATCCTTGAATTAAAGCCAGAGGCACATAGCTCTCGAACGGTAGGATGAACTGCTCTGAGATAGCCTTGAATTTAAGCCAGAGGAAGATAGCTCTCAAAGGGCAGGATGAACTGCTCTGAGATAGTTTTTTAAAAATAAGGGCAGGGTGAATTGTTTTGAGAAAACTCACAAACGGCCAAAAACTGCAAACAACTAGCTGTAAACTATCTTCATGCTATTCTTGCTGACCAATCAATGTATAGAGCAAAAGTGGCCAGATTTTTAAGTATAAAACCCTGTGCTTTGCATGCTCTGGGTCGTCTCCTGTCTTTAGAGGGGCAACCCTATCACGATTTGAATAAAACTCTTGCTTTTGCATCGAGTTGTGGTCAGTAAGGGTTCCTTGGAAGGGCACAATCCTGAGCTCCTGAGCAGTGAGACTCCAGGTCTTACAACATGGAACTAAAAAGCTTTTGCAATCCATTCCTTAATGATGAAGCACCTTATAAAATAGGAAACATCTTTACCAGCTACGCAACAGACAGGTTTATATGTAGACCATTCAAAGAAGTCATGAAAAGTAAACATGAAGAAACAAACAAACAATCTAGAAAAGATCATCCAGAGTGAGTTATCCCGGAATCAGAAAGACATACATGGTATACACTCACTTTTAAGTGGATGCTAGACCTATAAGATAGGATAAACATACTAAAATATGTACACCTAAAGAAGATAAGCAAGAAAGAGGACCTGGGTTAAGATGATCAATCCTCACTTAGAAAGACAAATGTGATGGACATAGGAGAAAACAAGAAACAGGACAGAAGCCTACTACAGAGGACCTGCGAAAGACTCTACCTAGCAGTGTATCATAGCAGATGCTGAGACTAATAACCAAACCTTGGGCAGAGCACAGGAAATCATATGAAAGAAGGGGGAGTTAGTGTGACCTAGAGAGGACAGGAACTCCAAAAGGACCAAATATATCAGGGCACAGGGGTCTTTTATGAGACTGTTTCTCCAACCAATGACCATGTATGCATATAACCTATCATCCCTGCTCAAATGTAGTCCATGTGAGCTCTGTATCCAAGTGGGTACCATACTAAGTGGAACAGGGACTATTTCAGACATGAACACAATGGCTGGCTCTTGACCTTCCCCCTCCCAAGGGAGAATCAGACTTGCTAGGCCCCAGAGGAGGATATTGCCGCCAGTCCTGATGATACCTGATAAGCTAGGGTCAGTTGGAACAGGAGGAGGCCCTCCCCTAACAGTGGACGTGGAAAGGGGTAGGGAGGAGATGAGGGAAGGGGGTGGGATAGGGGGAGGAATGAGGACTGGGATACAGCTGGGTTACAAAGTTAATAAACTGTATCTAATATTAAAAAATAAAAAGTGGGACATATAACAAAGTTCCTAAAGATGAAACACAAAATGCTGACAGTTTTTTGTTTCTTTGAAAACAGGATTTTTTTTCTGAATAATTTTGGCTGTCCCAGGCTCTCTTTATAGAACATCCTGTGCTTGAACTCACAGAGATCCACCTACCTTTAACTTCCTGAGTGCTAGGAATGCAGGTGCTCACCATCAGCCCAAGTGCTGACAGTTTATTTTGTTTTAGCATTTTATTTTTGTTCTTGTTTCATGCACTATATCTAGATTGCAGTTTCTCTTCTTCCTCCACTCCTCCCAGCCACGATCTGCCCAGCTCACCTCTCCTTCATCCACTGCTTTTTTTTCCCATTCATTTTATTTTCAATGAAAAAAAAAAATGCGATGGCATAGCAAGTTATAATAAGACTAGGAACAATCCCTCACATCAGAGCTGGCCAAAGCAATACATGAGGAAAGAAAGTGTAGCTAAACCAGGAAAAAGAGTCAGAGACACCCCCATTCTCACTGTTGGAAGTCCTCAGTGACATCAGGATAATAATCATAAGGTGTATGCCAACAACCTAGCTCACAAGACTCATAGAATGTTTATGTTTTTTGTCCTTCAGTCTCTGTTCTCCCCTATGAGCTCAGTTGACTCAGTGGACCATGATCTTGTTGTGTCCTTGATATCTCCGGTTCCTACAATACATATTCCCTCATTTGTGGGTTTCCCCTGGATACATCATTGTGTTTGGTTGTGGGTCTCTGCATCTGCTCCCATCAGATGCCAGGTGATGTCTCTCTGATGACAACTGGGCTAGGCACTCATCTATGATTATAGCAGAGTATCTTTCATTGACATTTTTTTGCCTGTCATGTTTACAGATATCGTGTGTCTCTAGGCTATCTTGACTCTGGTTCATGGTAATCCAGGCAGTGTCAGGCTTGGACTTCCTCTCATGGTGTTGGCCTCAATGTGTTTTCTGGAGTATATTTCATATTATTTGTTTGGGGTTTTCCTTCTAGTATTTTCTGTAGGGCTGGATGGCTGCATATATACTGGGTATAGTAATCTGGGTGGCATAGGTGGTCTCTTAGTGTCTGCTTGATATCCACCCAGGCCCTTCTGGCTTTCATATGCACTGCTGAGAATCCTAGTGTGATTCTGATAGGTCTACTTATTACTTTAATGATGTTTTGGTATTAGCAGTGTCATGCATAGAACAGTTAATTTTCATGGTGTCATCCCCATATAAAATAGAATCTCCATAACCTAAGAAAATGAAAAATGAACACAAACTTTAATGTGTTGAGGAAATTGAGACAAAGAAGACACTAATTTGAGGTAAAAATAAACTATATATAAATGCTGCAAAAATTAAAATACTTGTAATTCAAATATGATATTTTAGAATGTAACTGCATCAAAAAAGTTAATTCCTAGTCCATCAATATACCCAAAAAGTTATGTAGCAGTTTGACTTTGCATGATGATGAATATTTTTCTATAACTCCCCATATGTCAATTGCTGTTGTTTAAGTGATTTCTGAATGAATTACATAACATTATTAAAAGCAGAAAATTTGGTAGTTCTAGGTGAAAGATAATTATATGCATAGTTTATTTTCCCTCTAACTCTCTCTTTATAGAAATGGATTTATGAGAATGGTTTACAATCTGTGAGTCAATTAATTCAACAGTGGATGGCTAAAAATGGAAAATCAAGGAATCTATTAGTGGCATAGTCCATTTGGCTAGTTGGCGCAACTCATCTTCAAATACACTGAAATCCTCAAGAAGAAGGTTCTATAGTCAATGAAGAAATAGACTTGCTACCTAAGCAAAAGTGAACAGGAAAAGAGTAAAATATTCCTTCTTCCATGTTCTTGTATAGGTTTCCAGTAGAAGATGAGGCAAAGGTGAGTGGTTGGTTTTGCAGTATGAAGATACGGATTAAAGGTGTGTTTTTCAGCCTTACAGATTCAAAAGAGAAGTAGAGAAGACTACTTCAAATAAGGAAGAGTACTTCACAATTGTGTCCTTAATTTGGGTGTTTTGCTTAATTCCATATGCAGTCAAGTTAAAAACCAAGACTCATGATCATACCTCTTTTCACCTTGAAAGATAATCATATCTCCTCTTTACATTAATTTCCAAATGAAAAGAATAACCTGGTCATAGTAATGCCTAAAAATAATTTAATGACACAGAGTACAATAGCAGACAAATTACATATTTATCCTGATCATAATTGAAGCTAACATTATATAACTGTCCTTCAAATACCGTCCAGGTTAGAAACAACAAACTCCAGGTTAGAAACAACTCTCCACCGCCGCTGGGCCACTCCACAACACCTCCCTTGTAGGGCAACCCACATTAAGCACAAGGATTCACCTCCCACCTGCTACATGTGTGCAGGGTCCCTAGGCCCAGACCAAGCATGCTCCTTATGTGATGGCTCAGTCTCTGCAAGCCCCCTGGGGCTGAGTCAGCTGTTTCTGTTGGTCTTCTTGTGAGGTTCCTCGCACCTCGATGGCCTTCATCTTTTTCCCCAAAACTTACTCAGGATCCCTAGAGCTCTGCACCTTTCTTAGGTGCAAGTCTGAGCATCTGTCCAAGATCATTTCTGGCTGGAGTCTCTGAGACAATGGTCAGGTTAGGGTCCAGGCAATGGGGTTTTACAGTCCCAATTCTGGGCGTTCTCAATGCGGTCAAATATCGTCCAACAGAGCCTGATATTCTTCTTCTGTGAGAGGAGCCTCAAGTGTTGGTTCGATCTGTTCCCATGGTACATCTGGGTCCAGAGCGGCTGGTCCCTGTTCCTCTTCCACTGTTCTCACCTGTTGCTCCAGGAAGAGCTGGACAGGGCCGGAGTCGCTGGATTCTGGGTAGGCCTCTGTGAAGAAGGTGAGCTCGGGTCTTGACATCAATGCTTCTGCACACTGGCCTCCTGCAGATCCCGATGTCAACAAGCTGTCCTGGGAAGCCTCCTCCTCAATGCAACACGATGCTCCAGGAGCCATTTCCGGGCCAGGAGAGGCAGGCAGGTCCTCACCTTTAGCTGTGCTCCCTCCAGCATGGCCTTTCTGCCTGGCCTTTCTGTTCTGGAACCATATGTGGATGGTGTCCTCAGGCAAACCTGTGCTCAGTGCCAGTTGCACCCTCGTGGCATAGTCTGGAGATGGAGAGATCTCAAAAGCTTGCACTAGCATGCTGATCTGTGCTGGACTAAGCGCGCGTGAGGCCTTCTCCGTTCTGAGGGCGGGCCTCTTGCTTGTTGTACCCTGGCGACAAGCTTTTCAGGAGGCTGTTGGGAGGCTTCATGGCTGGAGCCTGCGGTGGTCTGCTTTGAGGTCTTCCTCGACATGCCAGTTCTAGTTCTGCGGTTTTGAAACCACATGCGGATGGAGGACTCTGGAACTCCGAATTCCCTGGCCAGTTCCTGCCTGGTCCTGAAGCTCGGGTAAGGTGTCTTGGCGAAAACTGAGAGCAAGACCTCCTTCTGCTTGGCCTGCCAAACAGTCTTTTGACGCCGGGATGTCTTTGCCGTGCTGCAGCCACCCACATCTGCCTGATCTTCCATCCTGCCGAGGACACTTTGACAGGAGTTCTTCCTCTCCAGTGTGTACTCACAACAACACCCAGGAAAGTGCAGACTATGGCAAATGCGTAAAGGGGTCCGCTGCTCACGCTTAAATAATGACCTGAGGCCCCACCCACTCCCTCGAGGCCTCCAATTACAGGCCAAACCGGGGAACGCTCTTCTGCTTCCAAACTTTGAAACCCTTCCTTCCTCCTGCGAATTTTCCCATATCCCACCCTAAAGCAGCCTTTCCAGAAACAGTTGACCTTGCATTCTACCCAAATTCCACTGCTTAGCTCACAGTACGCACCTGTGTTGGAACACAAGGAGTTTGAGGGGAGAGTCTAAGGCATGGCTTCTGATGATCAGGCAAGGAGAAGAGGCATAAGCCAGGAGCAGTCTTTGCCTACTTTAACAAGGTCATTCATTCAGCTCTGGCTGATGCTCAAGGAGGAACGTGGCTAGAACAGATCTTGCACTCTGTGTGTGCCGTCTGCCTTAAGTTCCTTTCAGCTCCAGTCTCCCGGTGTATGATTTCAACAATCTAAATATGGTTAGGACCCTGCAAGTCTAAGCATTTGGGCAAAGAGTAGACTCATCCTCCAGAAAGACTCCTGGAATTATTTCTGAATTTCTCCTTCAGTGGCAGGCCACAGAAGGTGTCAAGTTCCCTCTTGGTTCCTCTGGTTCCACCTATTTAATCCACCATACACTTTGTCCAACTGGAGATATTTTACAGATTCCTAGAAACTGTATGAATCTTCAGAAGCACACATTGTGGATCCCAAGACTTTTGGGAGAGGATACTGAAGTCATTTCCTTCATTTCAAGAAACAACATTTGTTGCTGCCATTAATTTGGATCTCTGATCATTAGGCAGTGTTTTCCAGAACACACAATTTCCGGTACTGCCAAATGTGCCTGTTGTTCTTCAGGGTGTGGCTTTGCCCTAGATGGAGGAGAACAGTAACAGCTGAGCAGTTCTAACCCTGCCTTATTTTTGCATCTCATGTTTTACATGTGCCATAATTTTAACTTTTTCCTTGCAGTCCCCATCAACAGTAACTGGGTGTACAATAGATACTGTAGAAATTATTCTGCTTCTTCCAGAGATCCGCTTTACCATCCCTGAATACACAGGTCCATAAACATCTCTATTTCCATTGTGACATACAACTCTTGCCGATAGGGTCAGAGGTTTATCTGCAGCCAGATGCAAAGCTGTGCTGCTGCATGCAGTGGTGTGTATCAAGTCTAAAATGCTCAGTTGATATTTTCCTACCTGCCTAGTACCTCATGGCTGCCTGATGGGAGACAGCTCGTATTGTTGCATGAAGGGTCTAACCCTGACAGGCCCCTCTGTTGGTTTCCTGATGGCAAGAGGTTAGCCTGTAGATCCCTCTCGGAGCAGTCATCCCTAGACCTGTGCTTTCCCTTGCCACAGCTTCCATGAAACCCGGGGAACCTTTGCATTCCCTTGGAGCCAAAATCTGCTTGTTCCCTTCTGTGAGTAAAGGCACAACTTGCCTCTGTGTTAACACACCTCCTA
The DNA here is from genome assembly GCA_036365155.1 of Meriones psammophilus. NCBI lineage: Eukaryota > Metazoa > Chordata > Mammalia > Rodentia > Muridae > Meriones > Meriones psammophilus. The sequence goes on from JAEOAE010003337.1 coordinate 45,026, forward strand.
TTTTGCATTCTAGAGATTTTAACCTCACAGTTCTTTGGTAAATTCCTGGATTCACCCAAAATAGCACACCGGGTGTTTTGAGAACTGGGAACTCTAGCTGTAGCTAGTCCTGTGTGGTGGCATGATGCTCTTGAGAGCCAATAGCAGTTGTCTCTCTTAATCATTCATCTCTTGGGGCCTCTCCTCCTTTTCATGCTCTAAATGCTCTCGTACATGTGGTATTTGCAGTATCATGTGCCAATAATTGCATCAGTGCTTATCTGGTGTCAGTCTGGTACTGCCCTCTTTAGAGCTGAACCCAATCTCTGTATGAAGTTGGTGAACAGTCTTCTCCAGGGCCTTGAATTACCTTACTGAATGTTTGTTGTTTTGCACAGGCTCCTAAACAGATCCCTGCACCCTTAACACTGCAACATGACATTATTCAGTGATTTCATCATCAGAACAAATGAGGGGCCACCTGGGAATGAGAAAAACAACTGTGATTATTTGAATTGAAGCCACGTGCTGATAGCTCTTGAAGGGCAGGGTGAACTGTTCTGAGAAACAACCAGCTGTAAAGTATAGAGCAAAAGTGATCTGATTTTCAGGCATAAAAACACTGTGCTTTGCATGTTCAGGCTCATGTCCTGTCTTTGGAGGTGCGACCTATCTCGACAGCAATAAAACCTTTTGCTATTGCATTGAGTTGTGGTCTGTGAGTGTTCCTGTGAAGGGCACAATCCTGAGCTCCTGAGCAGTGAGACTCCAGGTCTTACATTTTGGTGCGTTGCCCAGAAAACAGCGTGCCCTTCCTTAACCCTCAACAGACTGGGCTCAGAGGTCGAGCTCGGAACAGGTTAGTCTGATTTCTGGTATACCACTGTTTCTCTTTATTCACCTATCTGGACCTTTTTGGTCATCTGCTCAGTCACTGCGATAGACAGACTTGTCAGAATATTGATTGACTGGGAACTGGAGGACATTCCAGATTCCATTTGGGAGGCTAGGTCTGGGATGGTCTTCCTCCCATCTGTTTCTCTTCAGAGACAGCTGCTGTGTGAGGCAGCCTCTCAATCAGAATTCTGTGGTACCACCCTTAAGGGTGTCCTTGTCAAATTGCCTGTCTTGTTCTCTTTGTCTCTATCATTGTTGCTTCTTTGACTTTCTTGATGGATGACTTTATTATAGGACAAGCTGTGACTATCATGTCTTGGAGGTGAGATACAAGACACATATTTCTTTGAATATGTCCTATTCTCACACCAGCCCACTTGGGATGATTGCCAGCAACTCTTGCAGGCCCTTTTGACTAGTGAGGAAGGAGATGGGTCCTCCTTTAGGCAAGAAAGACTGTGCCAGGAATGTACAGGAGGCCTTCCATCCTCCCTAATGAGATTGATGATGGCTTTCCCCTCACCCACCCCAACTGGGATTACAACGTATCCGGAGGTAGGGAATGCCTGCAGGTCTACTGCCAGACTCTAATATCATGTGTCCATGGGGCCGCTCAAAAGCTTACCAATTTGATGAAGGTAAGAGAGATGGTTCAGGAGCCAGATGAATCTCCCACAGCCTTTCTTCAACGGCTGATGGAGGCATATAGCTGGTTTACACCTTATGACCCTACCTCAGATGAGCATAAGGCAATGGTGACTATAATCTTTATAGACCAGTCAGCCACAGATATTTGTAGAAAGTCCAGAAAATAGAGGGTTTACAGGACAAGTTGAAGTATTTAGTGCAGGTGGCAGAAAACCAACTGCAGTCGTGAGATGGCATCACAGAGAAACATGTCAAAGAAAGCAGAAAGAGCATCAAGCAACAGAAAGAGAAAGGATCCAACTAGAGGCAAGACAGAAAGTTGACTAAGATCCTGGCCAGAAGTGCTTTGTCATAATGATAGGGAGTACAGTTCAAGTCCTGGAAATCAGAGGGGCCCTCTGGCTGGTTGATCAGTGTACCTATTTAAAATTGAGGAAAAAGGACACTGGATCCAGGACCACCTGGGAAAAAAGGAAGATGAATTATTACACCTAGAAGTCAGGCGCACACCTCCAGGCCAGGGGCAATCCCTGAGGTAACTCATCTCCAATATGTGGATGATATACTATTAGCAGCAGATTGTAAAAAAAGTTGTTTCTTGATGCTATTCTTGCTGACCAAGCTGTTGCAAGAGATGGGTGGTTTCAATTTCAGGTGTAAAAACTGTGCCATCCTGCAGGTCATCTTTATCTTTGGGATATATATTAAAATTGGAAAAGAGATGGCCTTCAGAGGCTAGAAAAGAGACTGTATTTCATATTCCCCCTCCAGGGACTACTGAACAACTACAAGGGAAATTAAAATACTTTTGGGTTTTCTTTGGCTGTGGATTCGGGATTTGCCAAAATGGCAAACCTTCTGCATGCCCTTACAAAGGGCAATGACTCTTTCTTCATTCAAAGGATGAACAAGCTGCATTTGAACAAAAAAAAACAATCCAGAATGTAATCAGGTGTCCCCTTCCATCTCTATATGGCTGAGAATCAGGGAATGGTCATTGTGGGTGCTAACACAGAAAATTGGACTCTGGAACTAAAATAGCCTATCTATCCAAAATAAACTTGATTCAGTAGTGGCAAGATGGCCAACCTGCCTGGCAATAATGGGATGGCAGTGGCAAAAACAAGTATAACATGCAGACAAACTGACTCTGGGACAGGACCTCACCATCTGTGTATATCCCCTCAGATGCCCTCATGAAAGTGTCACAGGGAATCAGCCACCTGATTGCTGGCTCATGAATTGAACTCTACATGACAAACAATGCCAGACCTTGACTCTTGAATAATGATAGAGTCATCTTTACCTGGCATTTTTGCTAAACCCTGCCACCATATTGCAGGATCCAGAAATCCAGCCCCTGGAGCATGATTTTTGCAGGTTCTAGCAGAAGAACAGGGATTGCAAAAGGAATTGAAAGATCAGCCTCTGCCCAATGTGTGATAACATACTGTATGGATGGGAGCAGTTTTTGAGAACAGGGAAGAAAAAGGCAGGGGCAGCTGTAGTAGATGGACATAAGGTAATATGGGTCCAGGCGTTGCCAGAGGGCACATCTGTTCAGCAAGCTGAATTGATTGCTTTAACCCAGGCATTAACTCTGGGAAAGGGCAAAAGATAAACATCTACACTGATAGTTGGTTTGCCTTACCAACAGCCCATGAGCTCAGAGACCATCTATCAGCAGAGAGGCCTGCTAACATCAGCCAGTAAAGAGATAAAAAATAAAAACAAGATTTTGACTTTGTTCAATGCCTTGTTGCTGCTGGACAAGGTAAGCATTATTCATTGCCCAGGACATCAGAAGGGACTTCAGAGGCAGCAAAGGGGAATAACATGGCTGATCAGGAGGCTAAAGTAGCTGCTAGAGGAAACTCTGTCCCAGTGTTACTAACTGCTGAACTGCCCAGAGAAGAATGACTAAACTACTCAGAAAGTGACTTAAAGTTAATATGGCAAAAAAAAGGGATATTTGACACTGACTGTGGGGGCATGGATAAACTCTAAAGGTAAGATCATTCTACCACAGGAAGATGCTGAGAGATTAATAACTCAAATGTATAAATGGACTCACTTGAGGGCAAAGAAATTGGCTGAAGTTGCCCGCCAATCCCAGTACTGAACACTAAACCTCACCACCCTGACTCAGAGTGACTAGGCATGTGAACCTTGCCAGAGGATAAACATAGGTCAGAGTTCCAGAGCACAGGGAAGTGGCTGAGAGGAACTGTGGCAGCTTTTTGGAGTTAATGGCAAATTTTTTGAGTTAATGGCATCTGAGCAGTGGAATCCAGCCCATTGGCTTTGGCTATTTTCAAAGTCCAGTTTCTTATAAACTGACCTTGGTGGTCCTACAGCAGACTGCTCTGACCCTGAGAAACTGTGTGCAACCATAGTAACCAGACAAAAGGCTCTGTGTAACCTTGAGTGAGCTCTCCTATGTTCTGACCAAGTAAAGCTCCTACATGAGAAACTGCTTGTACTTTTCTGCCTACTTAAGTGTTAACCTGAAGTCCATTAAATCGACACCTGGATCAGCATGTAGACTTGGTGTCCTTCTCTTTGTCACCCTGTCTCTCTCTCTCTCCAAGCCCTCTCTCAGGTGGTATTCAGGTGACACTGCTGGCCAGTGACAAGGAACTAGACCTGGAATTGGGAAGTAGATTTCAGTGAAAGTAAACCATCCAGGTACAGCAATAAATATCTCCTGGTTTTTTAGACACTTTCTCAGGATGGGTGGAAGCTTTTTACACAAAGAAAAAACCTCCCTGCACATGGCCAAGAATATTCTGGAAGACATTTTTCCTCGGTTTGGTATTCCAAAGGTAATTGGGTCAGACAATGGACCAACCTTTGTTGTTCAGGTAAGCCAGGAGGTGGTCAGGTTTCTAGGGCTTGATTGATTACATTGTGCTTATAGAATTCAAAGTTCAGGACAGGTAGAGAGAATGAATAGAACTCTCAAAGAGACTCTCACCAAATTGACCATGGAGACTGATGGTGACTAGGCAGTGATCCATCCCTTGGTCCTCTTTAGCATCAGAAATACTCCCTCCATACTAGGCTTAACTCCTTTGAACTACTATATGGTTTTCCTGCTCCCCTGACTCTTCTTGAGGACCCCCTTGACAGAACTAGTGATAACTCTGACTTGTTGTCCAGGATGAAAGGACTGCAACTTATTCAGAAAGAGATTTGGACCAAGGTTGGTATTGCATATTCGCCCAGGTCCTTGGAGGTGCCCCATCATTTCCAGGTTGATCTGGTGTACTTGTTATGACACCACAGCAGAATCTGGAACCTTGGTGGAAGGGTCCTTATTGTGTCCTGCTCACAACCACAACAGCTGCCAAAGCAGAGGGCATTGCAGCTTGGATCCATGGGTCACACGTCAAGCCTGCTCTTCATCAACCTGCTAACACGTGGAAAGTCCAAGCCTCCAGCAACCTGTTAAAATTGAAACTCATCAGGGACAATGAACTCTTTGACCAGTAAAGTGGACAGACAATTTTACCTCTGGGTGGTGCTGTTTGTTCTCAATTGGGTAACTATTGACTGGAGTTTTGGTGATCCTCACCAGGCTCACAAGGCCCTGGAAGCAATGCATGGTAAACCCTGTGATTGCAAGGGTGGGGTGATGAATGGCAGAGCCTTACTTAATGGTGAGATTTGGAGCCCTAACAAGGCCTATGTTCAAGTTGAGTGTGGTCATACATGGGCATATAGAGCCCTACAAACTTCAGGGAGCACCCCAAGTTTAGAATGACATTGTGTAACCAAGCCTAAAACGGTTCCTTATGTAAATGGGTGCCCCAGGCCTTGCACTTGTGATACCTGTCAACAGGATGTGCATAGCAGTTGCTATAGAGTTGTGCAACAATGTATTGGAAAAGATAACATCACCTATTTCACTGCCATATTGAACCAAGTCAGGAGGAGATGAGGATAGACGATTGGTCCCACAATGTGCCAACAGGAGGCCATGGATCTAACTTACTCCAAGCCCCTTGTTTGGTGATGGTAGGGAAGCCTGTATGCTGAAGAAAGGTACCTCTCATTCACCTTTCAGATGGAAGAGGGCTGCAGGATCAGGGCAGACAAGAACAGGTTAAACAATGCATTAAAGAGTTAATTGAAAAAAAGAATACTCATCCCTCAATTACCACCCTTTGGTTCTTTCTGATAGTAGAGGGAACGTTATTTTAGACCCCCAGACTGTAGATGTTATTACTGCCACTCATAGCCTCCTAAATGACACCAATCCTTTGCTTGCAAGTGACTGCTGGCTCCTCCTCTGAAAAGGGAAGCCTGTTCCTCTGGACCTCCCCCCTCTAATGCCACTTACTCCACTGCTGAGGGGTCCTGCCACTCAGCACCCCCTATGAGAGTGCAGCCTCTCTTCAACAAAAATGTTACCTGTTTGACAAAACCCTACAAAAATGATAGCTCAGATCTACCTGTAGGGGATGCTACCTTTGCCATTTGTGATTCAACAATTGACATCTCCACAGCTCTTTGCCCTGACAATAACACTGTGTTCTTACACAGGAATAAAAAAGCCTATATGTTCTTGCCCGCAGATTGGACTGGGACCTGTGTACAGCAACCTTACTCCCTGATATAAGCATCATTCCAGGGGAAAAGACAGTCCCTGTCCTGAGCTGTGACTTAATGGTTGGAAGAAAAAAGAGAGCTGTTCAGTTCATTCCTCTGTTAGTGGGAATTGGGCTGACTGCTTCCATAGGCGCTGGGTCAGCTGGTTTGGGTTTTTTATTTTATAAATACAACAAAGTGTCTCAACAGTTAATTAGTGATGTACAATTGCTTTCGAGCATCATCAATGAACTCCAAGACCAGCTCAATTCCTTAGCAGAAGTAGTTCTCCAGAACCAGAGGGGATTAGACCTCCTTACAGCCAAAAAAGGAGGAATCTGCTTAGCCCTACAGGAGAAATGCTGTGTTTACACGAATAAATCAGGCATTGTTAAAGGAAAGAGTAAAAAAAATTACAAAAAGATCTTGAAAAGAGGAGATGAGAATTAATAGAATCTCTTCTTTGGAATGGGTTTAATGGTCTGCTCCCCTATGTGCTTCTCTTACTCGGACCTTTTGCTACCCTTTTGCTCCTTTTCACAATAGTACCCTGTATTGTTAACTGATTACTTGCATTTGTTAGGAATGTGTAAGTGTGGTTCAGGTCCTGATGCTCCAGAGGAAGTATCAATCTCTCTCTGAGGTTGATTCACAATTTTAGGGTTAAAATTGGAGCACAAAGGAGGGATGAGAGCCCACCGGAGAATGAAAACAACTCTAAAAGAAAAACAGCTATGACTATTCCTGTCCTTGAATTAAAGCCAGAGGCACATAGCTCTCAAATGGCAGAATGAACTGCTCCAAGATAGCCTTGAATTGAAGCCAGATGCAGGCAGCTCTTGAAGGGCAGGGTGAATTGTTTTGAGAAAAGTGACAAAAAGTCAAAAACTGCAAACAACTAGCTGTAAACTATCTTCATGCTATTCTTGCTGACCAACCAATGTATAGAGCAAAAGTGGCCAGATTTTTAAGTATAAAAACCATGTGCTTTTCATGCTCGGGGTCATTTCCTGCCTTTGTAGGGGTGACCCTATCCCAATTGAAATAATTAAAAAAAAATCTTGCTTTTGCATCGAGTTGTGGTCTCTGGGAATTCCTGAGAAGGGCGCGATCTTGAACTCCTGAGCTATGATACCCTAGTATTACAGGATAAATATAAAAGAAGTAAGTGGGTGAAATAACAGTAAATTTTTGAAAGAGTTTTAAGCAATCATACTGTGAAATATCTACACAAAATCCCTATAATACATGTAAGTACATGCATGAATATAAACATGTTGCAACCTAAATACTTTTACTAATGCACATAGATATGTATAGTTCAACACTGATCAAGGAAGCTTTTCCTTGAACCACAATCATGGCTGAAAACCACAACCAATCACAAGGCAGAATTCTGGAGAACAGTCACATCTGATACATCTACAAAACAATTCCCAGATCTAAGACTAAGTGATCATGCATAACAGGAGGTAATATGGTAATATATATATATATATATATATATATATATATATATATATATATATATATATATGGCAGAGGATCAGAGTATGTTCTGGTAATGTGTCTCCTAATAATATCAGAAGGTACACCCATAAGATAGACCAATATAAAAAAATAAAGAAAAAAAGGCTTAGCAATATACCTGTATAAAAATGAGCTGAAAAATGGAAATACTAATAGATATGCAAAAGTGGTCTAGGAAGAAACTATTGTCCTTAATCCTATGAAAAAATATACAGGGAACTAATAAATGCTGAGAGTGTGAGAAAAAAAAATTTCCAGGAAAGTTCATAAAATCAGTTAGTTATCCAATACCAAGCAATCAACCCTGAAAACATGCATGGAAGTAACATTATTAAACTGAGCAACTTATATTAAGAGCATGATACCAATTTGAAAAAAGAAGATGAATTTGAAAGAGAAATAAGAGAGGTCTGTGGGAAGGTTTGGAGGGAAGAAAAGAGAAGGCACAAAATGATGTAATTATTAAATAACCTTAAAAATGAATTAAATATTAGCTCTTTAGGTCATGATTTTAAAATGAATCACTACTGAGTAGTATAAAAACATAAAACTTGCAGGTAGATAGATGGAACTAGAAAAAAAATCATGTTATATGAGGTAATCCAAACACAGAAAGACAAACTTCACATATTCTCTCTTCTAAGTTTCCCAGCTCTAAACTGAATATGTGTGTACTCATATGTGAGTCTATATCCGCAGTAATTAAAAAACAAGAATGAAATAGTGACCATTTCCAAGGTGAGAATGGAAGTGTGGGAGGTGCAGTAGGAAGTAGAAGGGTATAGAGATTTGAAAGAGGAAGTGGGAAAAAACTTGAAGGGGGTATAATAATTTGAGGTAAGACAGAAAGAAATACAAAAGGGAAGATGGTAAAATAACAGTAAGGATGTCTGAAAAAGTATTATGGAATCATACTAGTAACTATCTAAGATATGTATAATCCATGTAAGCTGTTGTATAAAACTAAAATTTAGTTTAAATGTAATTTTGCCATCTGTGATGACATTTGTCCCTCCATCTAACAAAAAACTCCAACACCAGGTATGAGAAGTCAACTTTTGAGTTATTGGGAAGGGTTTTCTAAGAGAATCCTCAAAAATTATATGCTACTACCTATCTGAACTGAAAACTACAGTCCATTTCCAGCCCGAAAAGATGCTGTTTGTTATGTCTGAAATACCTGAAAATAACAGGATGCCGAATGAGGAACTAGGAAAATGAAGAGGTGTCTCGCTAACTCTTGAACTTTGAATTTCAACTGCCAGCTTCTTGGAATATAACCTATAGTTTTCCTCAAGTGCCTGCTTTTTCAACAGTACATAACACATTGAAGACATGGCATGTATACTTGTGGGTGCTCGCGTTCCACTTAACATTCAGCACAGTCCTCTCCAAAAGCTCCAATACCCCATCCCCCCTCTTAGGAGCTGTCCAGGCTTTAAATCTATCTACCGCATTTCAGCTCCACTTCTAGCCACTCACGTTTTATTATAGGTGTCTCATAGACTAAATAAATAAATAAATAAATAAATAAATAAATAAATAAATAAATAAATAAATAAATAATCTGTTTTACCTTGTACGACTGTGAACATCCTTATGACAGTGCACTGAACTCATGATGAAATGTACCAGACACGGAAATTCCTAAAGCCAAGGAACTACAAATAATCCCAGAGTGCATTGTGCCGGCTGGGATCCTCTGTGAGAACTGCCTCAGAGCATGGACTTCTGGGATTGTTTGTAGTACTGTAGCCAGGTCTCACTGTATTGTCCGCTTTGACTAGTCGCAGACGCAGAAATACAATTCCCAGAATGCTGTACGCACTGCTTATGCCCTCACAAGCCATCCTCCTCCTCCTTACTTAGCCTGGAGCTTTGTCAGGACCCAGAAGTATTCCCTGGAAGCGCTTTCCTCGTGCCACAACACACAGAGCGTTTTTCCTGGTCCCTGGTGTTCTGTCAATGTCCCCGCCCTGTGCCCCTCGCAGTCTTCAGGATCAGGAGCCTTTCGGAGCCAATTTGTGATGCCATCGCCCTTCCCCCTGGTACAGGAAGTAAACACACAGGGCTGCTGGAAGCAACTTGTGTGCAGGACAAATGTGCTCTTTGAATTCTCCTGATTAGACGCAGTCCAGCTGGTCCCTGGTCCCTGGAGAAGGGATCCTGGGGTCGCTCTGCCTTTTAAAAATTAATTTCCAGTCTCCCAGTCAAAGCAGGACTAGTCTTGGGAAGGCAGAAACGCGCTCACGTGGAAAATAAACCTTTTTTAAAGATTAAAATAATGTAGGCAGGAGAGATTGCTCAGAGGTTAACAACGCTGGCTGCTCTTCTAGAGGTTCTGACTTCAATTCCCAGCAACCACATGGTGGCTCACAGACATCTGTAATGGGATATTCTGGTGCACAGGCAGAATGCTGTACAATGAATGAATGGATGAATGAATAGATGGATGGATGAATCTTAAAAAAAAAAGCCAACTTTTGTCATCGCAACAGCCAGGGCCCTGTGACACAGAGAATCCCTCTCTTCCCAAGGTGCCAGGTTCCATCCCAGGGACCACACGGTGGCGCGCAAACCATCTGTCAAGGAATCTGGTGCCCTCTGGTAACACGTCACTTAATAACTAGCTATATGTATATATTTTTTATATATATATATGTATATATTATTTTATATTATATATATATATAATATTATAATATTATTATATTTAAATAATATATAATTATATATATTATTATATATATATATATAAATTATATATATAACTATATATTTATATATATAGTTATATTATAGTTATAGTTATATATATAGTTATATTATATATATATAACTAGCTTTATATATATATATATATGATGTTTTCATTTAATGCTATGTATTTATTTCAATTTAATAAGAACAGACGAAGGCGTGTCTTGAGAGCAGGCTTCCCAGAGTCCTGTGGAGCCGGGATTCAGGAGGTTTCTGTGATAGATCAAAGCAGGGCCTGGGGCCACCCAACCTGTGTCCATCTTCCAGTGCTCTCCCCAACCTGATGATAAGATTGTGTTACTGAGGACAACACCTTCACAAGTTAATGGACACAGCTTAATCCCACCTGGCACCTACCAAGAACCTTCACCCTTATAGACTGCTGTTTTCGATACTGGAACATATGCTGCATGCCACCAGAAGAGAAAAGTACACACCGAACCAGCCATACATCCTTCACTCTCCAAAAGTGACTGGCCTACAAGATTTGCTGGTACGCTTGTGGCATAAAGGTCACAGAAGTGACCGACTAATATCTAGTTGTGTTTCAGGAGGCCCACTCCATGAGAAGGAACCTTGATCCAATACTGCTTGAGTGGTCCGGAATCTGAGTCTACAGAGGCCAAGGACGTAAGAGAAATCTAAATGCTACAGTTTTGCTAAAGGATCACAGCCATACTCACAGATTGGTGCCTTGCTAGGCCATTATTGGAAACTTCCTCCTGCAGCAGATGGGAATAAATAGAGAGACCCACATACAGTCGATATGCAAACAGTGAGAGGCCTTTAACCATTCCACCCTAAATGAGATGTCTCCAAGAAACCCTAAGCCCCTAAGGGCTCAATAAACTCTGTGTGCAAATTGTAAGCGCCTGAGTGGATGAAGGACACAAGTGCAACAAGGCCTTATAAACACAGCAGGACCAACACACATATGAATACACCCTGACCCACAAACTAGCTCTTCTTTCACTTTCCCTTGTTGGTGTTGCCTCGCCAGGCAAAGAGTATGTGTTCAGTCCTGATGCCACTTGATATGCTGGGGTGGGTGGGTGTGCACAATAGAGGCAGGGTAATCCCCTTCTCTGAAGAGCCAGGTGAGGGATGATAGGGAAACAGGGAGGGTAGGACTGGGAGGAGAAAAGGGGGAGGGGTCTAAGACAGGGATGTAAAATGAATAAATAATAATTTAAAAATAAAAATAAGAAATGAGGGGGCAGGAGAGATGGCACAGAGTTTAAAATCACAGGCTGTTCTTCCTGAGGTGCTGAGCTCAATTCCCAGCACCCACATGGTGGCTCATAACAATCTATCCTGAGACCTGGCACACTCCTCTGGCGTGCAGACAGAATAGTGTACAAATAATAAACAAATCTTCCATAATAAAGAGAACTACACCATGAATCATAAATAAAGTTCCCTCTCTCCAAAAAAGAACACTCATTCCCTTTTTAATAGGGCTGGTCTCAGGAAGGCAGACAGAGATTACAAATCATTTTTAAAGACTATAACAAGAAGCCAGAAGACTATAACAAGAAGCATGCCTGTGACTGTCAGTGGGGCAAGCAGAGACTGGTGTGATTTCCAGGCCATCTGGGTTTGCAAAATGAGTTCAGGACATGCAAGGCCACAAGAGAAACCCCTCTCCAACAACAGCAAGGGTTTGCACCCCTGCCAGTTCTTCACACTCACTTGTCTAGACATGTCCTAAGTCATAAAGTATGACTTCAATCAGGCTATAAGAAAGTCCTGCCAAGCACAGTGCACACACCTTTAATCCAAGCACTTGGGAGGCAGATGCAGATAGATGTCTGTGAGTATGTCTGTGAGTTCAAGGCCAGCCTGGTATACAAAGAGGCCTGGGCTACACAGAGAAACCCTGTCTCAAAAACCCAAATTAATAATAATAATGATAATAATAAGATTGAAATAAAAAAATCAGAGCCTGGCCTGCTGGCACATTGCCAGACCCAAGTTCCTTTCACAAGGAAGGCACACAGTAGAGTTTATGGGAAAAATAGCAGATGGAAGAAAGATTTGAAACTTCATTTTATTTCATTTTTAAAATCTCAATTACATTAATTCTTAGTGGATTTGAGAGAACAAAGACTTAAAGTCAGTGGGTATTGTTTTAAAGTTTAAAGCAGAAGGATGAATAAAGGCTAGTTAGTTGGAGACATGTCCAACCTCCTTCGAGGAAGAACTAGCCTTAATGCCCTGAGGGGACAAATTAGCCTTACTACATTCTTTCCTGCCCACTAATTATACAGTTGCTAGGAAACTGGCCCATAGGGCCAGGCCAGAACTGTTTGTAGTCTTGCTGCCCAAAGTGGACCAACCATTTCAAAAGTCAGTTTCCATTTCACAATCACGTAACACCAAAGCATGTAAGTCCCTGCTTGCGGTTTTGCCCCATAAAACCTTGCTTCCCTAGATCTCAGGGCTACATTCCTCTCCTGCATCCATAGGATGTTTGTGTCCCATGTCCGTACATGTATACAATTTTAAAAACCTCATGTATTCTTAGCAGAGTGTATCCCTGGTCTTTTAGGGTTCCCGAACTGGGCATAACAGTTTCACTCTGAATAAGACCATTAGTAATTTATAAACATCTCCCAATGACAATAAACACTTGTAGCCGCAGAAAACAACCAAAAACCTACCCAATCCCCCTTAAAGAATATAGGACATCATTCTCATTGATTTCTTCTAGCTGACATTTTGGACATGCAGAAATCCTGTTGGGGACCCAAAGAAAACTGGGAAAATGTTTAATTAAGTAAGCAATATTTGTGGTCCAGTCTTTGAATGTTGAGAAAATAATAAGAGTTAATAAAAGTCCTATTTAGATCAGTCTAAATTGCTGGACAAATTAAGATTTGTAGCTTTCTTCAAAGCTCTCTTGGGAACAAGTCATGATGAAAAACAGCAATTGAAGTAGTTGAGGCAGGAACAAGCAGAATTCTGGAACATGCAAGATACAGAAACAGATGTGTCAATGTCTCAGCATGCTGGAAGGAGGATTCTGTCAGGTTTGGTCCAGCATCTCCAGTATTCACTCCTTTTATTCTTCAAACATATAATTTCTCACAAGTATAACACAGTTCTAAAATTATAAATGTATGAGATGTTCAGAATGAAATTAAACTGTAAACCAATTTTATCAATGCCAATTAAAAGAATGGCATAATAAATATTGAGGCTATTATAGCCAAGGAATTGTTGGCCATGCACTGCTGAAATTCCGCTAGAGACATTTTTTATGTCTCAGTCAGTTTTAGAGTTGTTCCCATGTGAAGGGATTTATTTTTTTTTTTTTTTTTTTTTTTTCAATGCAGTTTATTCAGGAACCTTGAACAATCATCTGACCCTGGGGAAAGCCAGCCCACTTTAAATAGCCTCTGGGTAGCCAACCTCAGCATGCCACCTGGGCAATGCAGATAGGTCCACATACATGGAAGCAAGCCAGATCCTCAGCCTTAGCCAAATGTGGAGTTGTTTGTGGCAGAGAGTACTCACCATCGGGAAGGTGGAAGGCGGAAACCAGCTCCATCTTTCAGGCGCGGCATTAAGATTAGAGTCTCACAACAGCGTAATGCAGCCATGACCATTCAGACCTTTACAGCCATTGAAGCAGGACAGTCTCCCCAAGCATGGTTGGCTACCATAAAAAGCCAAAATGTTACGCTCAGGATGCGAGGCTAAGCACTGCACTCAGGGTCAGCCGCCTTGGACCCAGAGAAGAGCATGTCTGATTGCATGCGGGTTGATGCCCCAGGTCCCGCCTCTGAGAAAAAGGTATCGGACAGGTCTGATGCTCTTTGGGTGGATGACACCTAAATGAACATCAGTACAAAGTCCCAATTTATTTCTAATATCAGAGTTCAGACCTCTACTCTTGCCTGATGGGATTATCAATTTTTATTACCTGTTTTGTTTGGTCTTCTTGATTTCTCTCTTCTTCTGTGTGACCAATGTTTTCAGGTGGTCTTCCTCTGTGATATCTGATTTTTATTAGTTTTGAAGGAACCAATAATTTATCTTCTCCTGTATGAACATATGAAAAACCTCTTCCCCAGTGTGTAACACATTCCCTACTGTCCATTGTGAAGTTAGGATATCTTTGAAATATATAGGCTGAAATAATTCAGCAGTTTTATTTTCTATAACCCAGTATTTTTTGCAGCTGTTGTTTGTTGTTCATTAACATTTAAGAAATTTAAGGTCAATAAAGCATTCTGTAATCGGTCTCTGGGGGGGTGTTAATAACCTTCTCTGTTAGTTAAGCATGTCCCTTAAAGTATGATTAAATTTTTCAATGACTGCTTGACCAGCAGAATTGTGAGGCATACCTGTTACAGGATTTATCTTATAATATGTAAGAAAATCTTTCCATTTTATTAGAGAAATATGCTGTAGCATTATCAGTCTTAATTTGTATAGGAATAATCATAACTTGCATCAATTCTAATAAATGCATAATAACTGAATCAGCCTTCTAAGAACTTATGGCTTTTGTTCATTGGAACCCTGAATATTTGTCTATAGTATGGTGCACATATTTCAGTTTACCAAACTCTATAAAATAAAACACGTGATTTGCCAAATTTCATTTGTTTGGTTACCATTAGAGTTACTTCCTGCAGGTAGTGGAGTTTAGTTATATAAAGAACAAATGGAACATTTTCACACAATTTCTTTGGCTTGTTGCCAAGTGATAGAAAACTTTCTTTTTAAACCTTTGCTGTTAACATGGTCTTTTTAAAATGAAATTCTGAGGCCTCTAACACGTTTCCTGTCAATAGTTGATCAATTTCATCATTGCCTTGTGCTAGAGGGCCTAGTGGACCCATATCAGACCTGATCTATGTTATATACAATGGATTATTTATGTTTCTGATTACTCCTTGTAATTGAAGAAACAGTGAAGTTAAGTCCAAATTATCCTGAATTAGATCAGAAGTTTCTATATGTAGAACAACACTTTCTGCATATTGAGAGTCAATGACTATATTAAGAGATTCTTGAAAACTTGATAACACCAACATAATTGCATATAATTCTGATTTTTGAACTGAATCATAAGGACTCTCCACCACTTTACTCAGATTTTCTGACTTACAACCTGTCCTTTTAGATTTATTGGCATCCGTATAAAATGTGGGCACTCCAAAAATTGGAGTTCCTTTTATTATACGAGGGAAAATTCAATTGTTTCTTTTTATAAACTGAAGTGACTTGATTTTTTGGTATCTGTTGCTAATTTCTCCCAAAAACTCACAACAAGCTCTTTGTCAATATCCATTCTCTGCCCATAATGATACAATCTCAGCATTGGTAAAGGGCACCACAATTTCAGCTGGATCTATTCTAGCCAACTGATGAAGTCTCGTTTTTCATTTTAGGACCAATTCAGGAACTTTTCTATATAGGATTTTAATTTTTTATTTTGTTTGTGTGCCAAAAATATCCATTCTAAGACACAGTCCACCTTCTGCATTAGAATTCCCATTGGAGAATGAGTGGAAAGCAAGATAACCAAAATACAGGCCCTCTTTGGATCAATATGGTCTACATATGCATCTTGTAATTTCCTTTCTGCCTGAGCCAATTCATTTTCATCTTCAGTTGATAACATTCTTGGACTTTTAAAGTCCTTGTCATCCTGTAAGTTTTGAAATAAGTTATTTAGCTCTTAAGTAGCTAAACCAAATGTAGGTTATAGCCAGTTAATATCTCACAGCAATTTTTGAAAATCATTGAGAGTTTTAATTGGGTTCTTCTAATTTATACTTTTTGTGGTCGAGTTTTCTGTAGACCCATTTTGTATCCTAGGTAATTAATAGAGTCTCCTTTTTGTACTTTTTCAGGCACAATCTCTAAACCCCAACAAGGCAAAGTTCTATTTATTTCATCAAAAATATTTTCTAATGTTTTTCTATCTGAATCAGACAATAAGATATCATCCATATAGTGGTAAATTATGGATTGAGGAAACTGCTTATGGATTATCTCAAACAGCTGTTGTACAAAATATTGGCATAAAATAGGACTTTTCAACATCCTTTGTGGTAAGAACGTCTAGTGATATCTCTTTATTGGACAGCTTCTATTCAAAGTGGGTCCTGAGAAAGCAAATCATGTTCATGTAAAGTTGTAAAATTGTGAAAAAGCAATCCTTTAAATCAATCACTATAACAGGCCATTCTTTAGGTAACAAGGAAGGCAATGGGATTCCAGATTGTAATGGCCCCATTGGCTGAATAATTTTGTTAATGGCTCTGAGATCTGTTAACATCCTCCATTGGCCAGATTTCTTTTTGATGACAAATACCGGAGAATTCCAAGGGCTGTTGGACTCCTCTATATGTTGAGCCTCTAGCTCTTCCAGGACTAACTGTTCTAGTGCCAGTAATTTTTCTTTACTCATAGACCATTGTTCAATCCAAATAGGTTGGTCAGTCAACCACCTTGGTAAGGTTGTGGGGGTTTTACTAGCAGTGGCTTCCCAACATGAAGTTTAAAAGACAGCCACTGTATTTTGTTTATGGACAGTATGGGCAGCCTATAACTGTTTTTGATGGCATTTAAAAATAATTTTAACTTGTTTATCAGGAGTATCACCTGTTTTGCTTCTGAAATTGTGGGTTGTTAATCTGGGTCTCCCATTGTTGTAACAGATCTCTTCTCCATAAGTTTATGGCTATCTCAGCCACATATGGTCTTAGTTTTCTTATTTGACCTTCAGTTCCTGTACATTTAAGCCATCTAACACTTTGTTTCCCTTTAAATAAAGTTCCAACTCTTTGGAATTGAATATCTACCTCAGGTCTAGCACTTCCACAGGGTGCCATTCAGCCTCATGGTAATCCTGTGGGTGATCATCTTCTGCTGGTCTCTGTTGTACATTGACTAAATAAGCTAACATTTGTTTTCTAACCACCTTTGTTTGGCTTTCTTTATTATTATCTTTTGCCTCTGCCTGAGCATTTTCTTTACTTAGTATTCTAAACTCTTCTTTTAAGGTTGGTACCCATATTTCACACCTATCTCTCTGTTGTTTGTTTTGTTCAATAATCTCTTGAATGTCTTGTTTTATGCCTTGCTCCTAACTCTTTTTTTTTTTTTTTTATATTGTTCTAGTTGTTCTTTGTGTTTTCCAGTATCTTTTCTAAATCCTCTGCCCTTTTTTTTCTTGTTGTTTATCATGTTCTGTATGTAAGTTTTTGTATCTCTTGTTTTATGTCCTGTTTTCAACCTTCATTTTTTCTTTATATTGTTTTACTTGTTTTTTCTATTGTTCCAGTATCTTTTCTAAAGCCTTTGCCTTTGAGAACACATAAAAGGCTAAATCAATTATTAAAGTTAAATTGAGGAATATGAATGTAACCATAGTCATAATTTCTAAACTTTCCTTTATTTATGTCTTAAAAACATAGAAGAGATTATCAGCCAAGCTCTGAGAAGTCTGTTTTAATGTTTCTCTCATCCTGTTAGAATGTAGTGGCAGCCAGATTTTTTCAGTCTCAGTTCTGCCCAAAGTAGGCTGTCTTTTGTTCTGAGGCTTGTTTAAGAGTCTCTTTTAAAGAGCCAGTAATTTATCTGGGAGGTTTTAGGTTTAAAGTTTGGGTTTCATCGCTGGGAGCTCATTCCTCTCACCCACCCAATTATATTAAAGTAAGATTTAAAGGGTGTGGATACTTAGATGAGTTAGGTGCAATTTGTTGTTGGTTACTAATATTTAATATTGATAAATCTTTTAGTTAAGCAGTGGTTATTCTAAACAGCAGTATAACGAAATCACCACAGAAATACTAGGATTTCTTTAATTAACCTAGAGCACAATGCTGGCCAACAGTTACTCCATCCTAAACCTCTAAGCCCACAGAGTTTCCTACCATTCAGATTCACCCATCATATGGCTTTTAGTGATATCTTAGTTCCAGTTCATTTCTACATGTGGTGCCAAGACCTCTCTTGCAGATTCTCCTCCTCTCCTCTCCTGTCTCCTTCCTCTTCCTCCCACTCTGGACCAGAATGTTTCACCCTATCCTCTCCATTACTCAGTATTGGGGCTGGTTGTTTTAATTGACAATATAGAGAACAAATGGTGGCATGTTTATGCAAACTTGAGACAGGTGATGCTTAGAAAAAAGCATCACAATGCAATATCTGCATTGAAACCAGGCAGTGGAATAGAGAAATCAGCATTTGAATGAACAAGGGTAAATTGTATACATCCAAAAAAAAGAACATTATATCAATATAATCCCTTGTATCATATTAGAATGGCATGGTCTAACACTAGACCTCAATAGTAACAAAAAAAGAGTAAACAGCCTGTATATGCATGGAACCTGAATTCTACTCAATGACAGCTGGATTATGGCAGAAATAAACTAATTAGACTTTCTAGAATTTAACAAAAATGAAGGCATAACTTCCCCAAACTAATGAGACATATGAAAGTAATTCTAAGAGGAAAGTTCATAGAAGTAAGTGCCTTCATAAAGAAATCTGAGGCATCTCAAATAAATATAACAACACATGTGAAAGACCTAGTCAAAAGGAAGCAGACATATGCAAGAGGAGTAGAAATAATCAAACTTAGGGCAGAAATCAATAAATTAGAAACAAAAAAAAATTTCAAAGAATAAACAAAAAAAAAGAGCTGGTTCTTGGAGAAAATGACAAAGATAGACAAATCTTTAGCCTAACTAAAACACAGGAGATACTATACAAATCAGCAAAATCAGAAAATAAAAGGGGATATAATTACAGACAGTGTGGAAATTCAAAGCATCTTTAGGTTTTATGTTAAAAGTCTATATGCCACAAAATTTGAAAATCTAAATGAAATGGGATATTTTCTTGATAGATTCCACTAATCAAAGTTGAATCTGGATCAGGTAACTAAATGAATAGACCTATATGCCCTAATGAAATAGAAGTAGTCATCAAAAGTCTCCCTGCCAAAAAAATCCCAGAGCCTCATGGCTTCACTGCAGGATTCTACCAGACCTTCAAAGAAAAGGTAACACCAATACTCTTCAAATAATTTCACAAACAGAAAAAGAAGGAACATTACCAAACTCATTCTATGAGGCCACATTCACCTTGATACCTAAACCTCACAAAAGCTAACTAAAAGGCAGGGATATACTAAGAAAGATAATTTCAGACCATTCTCTCTTATGAATATTGAAACAAAAATACTCAATAAAACACTCACAAAATGAATCCAAGAAAACATAAAATATCTCATCTACCATGACCAAGTAGACTTCATCCTAGGCATGCAGGGAAGTACAATATACAGAAATCCATCAGTGTAATCCACCACATAAACAAACTGAAAGAAAAACCACATGATCATTTCAATAGATGCTGAAAAGCATTTAATAAAATCCAAGCTCCATTAATGTTTAAAGTCTTATAGATTTCAGAGATAAAAGGCGCATGCAGTAAAGATAATATAAAACAAGCCTATAGCAAACATCAAACTAAATGGAAAGCAATTTAAATCATTCCCACTGAAATCAGAGACAAGTCAAGTTTGGTCACTCTCTCCTTTCTCTTCAACATAGCACTGGAAGTTCTAGCTAGATCAATAAAACAACTAAAGGAAATCAAGGGGATACAAAGCAGAAAGGAAGAAGTCAAAGTATCACTATTCACAGATGATATGATAGTATACATGAGTGAACCTAAAAATTCTACCAGAGAACTACTACAGCTGATAAACACCTTCAGCAAAGTGGCTGGATACAAAGTTACTAAAAATATCTGAAGCCCTCTTTGTATACAAAAGACAAGAGGGCTGAGAAAGAAATTAGGAAATAAACAACAACCTTGAAATAGCCAAAAATAACATAAAGTGCACTGGTGTGACTAACCAAGCAAGTGAAAAATCTGTATAAAAAAACTTCAAGTCTTTGAAGAAAGAAATTGAAGAAGATATCATAGGATGGAATGATCTCCCATACTCATGGATCAGTAGGAAAAACAGCAAAATGGCCATCCTACCAAAAGAAATGTAGAGATTCAATGCAATTCCCATCAAAATACCAACACAGTTCTTTACAGACCTTGAAAGAACAATTCTCACCATCACATAAAAACACACACACAAAAAGCCAGAATAGTTAAAATAATAAAAAAAAAAAAAAAAAAAAAAAAAAGCTTCTGGAGATATCTCCATCTTGGATCTCAAGCTGTACTACAGAGAAACAGTAAAAACGGTGTTGTATTGTCATAGAAACATACTGGTGGATCAGTGGAATTGAATCAAAGACCCAGAAATAAATCCACACACCTACAACACCTGATTTTTGACAAAGAAGCCAAAATCATTCAATGGAAAAAAGAACATCTTCAACCAATGGTGCTTGCCTAACTGGATGTCCACATACAGAAAGATACAAATAGGTCCATACTTATCACCCTGCATAAAATAAAGTTCTTGTGGATCAAATACCGCAACATAAAATTAACACTCTTAATCTGTTATTTAAAAAAGTGAGGAAGAGGCTTGAACACATTGGCACAGGAGACAACTTCCTGAACAGAACACCAGCAGCACAGGCTCTAAGATCAACAATCAATAAATGGGATCTCATAAAACTAAAAAGTTTCTCTAAAGCAAAGGACACTGTCAGCAGAACAAAATGATGGCTTAGCTTACAGACTGGGAAAGGATCTTCACCAACTCTACATCTGACAGAAGGCTAATATCTAGAATATATAAATAACACAACAAATCAAATAATCCAATTTAAAATATGGTTCAAGGCTAAACAGATATTATCAACAGAGAAATATTGAATGGTGTAGAAACACTTAAAATGCTCAATGTCCTTAAAAATCTGAGAAATGAAAATCAAAATGACTCTGAGATTCCACCTCACACCCATCAGAATGGCTAAGATCAAAAACTCAAGGGACAACTCATGCTGGAGAGGATGTGCAGAAAGGAGAACCCTCCTCCATTGCTGGTAGAATGTAAACTTGTACAACCACTTTGGAAATCAGCCTGGCACTTTCTCAGAAAACTGGGAATACTGCTACCCCAAGACTCAGCTAAACACCTCCTAGACGTATATCAGAAAGATGCTCAACCATACAACAAGGACTTTTGTTCAACTATGACAATAACAGCTTTCTCAGAATAGCCAGAATCTGGCATCAAACTAGATGTCCCTCAATGAGGGAATGGATACAGAAATTGTGGTACATTTACACAAGGAAATACTACTTAGGTATTAAAAACAAGAAAATCATGAAATTTGCAGACAAATGGATGGAACTAAAAAAGATCACGCTGAGTGATATATCCCAAGGACCATGTATGGATATAACCTAGAACCTCTGCTCAGATGTAGCCTGTGGTAGCTCAGTAACCAATTGGTTTCCCAAAGTGAGGGGAACAAGGACTGTTTCTAACAGGAACTTAATGACTGGCTCTTTGGCCTCCCCACCCCCAAAGGGAGGAGCAGTCGTGTTAGGCCACAGAGGAGGGCTTTGCAGCCAGTCCTTAAGATACCTGATAAAATAGGATCAGATGAATGGGAAGGAGGTCCTCCCCATCAGTGGACTTGGAAAGGGGCACGGTGGAGATGAGGGAGGAAGGGAGGGGCTGGGAGAGAATGAGGGATCGGGACACAGCTGGGATACAGAGTTAATAAAATGTAACTGATAAGAAAAAATAAAATTAAAAAAAGTGGATATTACCCATACATTATAGATTGGACATACTAAAATCTACAGACTTTAAAAAGCTAAAGTACAAGGAGAAACATAGGAAAGATGCTTAATTCTCATTCAGAAAAGAAAACAAGATAGATGCCAGAAACCATAGAAGAGAGAACAGGATAGCAGCCTTCCATGGATCTTCACCCACAGCAAAATTTTGTATAGAGCACAAAAATACAATATTATTGGAAATGTTTCTTCATGGACTGAACATGGAGTGACTTGTAGGAGTTGAGTTGTTGATTTACTTTCTCCCCGCAGATCAGCAGAAATGTATCCCTTGCTGAACTCAAGGGTACCCAAACCTTGAGAGAAACCACTGCCTGCCCATGGCAGTGACCTTCCTGTCATTTGAGGATCCTCTGTGCTTGGTCCTGGTCTGCATGGCTCTGTGCTTATCTGTCAGCACAGCTGTTGTTTTGGGGATCTTTCTTGAGCACCATGACCCACCCATCATTAAGTCCAATACCTGGACTATAATAAAATCCCTTAATGTCTTCAAATGAAATTATTTACTTCTACTTTTAGTAAGTTTATATAAACTGTATATCTAACCATAACTAAAGAGCCCTTTATTTAAGCAATGTTATATAGATACACTCTATTTTAGAATAGAAACTACTTCTGAAATCATATTTTAGCAAGTTGTCTATGTTACTTTTTAATTTGTGGACAATATAAGTGTTCAAATTTTAATCACATAATAGTAATTGTGATAAATAACACAGGTACTATATAGTTTTTCCCTTAGTATTTTATTTTCCTGAAGGAAACAGGAATTAGGTTGACAGTTGACATCTTCTGTTGGACAGGCAAAAACCTGGACTTCTGGCAAAGGGAGCTTGCAAAATTGTACATCCATAGCAGAAATCAGTGTTCTGAATTCTCAAAATGATGACAATAAATCTACCATATGAACCACTTGTAACTTTCCTTGACATATGCACAATGGACTCAACATACTCCTTCAAAAATATTTTCTCAACCATACTCCTTGCTATTCTGTTCACAATAGGTACAAAATGGGAACACCTAAATATCCTTCAACTGATATAGATAAGTGAAATGGTATGCACATAAGCAGATAGGAATATAAATGATGATATTGATTTAGGTAACTCAGATCCAAAAACAGATATCACATGTCCTATCAACTCTGAAGCATGTAGCTCTAGATCTTTACTTGTGAGTATTCACCCTACTGTGAAAAAAAGAAAGAGTGTGGTGAAAGCCTGGGACCAGCCCCAGCACTTGATAGTTTCCAGAGAGGAGGGAAGGATTAGGTGGGGCAGAAACAAGTCAGACATGGTTGTCCAAAGAAACTTAGAGTCTTGATGGATTAGCAGTCAGAGTACTTCTTTATTTAGACAGATTTCAACAATAAAAGATAGATTCACATTGTTCTAAAACATAGATGATATCCTTCTTGTCCCCAGACAAGAGTTTTAACTGTCTCTTGGTCATAATTTTAGTCATCACTGATAAACCTTATTTTTTACTATCATTTTCTTCATCAATCCCATAACCTGACATTTTTGAGAATCTGGAGACATATTTGCCACAGCCTGAAAGTCCATTCTCAGTTTGGAAGAATTATCAGATTCAATGGCAATAGATAGAAAATCTTCAAGCCAGCCTGGGCATATTGCTTTGTCCCAAGAAGTATATTATCAAATTTTAATGGACAGCCTCAAGAAAAACAATTTAGACCAAAGTGGCAACAGTTATTATTCAATTCCTGAAATAATGCAATGTCAAAAACTCATATCTTTGTAGAATTTACTTAGGTGCTAAATCTAAGTGTTCTTTCATTATTTTGGTCAAACAACACCACAGTGATACTGTGTAAGAAAAGGAGGTCCTAATACCTCACTTTTAAAATCATTTTTACAAAACATTCTTTTTCCACCATTATAGACCCTAGTGTAATGTGAAGATGTTTCCAGCCATTCATTTACAGCTCTATCTAGTCATTGAGGGGCATACCATATGTAGCTCCCTAATCTTATATGCCAATTAATCATCTGAGGATACAGCAGTACAAGGTATTTAATCTCAAACACTATCAACTCTCCCAGCTCTAGAAACTTTGTTTGCCTTTTTAAGAGTATGTTCTTCTGATTATTTTCTTCTTGAGGAAGCACGGGGGTAGATTTTGCAAGACTATCTTGGAGCTGAAGACTCATAAGGAGTTTTCTGCCATTTTTATGTGAGTTACAACTTCCATGAGGAAGACATTCATGTAGGGCCAGATAATTGATATTTCCC